>JARHVA010006809.1:265000-660000 GCA_037957365.1 Torreya grandis | reverse complement strand
ATATAAATGGAAATACTAAACATGGCCCTTTCTTGTTGCATTATTATCATAACTTTACACTCTTTAGTTACAATAATTTTGTCTTATAAGTTAAAAAGTTTAAAAATTCCTATAAAACCCCATAAAAATATCTTAGAGGTGGATTTTATTGGTCATAAATGAAGAAGTTTGGGACTTTAAATTGTTTGGTCACATGGGTTGCACCATTTTGAATGCAAACAGTTTAAATGAAATTATAAATTTTCTAACATTAATGAACAATAAACTCCTCCAAAAATACAACCATCAAGAGAATAGTAATAGAATTAAATGAAATAATTGATTTCACTTGAGGATTTAGTTATTTAAGAGATATTCCATTAGCATGAATGGCAAGCATAGGATGCCATTTTGGAGGTTTAGAGTAAAGGTGAAGGATGCCAATTGCAACCTGTGACACATTTTTTTAGAGAAGTTGTAAATAAGGACACCTTAGCAAGAGGATAATATTGAAGGAAAAATATTATAACAAGTCCCAGTACACTTTATATGAAGTTATTTTATTTTCAATTGCTTGTGTCTTTCATTCTTAGACTAGAATTCCCTCATCAAATTATGTTTTAACTTTTTAAAAATATATTTGTCTCTTATAGATATATTTTTCTCTTCAATGATTGTTACATACCTTTATAAATGTGTGTTAATTATTTTGGCTTGTTTATTTATCCCTAAAAACTATGCTTTATCTATATAAACTATGTTGAAGTTGTTATGGATTATGTTCAGCTTTTGGAAAATTATGTATTAGCATTTAAAAATTGAAATTGTCACTTATTTACTTGTGTGAGGTTTTGATAAAACTACATATAACCTCTAATGATTTTTCCTTTCTTCCATGGGTTGTGTGTTAATCCTTTTAGATATGTTTTGTTGTATATATTTTCACCATGCTTTAAAACTATGTTTTAGTCCTTTTTTTAGATGCCTTTCTTTCAATAAATTACACTTTAGTAGGTTAAACAATTTTTTCCATAGGACTGTAGTTATATTTTACAAAACTTATAAAATATGAATCACCTTGTAAATTTTTAATTGCATTGGATTAAATACATCCTAATAATTTTCAAATGAATTTATAATATTAAAAACTACATTTATTTTTGTATAAATGTTTTGGACTGATCTAACAGAACTTCTAAATTTTAGTTCACCTTGAAATAATGCACCCACCTACCTATATCTACACCTTTCTCGTATCACTATGATTTTGTTATTTTAGTGGCTTATTATAATATATCATTTTGTTATAATAGACACTTTAAAATAAATTTTATAATTATATTAATATAGAGCTAAGGATAGTCTTTAAATAGACTGTATATTATCAAATAATTAATAATACAATGGTTCTTGTTACATTGTATAAAATAACATATCTATAGTGAAATAAAATTTTATATTTGATTTGATAAATGTGAGTGATACCTTTAATATATTCTAGATAATAAAGGAACATGAAAATGGTGATATCTTGCATTCAAAAAGTTTTTACCACTTATTATTGATTTTTTATTTATCTTCTAACAAAAAAAGATTTTCTAGGTTAAATAATCCATAAAATAATAATATTGTTGTGTAAATACTATTGTTACCTTAATAATTTTTGTGTTTTAATTATTTCTCTCCAAAACTCCTTACTTTATCACTATTAAATTTGCACTATCCTTTCACCTCATATCATATCTATTATAAATTATTTATAAAATAGTGTCAAGCTAGATCATGTACAACTCTCTAAGAGCACTCCTCTTATCACTAATATTTTACCTTAAATAACCTTTTCAATGCTATCATTATGAGTATGAATCAATAAAATCTTTATTACCTTAGGAAATTTGTATAACTATGAGTCAAAAATTAAAGGATATGATTTCACTTAAAAGGACAATATTAATTGAATTGACTTGATGTACTTAATCATTTTGAAATCATATCTATATCCTTATAAATATGAATTTTTATCAATGATTAATTTTATATTATCTATTTTTTAAATATTATCTTATACTAAAATTATTAGCAATAAGGATTCATACTATACAAAATAATTATTAATAGGCATGGATAATACTGCTATAAAGATTTGGTCATTAATCACTTATATCATATTTATATAGGATTTAAAACCCAAGTTTATTATTTATTATAGTGATCACTAAGTGTGTAAATTTATCCCTATTAATAGGAACATATATAATTTATCAACTAAAACATAATCAAGCATACATCTAAATGCCATTGTATGATATGTTGTCAAGGTGTGAATGAGATATCAGCTTGCATGGGTGATATGGGACATCCATGAAAGAAATTTTACCATATATGTTTTCAAAAGATTATATTATTAACTTATAGGATAAATTTAATCCAAACAAATATTAGGATGGGTAGGTCATGGAGACCTAGGGATATAGTTTGTGAAAAAAAAATTATCTCATTTCACTATCACACTTACATCATATTGTGTGGATTTGCTACAATTTTGAATTACTCACATAATGACATATTTATTATATGTAAATTCATATCTATCTTTATTGTGAAGGGTAAGGCCACTATAATTGGATGAAATGTGTTTGGGGTATACAAAAGTCTCTATGGTTGAAGGTAGATCCCTCTATTAAACTCTCCCTCTATCTATCTTACATAGTTTATTCCTAGATTCAGTGAGGTTCTCCTAATTCACCTCATTCATGAAGGAAAACACTTGTATATTATATTTTAATTTTATTCATATTATGTATTTATACAAAAAATGTAATTATAAATGACAAAAATTATAACTAATCTATTATTTTATGTTTTAATTTTGAGTATGATTAAGTGAAAAAGAAATGAATTGTGAAATGTAAAATTATTTTTGCATATTTAGATAATTTTCATAATAAAATAAGTTTTAAATTTTATATGAATACATATTTGATAAAATGGTGATAGATGTTATTAGACTTGATAAAAACTATTTTAGTAAAATTAATTTGAACAATTATAATTGATTCCTATTATTTTAGTTATTAATCTATGTTAAAGTAGAACATAAGACGTATTCAAATGATGTAATACTATCAAATATGTATATGAGTCATTTAATAATGTACCTAATACTGAGATATTATATTGTGTTGTATTTTGAAATGTGATAGTCCTTTATTGAACAAATGGATAATTTATATTCCCAAAATGCATGTTGTATGAAAGTGTAATTGAAATAGAAAGTATGAATTAATATTTATAGATGTTAAAATTTATCAAATGTGATGTGTTATATTAATGTAATTATTTTTTATTGTTTGTAACTAAGAATTCATGTTAGAATATAGATCATATAATATAACTATTGATAATTTGGCCTCTAAGGCCAAATGTCAACCCCTACAATCAAGAAATTCTTCTTGACACCCATCCAAGATTATACATGATGGTTTTCATGAATTTTGAAGTCCTATTTGGTCTCATTTTAAGCCTTTTATCACTATTTAAGGTATTAAGTTGGTGTTGGACATTGCTTGAGAGATCATCATATGGCATGGCTTGTTTTGAGTCTTTAGGTGATGTGTTAACTATATTGGCAGTCCTTGAGTGAGGGAAAGAGTTTCAAAGTGTTTTCAAGGTATATAGCATGGTCTAAGATTTGTTTGAGAAAATTAAGGTCTCTTAGAAAAAGTTAAGGTAATTTAAGATTTTACGGTTTATAGTTGTCATAGTATATGTGCATGTTTTATCCATTTCTTATGAGAGATGCCTTTTCAACAATATGGGGAGATGTTTAAACCTTTCTCGAGTCATAATATGAGGTCTAGGATGCATCTAAGGATAATATCTATTATATACTTATTCAAACTATTTTAATCCTTATTTTCCCTCTAGGTCATCAAATATACCCTTCAAGCATGTCATTGGAGAAACCTTTCCATTAGAAATCCCTTATAGAGAAAATGTCATAGTATTTTAAGGGGTCTTAAAAGGTTTTAAAAACATTCTAATTCATAATAAGGTGTTTATGTGCATAAAAGGTCCCCTTTTAGAAGCCAAATACATATTTGAATCACCAAATGGGCCCCACATATGGGAAGTGTGACCTTTCATCTTACCCAATCATACTATTTATTTTTAAATGATATTTAACTTCTATTTTCCCTCATCTTATCCACCAATGGCATTCTAAAGTTTAAAAATTTAGAAAAGAAGGAAATAAGGTGTTTATAGGTATTTTTTAGGCTTGTATGGATTTGTATGATCAGGTTCATATAGTGGGAAAAGAAACATTTCATTAGGGCTCATGGTAGGTATTTCATATAAGTTTTGCATCCAAAATGTGCAAGATAGGTCCAAAACCATTTCCCTTTCTCCATCGAGCTCTTTGATAGCCATGGATAACACTTTAGGTTTTTACTTAGTCTATATAGGAGAGAAAAGATGGAGAGCTAACCTTTTGGGTAGAGGAAGGGGGTCTCATGACCTTTTCATTCTTAGCATTGGTCTAAAGATTCATGGCCTATTTTGTATGAACAAACATTAAGAACTTAAGCATTTTGAGTTGCTTATTGAACAAATTTTGACCTCATGTCAAAAATGGTCACCCCTGTAGGTTGAAACTTTAGAGAGGTGTCTAATGTTTTTCATGGTCTCTAAAGGTCTTAAATAGTGTCATATGGTCATATTTTCTACTATCTATCATTGTCCAAGTTTTGGTCTTAGGTTCACTTATCTAGTCTAATGGTCAAGTACAAGGTCTTCTATGGTCAAACATGTTCAAAGGGTTTAGTTTAGTATAAAGCAATTTCAAAAGGTTCTTTGGATGTCATTTATATTATAAAACCATTCTCTAACCTTTATCTAGATCCTATTTGCAAAAATGCCAATTTGGCCACCTTTTGGCCCTTGAAGAAGAATTTTATGTGCCACCTCAAGGAAAGAACGTTTTAGGAATATTCCAAATGCCCATGGTGTCAAAAAAAGTTAGAGATGGATTACGAATAGTTATAGTCTGATATAACTTGTAGTTTAATGCCTAATATTGGAAAAAGGACACTTTCAAGCACTTATATGGCCTTGAAAGATTAGTTTTTAGTTGAAAATAGTTTATAAGTGTCCTTTGGGCTCGCTCAAACCATTTTCTATCTCTAGACAATGTTTTAAATTTAAATAACACTCTAAACACTTTTTATCTTCCATCACTACCTTCACAATATTACGAAGGCAAATTTTCATAAAATGGTATGGCCAGGAGAGAGAGAGAGAGAGAGAGAGAGAGAGAGAGAGAGAGAGAGAGAGAGAGAGAGAGAGAGAGAGAGAGAGAGAGAGAGAGAGAGAGAGAGAGAGAGAGAGAGAGAGGATATGAAAATTTAGACATTATTATGGATCTAAGTAATATTGAAATTAGTGTCATTATTTTACATAACTATGGCTAATTATTTATGAACAATAACTAAGAGTGACAACATGTCACTATGGCCTATCCATCTAAGAGGGGTCTTTTATTACACTTGTTTCTCCATATCAAAAAAATATGGATAGGAATTATTTTTTAGGGTTATTTATATAGGTCTTGATATCTTTTCATTGTGGTTTCATCAATCAAATAATCTCCATGAAGTAATTTTAATTAGAGGAAGAATGTTTTCGTATATAAGTTTTTCTAGTGGATTCTAATACAAATTATTATTTCCATTTAATGGTGGTCATTCTTAGAGGTTTATAATGCTTCATCAATCATGAAATCTCCCTCAATTCATGGATTTCATTTTTTGTCTAAGTTGTGTTTTTGTCCTTATTCTTCAAGTGTGGTTTCTTCTTGGTTAAACATGGTCTATGTCTAAACATTCTACTATATCTTTGAATGATAATTTTGGACTAGGATCTATTTATACATCATCGTTTAATCTATGATACCTTATTAAACCATTGGAATCATGATAAAAATGATGACAAGATCCCAAATGCACATTTCAATGAGAGGTCATAAGTGTCTCTTTCATATGCAAATTGTATAGACTGTAGGAATATGTTAGAAATGCTCAAATATATGGTAGATAATATGACTATAAATACCCTAATGATATCATCATGGGAATAAAATAAATAAACTCTCCATTATCTACATATAGACCTATACATGAACAAATAGGCACCTATATATTCATATAAACTTGTACTATGAGTTGAAGGTGATATGATGTTGTTTGAATATTTATAGAATATTGAGGAGTAATATTAAGAGGTTAATGGTTTGATAAATTTTTAAGGTACTAATAACTATAGAAAGTGGCTCTTTATAGCTTAAACATTTCAAAAGCAACCTATACGCCCTAAGCCTATAAGTCTCCATTTAGGACTTCCACTAAGTCTATGACCTATTAAAGAGGTTAGAATGAAAATAATCAGGTCATAAATAGCCAATTACATATGACACAAACCCTTTAATATAATCTAATCCAATTGGATAGTCAAGGGAATCACGAAGCTAAGTGTACAGTCTAAGGAACATCTACAGGTACCCTGTATGTAAGGAACAAGTGAAAGATGGTTTGGTAATTCCAAGAATTATGTAGACCTTGTATAGATAATGGAATAAACACTTTTTATATTTCAAACATCATGAAATTAAAAGGATTTTAGATTCCTAAAAACACTTTATACATAGTCATACCCTAAAAGGCTACCTAAAGGCCTACTTCAGGGTCAGTTACTTATTTAAGGCCAAAGGATGAAAAAGAAAGTAGAGTAGTGTTTGGAGATTTATTTGAACCATTTAAGAATGAAAACAAGTTTATGAACTAGTTATGAGGTTAATATTTGAGAATATGTGAGGGCTTAAACACCTAACATAGTCAATAGCCCTAATGGGCATCTATAGGTGGTTGTAAGGGAAGATAAATTACCCTCAAGCCTAAAGAAAGAAGCATAGTATATATGATAAAGATTTTGAGTCTCAGTGGAGATTAAATTAAGTCCATGAACTATGGAATAGGATCACTAAGGTGAGTGATGAGGTTCTAATACAAGGTGTAGTCAAGACACACATAGTCACCTATAGGCTACTCTAACTGTAGACTGACTATAGGCTTGTAATAAGGGTAGAGGAGTGTTTGAAATTTATTTGAAAAATCAAATAATATCTTAGATAATATCAATAAATTTTATAAGATGAGTGATGATAAGAGTGATGGTCCTAAAACACAAATAACACGACCAAGTGACTCTTACAATCACTTATAGGCTGAGAGAAGTATTGAAGAATTAGTTTTCACATGGTACTTAGGTAATAAAATATTATAAGTAATTATTATGTGTGTAATAATTAAATAAGGATATTTGTGTAATTTATTAAAATAAGATATGTATACGTACAACTCAATATAGGAAAACATTTAGGAGAGAAAACATGATGGAGAGAATAAAGGTTGTTAGAACAACCTACCTAGATTAGTGTTAGTAGTTTGAGGAATTGTTATAGGAGTTAGAGTTAAACTCTTATATATATGTAAATTATTTTTTTAATAAAATTATGTTAAGTTGATCAACCCCAATTATTGTTTTTAAGCCTTTGGCTCTTCCCCCACTAGGGATATTTTTAATATCTAGTATCAAATTAGGCCCATCTTGGACCTTTCTATACCATCCATCCATTTATATTTGCATCAAATTGGATTAATTATTCTACAGTATAGTGCACATGTAAATGCCAATTTTTTTTCTAATCACCCCTACTTGCACACTGATAAAAATTGATAATACAGACCATGTGCACAATTGTTGTTATTCACTACCCACCTACATCTTCTCCTCTTCCATTATGTTCACCTCTATCCACTATTTTCACACCATATATCCATTGTTTACATTAAAAAAATAGAATATTTTCTTATTTTTACTATTTAGGATCTTTGTGTAGTTTTTAGTTTGAGGTTGTAAGAAGTTTTTAAATTTTTTAGAAATTTAGTTTTATAGTAGAGGAAGAATTAGCAAAACCATGGGATATACTTGGGTGCAACTCCATTTTACTACATCACTCTATATCTTTGCATTGGAGATCAACATGCAATTTTTTTATAGCATTAATTTTATTATGGATTGTCATTACTCATCTCAAAATCACATTAAAATATACAACTAGTAACTTTTCATTAGCTGTAGTAAATTTAGTCTCTTTACATTGGTAGTTTGATCACATTTCAATGTGCCACCTCCCGATTAATCTCCTAAATGATGAGAAAATCCCCAAAATTGATATCACTTTACACTTAGTGAAAGAAATAAGAAGATCCACAACAAAATGCTTCATCATTGCTATCCTCAGTCTAGATATCTCTCTCAATGGTATGACTTTATAGAACATAAACATTGCTGAAAATATGTAGAGAAATACAAAATGCCTTTTAATTTTCACCTCCACCAAATGTGGCATCAGATCTAGAAACTATTCCTGAGCATCACATTCATCTCCATAAAACTGCATTGGATTCTCCTCAGCAATGGTAGCCTTCAACCTGAGCATATAGTCTTCTCTTTGGCCACAACATCTTTAGTCCTACATCAACATCATCTCTACATCTCCTAATCCACCATCAATATTTGTATGGCAATGGAATATAGCGATAATAATAGAGATTTATTATTATTATTTTATGGGTCTAGTTTTTTTTTTTTTTTTTTTCATTCATTTAAAAGTTTTAATTTTATATTTATGGTTTTAGTGAGTCATTTTAGAATTATATTTAGTGGTATTAGGTTTAGGTATTATGTATTTTATAATTATAATTAAATAAGTTACTTTCTAATTTTCAAAATTTCTTCTTTTGGTTTTGTATATTTTTAGTTTTATTATAGTGGCTATCAATTTTTAAGTAGTTAGTTAATTTTATATTTTATTTTTAGTTTCTTTTAAGTTTAGTAATTAGTATATTTTTAAAGAGTTTTATTACATACTATTTTTTTATTTAATTTGATTTTGTTATATAGTTTATTTTAGATTTGTTGATGTTTATTTTTTTTATCATTTTTTCAATAATCATCTAGTGTCTCTAGTTTTTTGTTGTGTTTCATCTTTGGTCATTTTTTTGATGTTTTGTCAAAAATAGTGTGTCATAATTTAGAGTCAAGTCTTTCTTTGGTCAAAAGTTTTCAAATAAAACCTATATCGATAGGCAATTGAAAATTCCAATGAAACATTTTGTAATAAATCCCATCTTCAATGCAATAAATGTATCAAATGCATTATCAGGTAAACCCGACATCTACATACAAAAATTCAGGGTGATAGTTGAGTCCATGTATGTAATTCTATCCCCATATGATAACTAAGGGGGGGGGAGGAGGGGAATGTTGATGAATTAGTTCTCACATGGTACTTAGGTAATTAAATATTGTAATTATTTATTATGTGTGTAATAATTACATATGGATATTTATGTAACTAAGTAAAATAACAGTTGTGTACATACAACTTAATAGAGGAAGAGATTTAGGAGAGAAAATAAGATGGAGATAATAAAGGTTGTTAGAATAACCTACCTAAATTAGTGTTATTGGTTTGAGGAGTTCTTATAGGAGTTAGAGTTAAAATCCTATATATATATGTAATTTAATTTGTTACTAGAATTATGTGAAGTTGATCGACCCCAATTATTGTTTTTGAACCTTCAGCTCTTCCCCCATGAGGGGCATTTTCAATAAGAAGATTGGCAAACCTTAAGCCTAAAGGGAACAAAGTTCATGTGAGGGAATTTTAGTTATACCTAAGATTGATACAAAGGGTCACAAGTTATTTTGAGACTAATGAAACATGATGGGATTGAACAAACTAAACTTTAATCCCTAAATTTAATTAGAGATAAGCTACATGTTTGCCTTAAGAAAGCATTTTGATTGATTAAAAGAAGGTAAAGAGATGTGAATGGGTATGGAATAGTGAATATCATTTGAATATTATTTTTAAAATGTAATTAACATATTATTTTAGACACTTAGACCTAGTTTCAATATGCGGAAAAGGTAAAAACTCAGTCTAGTCAATCAAAATCCTACAGTCACTAATAGACCCTACCTATCATGAGAGAAATTATAGATTGAATACTTCCATAGGAATGATCATGATTTTAAATTTGGTATATGTTTATGCTTCTAAATGTACCAAAATTATTCTTTAGTTTTGGTGAACACTTCTCATTTTAGGATTCAAAAATCCAAGGCATGAGTTGTTGTTTGTGACAATTCGATGATATCTGTGGTGGAATAGAAGTAGAGTATGGGGAATATCCAAAATATTTGTTTAGTCTAGTGGTTGGGATCCACTAGGTTTTTAATCTTTATCTCTTTGTAAATTTGATGATTTTTAGACTAATCTTAAGGAATATTAACAATGATAATTAAACTAAAGTGAGTCTTGATAAAAAAAAGAAAATGGAAGGGTAAGGTAGAAAGGAAACATGATTGCAAATTCTCATCTCAAATATTATGACAAAATTCTAATTACTTTGAGCACACATGAACCAATTTATGTTATAAAATAGCATGAATTCAGATTACATCACAAATCAAGAAAAAATTGGAGGAAATATATAAATCATAAGAGCCAAGTTTACTTTAAATGTTTGATACTATGGTCTGAATAGCATAATCACATCCAAATGCAGAGAAAAATAAAATGAAGTATATTTGAGATATTTAAATTTAATAAATCATTAGAAAAAATCAATAGCCCTATGACAAAGAATGTGACTCAAAGTATGGAGAATCATTCAAGCATAAGACAACAACATACAGTTGAGAGACAACATTGACATTTAACAAACTATAAAAATAGTATTTTCAGAATTCCTTAGTTATATGAAATGCTCCTAGTATATAGTTACTAAAAATATCTCTCCTTCAAAAAATGGTAATCCTTTCCTATTTATAAGAAACATAGGTGGTTCACTAGTTAACTTTCTTAAACTATCCATATGCAAGATAAGGACAACTATCCTTAATACAAAGACAATGTATATGACCTACTACATCAAAATTGATGAAAAGAAACCATATATGCTAACAAGCTAACATATATTTGTTACAAAGGGATACCATTTTTAGAATTACATTAGTAGTGGGAATCTTGATTAGCCCTATCTAAGGAATTCCTTCACCTTGGTATATTGCTCTTTGATTAGCTCAAAATCCACTGTAGGCTTCATTAGACAATCCTCCTCTTGATCTACCAATGTGTTGAAATCTTAGTCAGCCTTAGCCATGAGTTCCTTGATACATTGTTCTTCCATGATTTTCTTCCCTAAAGTAAGGATGGTGTCAAGGATTTTCTAATTATCTTTGGCATAATAGCCTTAATTGTCCTTAATACCCTAGATGTGGACACTAAATATCTAATTGAATTCTTCATCACTGATCAAGTCAGTAATAGTGGTTTAAAAAGGGTTGTCCAATAGGCTCCCTAAAAGTTTCTTCATTTTGGTTACCAAGTCCTTGTCTTCCCTGATGAAGTTGTTAACATTATTGCACTAGGTGATTAAATCTTCTTGTTTATCCATCAAAACTACCATGAGGATATCTAAATATCTAATCTTGATGATCTTGAAGTCTAGGGCATACTTTGTCCTATGCACCTTGATGAGTTCTATCATTTGAGCTTATGAATATTACCATTGGGTGCTTAAGGCTTGTGCCATCTCATCTTGATGGTTTAAAGCACTTAATCCAAGATTGATGTTATTTAAATTCTCAAATGTATCCAACAAATATTTAATCAACACTTGTAATATGTCTTCAAGAATTGAGAGTAGGACTTGCGCCTCTAAATCTTGCTTCTCCTTCTCCAATTTGAGGATCCTTTGCTTCATTCATTTGATTCCAGCCAAGGTCATTTCTAATTTTTCCACCACTATACTAGTCATATCCTCCTGATGGATGGGATGCTCCCCTTTTACCTACCCTTGGATAGGAGTTAGGTCAAAAAAAGGTTCCACCTTTTGAAAAGTAGATTCATTAGTGCCAATGGTGAATTTCCTTATTACTACTCTCTCAAACCCTGATTTGTCTAGATTGAACTAGACCTTTATATGAAACTCCTTAAATTGTGGTTACTTGAGAACTTATACATTTGAAATCCCAGAGGCCCCTAAGGTGTTAATCTCCTAGCTCTCTTTATCATGAAGGATTTTTATCCTTCTCTCTACTTGTCTATTTACAATATCTTGGATCCATTGCTTGACATTATCCTACACATCTATGCAAACTTAGGTTAAGGACCATGATGGATAGAGATGGGATTTTTTGTAATTTCCAATAAACAAACTAGTTAGGAATGGTTGGTCCATATAAAGGGTTCTCATCACTAAAGAGGTTAACTTCACTGGTAGGGTGAGTGAAGGTTAACCTATGCTTATTCTTAGGTGCAAGAGGCACCAAGGCCAATTTTTATTATCTCTTTCCTCCATCTATTGGGATCAAATCCTTATTATTGCATTAGAGGGATCTTCCTACCTATCAAAACTATAAGATGTTGCAATGTCAACAAGGGTACCCTCTAATGTTTCTCCTGCCTCTAGGGCAATCATGTCAATGATTTCCATTGGGGAAGGAGGTCTCTATTGGGATGTGTGGGGTTGAGAACCCTCACTAGGTCTATGTTATATCTTTATCTCTTCAACCACAACTTTATCCTTTCCTTTTATATCCTCATGTTACCCAACCTAGGATTGTTTTGTCAATTCTACTTGTTGAGGCTCAGAAGATTGTCTAACCAATAGGTGCTTCTTGATGAGAAGTCTCAGATGGTCTTAGAAACAAGTGATAATGCAAAGGATGCAATTCACATCTCTCTCCTGAGGGTTTATTATCTCTGACCATCTTATGCTCCAACTAGATATTATAGCCTTTGATCTTAAACATGACATCTTCAAAGTTATTTGCTCTTGTATAGGTACTACTCCCACACCTGGTTGATGTTTGTATTCAATCTTTGGGACCTTTGATCATGAATGTGGTTGGTCACTTTGTTACTTGTGTCTCACATCTTTAGGTCATCTATCTAAAAATCAAAATAAAATCTATGGATTTCCATAATTTCCAATTGCTTCCAATCCTTGATCACAATCCTACCAATGTCTAGTGGAAAGGGGTAGACCTGAGCCTTCTTATTTTTATTTCATGTCCTATCCACACCATGGATGATTTGATTGGAAATCTCTTGTTCTGTAGTCTTACTAGGGACATGAGTGGGCAATTGGTAGGTTTGAATCATGATTCCTTCTTTTATTATCATAATGCAATCTGAATATAACCAAACATCCCCCATGGCTTCTACTTACCTTTTGATTTGAGGGTGGAGCCTTGGCATAGGGATAGTGGTGATTGTTTCATGGATAGCTAGGAAAACACCATCACCAATAAATTTCAAGTGGTTCTCATATTTAAATATATGTAATTTAGAGTAGTGACGAGAAATAGTGGTTCTACCATCAATGGACCAATTTGGGATGCCAAAGAAGGATACAAAAGCCAAGAGTGAATCCAAGAGATAGGACATCATAAAGAATTGCTTCGAGGTCATTCTTTTGATGGATATGAATTTCTTGTCCAAGAAAATGTTTATTAGGTCTCCAATGGGAGGGGTTAATTTCCTTTTTAGCATAAATTAGATGTAAGATACCCATACCTTTCTTACATAAGTAGTGAAAGGGAAACCAAAGGCTCTATTCCGTAAGGTCATAGCTATCCTAACTCCCTCCCTAAGTTATACAATAGGAATTCCACCATTATTGGACCTAAAAACATGGGATCCTTGGATTAACCAAGGTGTGAGGACTAAATCTAGGTCCTACGTGTTAGTCCAATTTCCCAAGGATGGGAGATCAAAATGAGGCATGAGGAGCTTATAATAAGTTTTGAAGGCCATAGGGGCAATGTATTCAACCTTATTAGTACTTCCCTCTTGAATGATCCATTCCCCATCTATTCTATAATCAATGAAAATGAGATCAAGGAAGTCAATACAATCCATTACCTCTAGTTTTGTCATAGCATAGTGGACACTTGCCAACCGAATTGAGACTAGGTCATTGTATCTCTAGTACACAGTGGCATTCTTATTTTCTTCCTAAGAAATTATTTGTAATTCCTCCATAAAGAATAATAACTCAAACAAGTAACTGATTTCATGTAGGTTTAGGGCTGTCAGATCTAGCTCTGTGTCTTTAAAGATCCTTCCCTCACTATCTAAAGTTAGATAAAGTTTTGCTTCCATATTCATATGTTGCCTACCCACTACCATTTATGACATCAAATTATATTTTCAAGGTCACCAAAGGTTTCATAAGGGCACTTGATTCAAGGTTTAGTTTTGCTATTCTGATTGCTTTATGACTAATTGAGCCAACTCAAGTCTTCTGTATAGAGGGTTTAGGGTTTTTGAGCTTTAATTGTGGAAATATCTAGTTTATTAATCCTATACATGCCTTAGATTTTATCATACCTTATTCTCATGCCCTCTATGCTTTTGATCTGAGGAGATCTTTGATTTTGATTCTCCATGCTTATGTGGAGCCTATGTGGCATGGCTCTCTACCTTTTATGGAATTTTTAATAAATGCTACTTAGAGACTATCCATTAGCTTTCAAAATCTTTATTTATTTTTCTCTGATAATCCAAATCCAAATTTCTATGTTCTTATTGGTCCCTTGATCTTTAAGTTCATGACTATGCCACTTGACACCTTAATAAATCTTACCCATGTTGCTTATTCTTGCCAGTTGTTATCCCAACCATGCATTAGCCACATGTTGAGTTCATGGGACCTTAATAAGTCTTTAGAAATTCTCCCTTTGCTTAGGCTCTTAAAATTTGATTAGGTTAAATTTGGTGGGATCGATAAAGTCAACTACATCCTCAAAGAGATTTTACAAACCTGATTTTGCATTCAATCATTGAACGAAAAATCCGGGTCAACAATAACGTTCCTTGCAATACCTCCCAAGCCGGTTTGTCGGTTAACCGCCCAAAACCCAGCCACGGCCCCTGTTTTCACATTGTCTTTACAGCGGCGGGTCACATACGAAGACGCTCCGAAGATTCACGCTCCGGGCCCACAACTTTACGAAAGTGAGGAAGAGCTAAGACTACTGCAGGGGCCGTATCCCGTCTGGTCATATGTCCACGTGACCGTCTCCGGTAACGTAATCCGCCTCCCGAGTGCCGACAACGCACGAGCCGAACGAATGTAGCTGATAATGGAAGAGTATTCTACTTATCAGAAAAATCCATGTGCATTGCTGTAAATAATACGGGCGCCAGCGAGCCAGGGCTTAGGGAATTTCTGTGAAACTACTTGAGAACTTATTATGGGAATGAGCTTATCAAATTTAAGCTAATGGAATTGATTCAGTCCAATGACTGAGCGCCATGTTCTAGGCTCTCAAGATTTCTTAGGGCTTCGAGGTTGATGTGCATCATCATATTAAGGCCCCCAAGGTAGCAAGGACCACTGAATCATAATCTAAGTGCTTGATAGAAATTGGTCTCCCCTTTGATGTCATCTTTGGTTTACATCATTGGATCAAAATCTTTGATTTAACATGAGGCATTGGATCTCGAAAAGTGCATGAGATTTAAGTTAAGGCCCGATATGTATAAAGGTTTAGACTAAGGTTTCAACCTTTAAAATTTTGTTTGTGCTTGCAAACACCAAGATATTTAAACCTTAATAAAAACCTAGTTAATCCAAAAGGGCTTTTAGGTTTTAAAGGGGGAAAAAAGGTCCAAGTCTTGATTTTATATTAATGTTTGGCCATGTTAAAAAACATAATTGAAGATTAATATAAACTTAGACTTAGGGTTTTTATAACCAAAAGGAAATATAATTTCCTACTAAACTTTTCTCATGGACATTTGAATTCAAACACCTAGGGTTTACTGCTTAGGAACCCTAGCTTTCTCCATAGAACCTAAAACTAATCTCCTCAAAGACAATCATTAGCAACATTAGTTCATACAACACAATCATAACTAAATACACTGAGGCTCATGTTTTTTTAATTAAATTGCCTTTAAATTTCAAGAGAGAATAAACCTTTCACATTCAATACAGAACATAGATGTTTTGAAACATTCACAAGGGTCCCCTTTTAGCAAAATCATAAAAATGGGGGTATGATGGTATCAAAAAATGGTGACTCATAGGGGGAACATAGTAATATGTTGGAACATAGGGCTCTAGTTTAGACCTGTACATATGTTTTTTTATCCCATTTTGACATATACCATCTCCTAAGTTGATTCTTAGTTGAAACAAGCCTCTTATATGTAAAATTTGAATGTGGATATTAAAATAAAAACATATAGTGTGTGCTTTGATTCCACTTAATGTTTATCATGAGACTTCAAGAAATAATGTCTAGGTTCATATCTTTTTAGCCATTTCATTTGAATTTGAGCATATTTAAATATTCTCTTAGAAATAATTGCTCTTAATTTAGGTGAGGCTTGGGCATTGCTCTATTTCCAACCAAACATCTATAGCCCCAAAAGAGGTACTTTTGGCTCTATTCATGGCCTTACTCCACTACCAACCAAGCATTCATAGACCTAATAGAGGTTGCCTAAATCACCTTTGGCTTTTGCCTCTTTTGATTTAGCATTAAGTATCTTTTTTTTTTTAAAGGTTGGGATCCAAAATAACTAGGTTTAAGGATTTGGTCAAATGTCTTGGCCTTAAGATACTCTCCTTTAGTTGAAACTTCAATCCCAGGTAAGGATGTGTTTTAAGTTTCAGCATGAATGTGAATTAACAAACTGAATTCACATTATACATATATGATTCTTCTTAAAACCAAGCTGGGAAGTTGAGAAAGTTCTACAATGGGGTCCCATTCATCATATCCCCAAGGATGGAATGAGACAAGTGGGATCAAGTTCCCTCCTAAATTTGTTGGACATTTAGCTCTTATACCTATATATGTTAGTGGCCTTGGTTACATCATGATGATTTATCACCACCTCATGTTCACTTTTGTAATATTCATACTCACACCTTTTGAGCAATTCTAAACAAATATAATCTATGAGACTTTACTAAAACCAAGGAACACCACCAAGCAAAAAAGATGAAACATAAAATAATAAACAACAAAATTAGACAAGCACAAGCAAACAAATATATACAAACCCAACAAGAAAAAACAAAGAAAGAAAAGAAAGTAACTAGCCTACCTATTCTAACCTTAACAATCTTATATAATTATTCCATGAAGACCCCTAATGGGGTAGTAATAAAGTAATGCTTTAGGTATTTCCCATTGGTGGGTAAAGTAAACTTTGCTCCTTGAAGATCCTTCAACATGAAAGTGTTGTTGCCTAAGATTTTTGCAATTTGGTATGGACCAATCCACAAGGGGGTGAACTTGCCATGCTTGCCTTTAGGCTTCGATACCTTGTACCAAAGGAGGACTAGGTCTCCCTGCCTAAAGACCTCCACTTTTGACCTTTTATCAAACCAAATTTTCATGGTTGATTGGTGCCTACTAAAGTCTGCAAATGTCTTTTCGTTGGTATCTTCCATTTGAATGAAGTCCAATAGCTTGGAATTAGCAAGTTCATGGATGTCATCCATGTATTATTGCATGAATGTGAATGTAGGCAAATTCAAGGTGATGGTAAAGATAGGATCTTGACCATATACTAAAAAAATGGTGAATCCTTGAGGTCTTGTTTGATCCTGATTCTATCTACCCATAATGCAAACTTAAGGAGTTTATGCCATATTCTAGGTTTATCTTCAACATATATTTTAATGGATTTCATTAGGTTTTCATTTGTGGATTCATAAATTCCATTTCCCTAAGGATATGGATTAGAGGAAAAATTGAGTGTAATTCCTTGGTCATAATCTCATTCTATCATTTCAATAGATATGAAGGCAGATCCATTGTCACAAACTAAGGAAACTAGGGTTCCAAATCTAGTGCAAATATTTTCCTCTAAGAAATTAATCACCTATTTTATTATGCATTGCTTAATGGATACTACCTTAGTCCATTTAGTGTAGTATTCAATAGTAGTTAGGAGATATTTATGACCTTCATAAGAATTGGGGTTGATCACTCCTACGAAGTCTAATCCCCACTATACAAAAGGCTTGTCCACCATCATAGGTTGTAAAGGCATGGCTGACTTTGGCTCTTTTGTGCTAAATATCTGGCATGGATGACAATTCCTCACATGTTTGTGTGTATCTTTGAAAAGGGTGGGCCAATAATACCTAGCCTTAAGAATATTTTGGGCTATGGTTCTCCCTAATGGATGTCAACTACCCAAATTTTCATGGAAAGTAGACATGACTTGAGAGGCCTCTTTTTTCAACACACATCTTAAGTAGATCCCTTCAAGGTTTTTCTTATAAAGGATTCCATCTTTGATGAGGTAATGGGATGCTTTGATCCTTAAATCTCTCTTCTATTTTCTGGTGAGTCCTGGGAGACAACTACCTCTGATAAGAATATGCATTAAATAGTCATACCATTCATTGTGTTGGAAATTCTATTAATCCACTTGCATGCCATAGAGGTTGGGATCAATATTGGCAATCATCTAAACTAGGCCTTAACATTTCACTAATTTGTAAATTTTCATCTCTATATCATACTCTTATAGGATTGACATCTACTTGCCTCTTCTTTCCCCAAGCTTATTCTTACTCAACATAAGCTTTTTGTTTGGGTCAGGTAAAATGGCATGCACCTTGTTTCTAAGGAGATAATGTCTAAACCTTTTTACTTCCTTTACCAAGACATAGGCTTGCTTATCAATGATGGAATAATTCACCTCTACATTTTTGAAGTTGTTGCTCATGAAGGCTATAGGTTGGTCATTCCCATCCACCTTTTGAGTTAATACAACAACCATGGTGTGGTTAGAAGCAAATGAATACAAGAAAAAGTCCTTTGAAAAGTCAGGACTTGTTAAGACTGAGGCTTGATTAATTGCTCTTTTAAAGTCAACAAATGCTTTCTTGGATTCTTCATTTCAAGAAATTTTAGCATCTTTCTTAAGCATATCATTCAAAGGTTTGAAAATATCAACAAAGCCTAAAATAAACTTCCTCATGAAGTTAATCTTGTTAATGAATGACTTTAGTTCTTTTCAATTGTTGGGTAGCCCAATTTTAGAAATGGCCTCCACTCTATCAGGATCTATAGAGATCCCATCTTTGGTAATGACATACCCCAACAATTTTCCTTCACTGACACAAAATATGTTTTTCTTAGGGTTAAGAGATACACCATACTTCCTAAATTTATAAAAATTTATCTCAAATGCATGAATTGTTTTTTATTTTTAGAGAATACTGTGAAATCATCCATATATATGATGATGCATTTGCCCACTAGACCTTGGAAATCATGGTCCATGGCCCTCTAAGAAGTTTCCCCTACACTAATTAATCCAAAATTCATTCTCTCATAAGCATATGTTCCCCATTTAGTAGTAAAATTTGTTTTCATCCTATCTTCTGGAGCAACAAGCACCTAATTATATCTAAAAAAATCCATCAAAAAAGGACATCATGTTAGATCCTAAAATAGCCTGGATAACTTGGTCTAAAGAAGGCAAGGGGTAATTATATTTTTTAGATGCTCTATTTAGATTTCTAAAATCTATGTATAATCTTATTTCCCCATTCTTTTTTCTGACTAGGACTAGGTTTGTAACCCAAGTAGAATGCCTAATAGGAACCATGATCCTTGCATCTAGTAGTTTCTTGACCTCCTTAAATATCATAGGTTATAAAATTGGATTAACTAGTGTTTGCTTCTATCTAAAGTGTTTACAACCCTCCTAGAGAGGTATATTATGATTAATAACCCTTGGGTTGAATATTTTTAGATCTTCATAGGAGCATGTAATTACATCTTTATAATTTATAAGCAGTTCTCTAGCTTATCTATTTTCCATTTTAGTGCAAGCCTTCCCTATATTCACCATTTGGGGCTGATCGTGTGGGCCAAGGTTCATTACATGATAGTCTTTACCACTTACCTTGGGTTGTTTAGGTACTTCAAAAATCTTTTCAAGATCAAATATTCTTTCCAATGAGATTGTCCCTTTAGGTATCTTATTGTCACTTAGTTGGATGATTTTATCGTTAAGTCCCCTCTCAGGAAAAGTTTCATCAACTTCATCAATAATGTGAGATTCAAAGGCTCCATAATTTGTCAAAAAATACATAATTTTTTTATCATCATTAAAAACTTGGAAGTGATTTATGTTGTCAGGGACTAAACAATATGATACAAGCTCAATATTGAGGTTCTGAGAATCATGATTAGGCATGAGGTTAGCCATAGTAGAGGCAAGCTCATTAACAACTTTGTTTTCTTGCATATAAGATATTGAAGGCATTGAAAGATTCCACCAAGTCCCAAACTCTAAATTTGTACCTCTTAAGGTAAGATATCTTGCACTAGCACTTGCTCCTTACTTGATTAACTACAAGTTTATAATCTCCATAAACAAGGAATTCCTTGACCTTGTTCTTGATGGCAAGCTATAATCTTAGGATGAGAGCCTCATACTTAGCCAAATTATTGGTGTGGGGGAATTTTAACCTATAATATGCATGCTATTGTTTTATCATGGGGTCTATTAATATAATACCAGCCCAAGATCCTAATTTGCATTTAACACCATCAACATATAACTTCCACAAGCCAGGCATTGTAGGAGAACTCTTGGAAGTACGTTTATTTGTATTTTCTAAAGTGAAAAATACAATATTAGAATCAAATAAGTTTACCCTTTCATTGACAACATTGTATTCTATTATCATGTGTTTTATTTGAGGTTTCTTTTCTAATCTTATCTGATTCAGTACACCTTTCCAAGGTAGACACAAGTGTGAGAAATTAGTAGACATGTAACCATTTAAGTCATTATTCCATTCTCTACTCAAGAGAAATACATAAGAATTAGGAATATCTACCACTTGTATGTCAATGAATTACTAAACCCTGGGTTCACTAGCTAGCTACATATGCACATTTAATAGTTCCCCAATGACCTTGACTTTGTATTTATCCAATTGAGTAATCACCCTATTAGACTTGATTGGTGTTAACCCAAGTTTTTCACATATCCTAGTAGTCATAATGTTGGTTGAGGCTTTAGAATCTAAAAGACAATTAAGGAGATTCTTCCCTAATATCCTAATAGTAATCAAGAAGGGTGGGGACTCTTCTTTGGTTACTTGCATAGTTATTGTTGGCTCCAAATCTTGCACCCTAGAAGAGAGTGTTCAATCCTCTTCCGTATTTTGGCAATGTTGGAAAATTTCAAAGCATGTGGGTATATCTATAGAGGAAATGAACCTTTAGATTTAAAGGGGCTAGCTCCCTAAATATATCTCTACAAAACAACGTCTATCTAAACTAGCTTGATTTCAAGGAAAAGAGTTAGAAATTGCTCAAAAGGAAACCTAATCTAAGATTGGTGATGCACTAAGATTATCTTCCATATGAATATCATATCCTAATGCACAATACAACAAAATGAATAGACCATTTTCAATCTCTAATGGGTTCTAACACAAGTATTTTAGTACAGAGGTGAGATGTGTAAAATGACACAAATAAAATGAATTGAAATGAAAACTTTGCACATTTCAAAAAAAAAAAAGCTATACACTTACAACAATTTAACACATTTGAACACACTCTATATGACCTGTTAGACTAAG
The DNA here is from genome assembly GCA_037957365.1 of Torreya grandis. NCBI lineage: Eukaryota > Viridiplantae > Streptophyta > Pinopsida > Cupressales > Taxaceae > Torreya > Torreya grandis. The sequence goes on along the minus strand of JARHVA010006809.1, from coordinate 638,239 downwards.
AAAATTTTCTCAAGCATGAAGGATAAAGGATATAAGGATGGAAAATCATCACTTACTATAACTATACATCTCTTACACACTCAGATAATTGTTTATAAACTTGAAATAAATAGATTTGTAGTAATGCTTAAAGGCAAAATATAACATCATTCTAGTAGGGCTTCACTATACACTATGTGGTTTTTTTACACTAGCCCAAGGGCTGCATTTATAGTATAAAAGAAGTGAGAGGATGAGGCCTTTGGTGCCAAAAAGAGGAATCAATCTATTAGGAGTCTCCATCTTCATATACAACCATATTTTTAAATGATGCTCATTCAATCCATTTGATTGATCCATGTCACCTCAAGTGGTCACACGGCTAGCTTGCTCTCTCAAATATGCCTCCTTAATGGTTTCACTAGCATAAACAATATATTTTTGATGTGAGTAATGGCATAAATGTAGTTATTTAAATGATTTCACTTGTTATCTATTTATCTTGATGTTAATAGCTTCTCATTAGCTTGTTGAAGTGTGCAACAACATAGGGAAGATTTTATTTCATTCTATTGGCCTTGGGGAAGTATCAATTGGAATCTACATGTATGCCTTCATGGAATTTATCATAATTTTAGCTTCATGTGTATGTTCACAAACATAATTTTAAATCTCACCCTATCTTGACCTTAGTCAAATGTTCAAATCCTACAAAGCCCCTCAGCCGATTGTTCCTTTGATTGGCCATCAAAAAAATGACATGGATTTTGACTTGATAAATGGTGAGATGAACCCTCTGATCTAATTTAGTGTATTAATAATGTGAGTCCTTTGATCTTTGAGTGTTTGAGTCAGGAACATCAATCTACCTAGGACCCACTATTTAAATGTTATTGACTAGCTCTTCACCTTGAAGTTGATGTCCATATAACCATCATTCTACTGGGACCATTCCTTCAGGGCATTTTCTTAGACAATTTTCTAATGGACCCTTTTCTTTTCACCTTTTGGGAAGCTTGAAAATGCCCTTCAATAATATGGAACTGGACACTTTCCTAACAAAAGACCCTTCAAACTTTTTGCAAGTGTTCCTTCAGGAATCTTAAACTAGACACTTTCCTGAGAAAAGGCCCTTCAAACTTTTTCCAAGTGTCCCTTCAAGATTTTTTAAAGGACCTTTCATAATTTTTGAGAGAGCACAAATTCCCTTGAAAAAAAAATTAAGATTCAATTCCTTTATAAAATTTGAAAGGACCAATTCCCGAGAAAAGACCTTTTGGAATTATTGAAAATGTACCCTTCAAACTTTTTGCAAAGGACACTTCCATGAGAAAAAGACCCTTCAAAATTTTGTAACTAACCCTTCAAAAATCTTGAAATGGACCCATTACTTTATACTTTTTGTTTAAGATAAAAAGTTTGAAATAATTCCTTTGAGACTTGAATAAAAACTCAAAGCAAAACCTTGTTGAAATAAATAAAACTTATGCAAAAAGACTGAACAAAGGATTTTGAAGGAAATAACACTTGACACTTTGTTTTAGGGATAAAAAAATTAATAATTCTACACTTAGCAAAAATGAAAGATGCAAAACTTATTTGTTGAAAATTGGCTAACACTCTTGACAATTCTTAGGGCTAGCATGCCTGTTATGCCTAAGACCAATTGCCTAAATCCTTCCAATTGGCATGGATTCATGCATATAGGCACCCAAAAAATGAATTGAATAGACCCAAAATAGTTGATCACATCCACAAAGGCAAAGACACACACCAAACAAAATGAAGTAAATACACTTGTATTATAAAGAACTTAGGAAAAACAAAAGCAAACCAAAATAAAACTAGACCAAAAACACACACCTAAGCTACTATTTATAAAACATGTCTTACAAGGAATAATAGTTGAAATTTAGATGTATCTCATTCATAGGGATAGGGAATTCTTCTCCATTCATCTTGGTCAACTAAAAGGAGTTGTTTTTCTTGCACTTACTAATGATGTAAGGTCCACTATACAAAGTGTCAAACTTTGTATCTCTACCCAGTTCTGCTCTATACTCATCCCATTATTTTGCATAAGCATAGATGAGGTTGTATCAAGGTTACAAAAGGTATAGAGTATGAAATATTTGGTAAATTTTGGGTTCAAGAGAGTAAGATATTTTACAATTTCTTGCTTGATTGCCTCAAAATTACTCTTACCTTCCTTTGTCCAATCAAAATCTTGGTTCTTCTTAAGCATGGCTATGATAGGCTTTACCATAGTTGCAAATCTTGAAATAAACCTTCTTAAAAAAATTATTTTCCCCAATAAGCTTTGAATTCCTTTCTTGTGTTGAGGTAAAGACAAGCCTAAAATAGCCTCAATCTTCTTAGGGTCAATAGACAAGCCTTATTTTGAAACAATATGACCCAATAACTTACCTTAATAGATAGCAAAGATGCACTTTTTTGGATTAAAGGATATTTCATACTCCCTAAATTTATCAAACACATACCTTATATGTTTTATATTATTAGTATCACCCTTCATAAAAATAGTTATATCATCAAGGTACACAAGCAAAAACTTATTGATCAAACCTTTAAAAGCCATGTCCATTACCATTTGAAATGTAGCTCCAGCATTGGATAAAATAAAAGGCATATTACTATAGGTAAAGATCCCCCATTTTGTAGTGAAGGTTATCTTTAACTGATCCTTTTCATTCACTAATATTTGATTGTAACTTGAATAACTAGCAAGAAGTGAAAAGCATTAAGAACTTGAAACAACTTGCAGAATTTGTTTCATGGAAGGTAGTGGATAATGATCCTTAAGAGACACTCTATTAATATCTCAAAAATCCACACAAAGTCTGATCTCTCCATTTTTATTTTAGATAAATACAATATTATCCACCCAATTTGAGTGTTTGATAGGAAAGATAATCCTAGACTCAATCAACTTGGTCAGCTCTTTATTCATGAGTTCTTCTATCTTAAGATTGATAGGCCTTTATTTTTTCCTAACTAGTTTAGCTCTAGGTTCTAACTAAATGGTGTGATGAGATATACTTGGATCAAACCTTTCAAATCTTTATATTCCCAAACAAATATGTCATGTAACTCTTTGCATAATTTAATAAAGGCCTGCCTCTCGGACAGAGAACATATCTTACCAATTTTTAGAAGCTTATCCTTATAAATCATGACTCTCTCATAGTTCTCTTCTTTCATGTACATGCTCACTCTTTCTTTATTATTTTGATCATATTCATTGAAAACACTCTCCAAATTAATCAGCCCTTTAGGTATCATGTTTGTCTTCAACTAAATAACTTGATCTTCATATTGATCATGTTGTCTCTTTTGGTTTCTCAAGGAGAATCCTACCTCATTTTATAATAAGTGTGCAATGTGTTCATCACTTTCAAAAAAATTTCATGACACTTCATTATCTATAATATAAGGCCTCATAATGACCTTGATATGAGACTATTCTTTCTCCTTTCTTACATCAACAACTGCATCAAACTATGCTCTTATGGAAGCTAATCTATCAGTGTGTTTATTTGAATCCCTTGGTATGGGTTATATGTTGAAGGCATCAAAGTCTTTGAGTAGATCCCATACCCTATGATTGTAGGATTTAAGCAAGTGATTCTTGATTATGGCTTGATTTCTCACTTGGTGCATGACCAACTCACTATCCCCATAAACCCTCAAATTTTTGATCCCTCTCTTCTTTACCCATTAGAGGCTATGAACTAGGCCTTCATATTCTACCACATTACAAGTGCTGCTAAAGTGGAATATATATGAGTAGTATTGATTCTTTGATGGATAAACTAACATAATTCCAGCCCATACACCTACTTTGCTTCTTGATCCATAAAAAAACATTTCCTAAATCCCTTCAAGTTCATGATCTTCATTAGTGAGTGAAGGGATTTAAAAATCCTTTTCATGCATACAATAAACTCCCAAATCAGTATTTTATATGAATGTATATGGATCAAATCCATGCATTTCAGTGTTATAATTATCAAGGAAAATATCAAAAATAACTTCAAGGGGGGAGGATGCTTCACCATCCATGACACCTTCTTCTTTACTAATTAGATAATTCTAATTTGAGCTTTCCTCCATGTATGGCTCAATATGAAAACTTGCTAACTGTTATCTCCTTATAGTCACCTTGGTTACATATATTGTTTTAAAATCTATAAAATACTAATTAAAAGAAAGGTACCCTCTTATCTTATCTATGAAGTCCCTTGACAAGTAGATAGCAAAATGAGCTAGAAAGTCTACCACCACAACATCTTATAAAATGGGGAAACTTGGGAAATCATGTAGGAATACTTTAATATATTTGACCAATCCCACTATCTTGGTTGGAGTCCCATAAAGATATAACACACCTTTACTATGTGGTTCATACTTCAATCCTAACTTATTAGTGACCACCTTAGGCATGACAGTGGTACTAGCTCCACTATCTATAATACAATTGTGAACCAACTTGTTTCCCATAATGAGTGTGAGGTAGAAGGGTGGAGGATTTTCAGATTTGGTGGAGGGTTATAATACATGATTTTGAGTATTGGTAATGTCTAAAGTATTGTGTTTTGAAGTTTTGGGGGATACATAGATGCTCACAAGCTATTCTTATAAAATATCCTTTTGACCAAGCATATGCAAGACTTCCCAAAGAGATATGCTTATCTTGGTATTTTTAAAAGAATAAATAATGTTTATAGGGTGAGTACTCAAATTTTATTTCATTATTAAAGGTAGAGAGGGAGTCTGAACCTACTACATTATAGGCTTGACAACCCTACTCGCATTCTAACTTTGCTGAGGAGCATGACTGGTAGTAGGTATTACACTAGGATTCACATTTTATGGACTTAGAGAGGCATCACTTGGAGTCACATGTACTCCCAAAACATATTTAAGAGATCTCTTCTTAGATATTGAGTTAGCTAAAATTGATGTGCTTTGATTTAACACATAATCATCCTTTACTTGAAAGTTCATCATGCCTACACTCTAACTATTACCTTCTCCATGAATATCCCTTTACATGAGATTCACTTCTTCTGATGTCATGTAAGGAGTAGATTATTATTGTGCCACCAAATCTTGGCCATCTTCTCCATCATCATGCATAAAATGATCTTGTGATTATCCCCATTGGTCCAAATGATCCTCCCCTTGAACTAAGTTGGCATGAACTAGAACAACAACCTTCATGGAAGGAGTGGAATTAGGATTATAGTCATTGGGGTGCCTATTGAAACCTTGTTGACCTTGTCCTCTTCCTTGGTATTTTTATTGAGGTGAAGCTCCATATCCGTATTGAGGATAATAGTGAGGGTTAGGTGGAGAACTTGCCTAAAATTGAGCTTATAAGGACCAGATCTCCTTATCTTTGTCCATAGTATTATCCATCTTCTTGGGAAATTTTCTCGGCTTGACATTGGTGTTAGGAAATTGTGTTATACTTAGAGCTTCAACTGAACTATGAGACAATAAAGACATGAAAACTCTTGGAGGTAGCTTTCCAACTTGTATCAAGTTATTCTCAACTTTAATAGCTATCTCATATGCATCTAGTAGAGTAGATCCTCCCATTTAATACAACATTACTACCATGTCAGTACCGATAGCCTTGAGATAAGTGGGAAACACAAATCTAGGAGGAGGTCTCATGATAGGCGACAACCTATGCCATGTCCTTTGAAATCTTTTGTTAAAATCTCCCATGGATTCATTAGGACCTCTCTTTATCAAATTTAACTGGTGGATTAGTGAGCTATGGTCACTCTTATTCTCAAATCTAGTTACCAATAATTCTCCAAAGCCATCCCAACTTGTGATGCAACCACCTTCCAATGTCCTATACCAGTCAAGTGCTTTGCCTTTTAGAGACATAAAAAGCAATCTAATGGCTATGTTGGCTTAGGTGACATTATGGAACTTATAAAAATTTAAAATGTCCCTTATATGCTTAGATGGGGTAATATAACCCTTTCCATTGAAACTAGGGAGATTCTTGGTAGCATTGGGAGGAATAGAGTCATATACAGGAAGGTCAATTGGATTTTGGGTGTTGAAGGCTAGGAAAGTTTGTTATCTATCCATTTCTCCTATTTCCTCTAGGTTTCCTATCTCTTCAACTTCCTCAACATATTATTATTCTCTAAAACCTCCTTGTATAGGATCTCTAAGAATTAGGAATGGTTTAGGGCATTATTCTTCAAGAAGGGCTTCAGTTAGAGGGGCTTGATCAAAAATACTAGATGACCTAGTGAGGACCATGAAGTATAACATGGGAAACTTGATCTACAACCAGAGATTATCACCTTTTGGAGTTTCCAAATGTTGGATTAATAAAATTTCTACAACCTTAGGCTTTTCAAGACTAGCATTCACCTTAACATGTAAATAATTAGGACCAGCTATCCCAGTAGGCATTCCAAAACTATTACCTACAAATCTTGCACCTTAAAAGAGAGTGTTCAACCCTCTTCTAGATTTTGGAAATTTTGGAACATTTATAGGCATGTGGGTATACTTATAGAGGAAATAAACCTCTATATTTAAAGGGGCTAGCTTTGTGAATATATCTCTGCAAAATAACCTTTGTCTAAACTAGCTTGATTTTAAGGAAAAGAGTTAGAAATTGCTCAATAGGAAACCTACTCTAGGATTGGTGATGCACCAAGATTATCTTCCACATGAATATCATATTTTAATGCACAATACAATGAAATGAATATACCATTTTCAAGCTCTAAGGGGTTCTAACACAAGTATTTTAGTACAGGGGTAAGATGTGTAAAATAACACAAGGAAATTAAGCTGAAAGGCAAACTTTGCATATGTCAAAAAAAATAGTTATACACTTAAACCAATTTAACACACTTGAAAACACTCTATATGACCTATTAGACTAAGAACATTTTCTCAGGCATGAAAAATAAAGGATAGAAGGATGGAAAATCATCACTTACTATCACTATATGTCTCTTACACACTCAAACAATTATTTATAAACATGAAAGAAATGGACTTGCATTAATTCTTAAAGGTAGAATATAACATCAATCCAATAGGGATTCACCATACATAGTGTGGTTGTTTTTACACTAGCCCAAGGGCTGCATTTATAACAAAAATGAAGTGAGAGGAGGCCTTTAGTGCCATAAAGAGGAAATAATCTATTAAGAGTCTCCATATTTAGCTACAACTATCTTTTTAATGATGCTCTTTTGGGCCATTCGATTGATCCATGTCACCTCAAGTGGTTACACAACTATCTTTCTCTCTCAAAGATGCTTCCCTAATTGTTACACTAGCAAAAATAAGATATTTTTGAGCTGAGTAATAGCATCAATACAGTTATGCAAATGATTCCACTTGCTATCAATTTGTCTTGATGTTAACAAATTCTCATATGCTTGATATGGTATGTAACAACATATGGAAGGGTCAATTTCATTTTATTGGCCTTGGAGAAGCATCACTTAGATTCTACGTGTATGCCTTCATGAAATTTTTCATAATGCTAGCTCTATGTGTATGTCTACAAACATCCCTTGAAAGGTCACCCCATCTTGACCTTAGTCAGATGTTCAAATCCTATAAATCCCCTCAACCGATTGTTCTTTTGATTGTCCACTAAAAAAATAACTTGGATCTTGATTTGATCAATGGTGTGATGAACCCTCTAATTTGCTTTGGTTGATGAAGATTGTGAGCCCTTGGATCTTTGAGAATTTGAGTGAGGACCATTGATCTACCTAGGACCCACTGTTTAAATATTAAAGTTGACATCCATATAACCATCATTATATGGGAACATTCCTTTGGGGCATTTTCCCAAATAATTTTCCCATGGACCCTTTTCTTTTAGCCCTTCAGGAAGCTTGAACATGTCCTTTAGTAATCTTGAATTGGACACTTTCCTAAAAAAAGACCCTTGAAACTTTTTATAAGTGTCCCTTCAAGAATCTTGAACTAGATACTTTTGTGAGAAAAGACCCTTTGGACTTTTTGCAAGTGTCCCTTTGGAATTTTGCAAAGGACCTTTTAGACTTTTTGAGAGAGCACCAATTCATTTGAAAAAAATGTAAGAGCCAATTCCTTCAAAATAGTTGAAAACCCTAATTCTTGAGAAAAGACCCCTTAGAAATATTGAAAATGTACCCATCAGACTTTTTGAAAGTGTCCCTTCGGACTATTTTGAAAATGTCCCTTCATAAAATAAAAGACCCTTCAGCAAAATTGAAAATGTCCCTTCAAAAATATTGCAAAGGACACTTCCATGAGAAAATGACCCTTCAAAAAGATTGTTTCAGATAAAATGTTTGAAATAATTCCTTTAGAAAAGCTAAAAGAGCCAATTTCTTTACAAAAGTTGAAAGGGCCAATTCCTGAGAAAAGACCCTTCAGAAATATTGAAAATGTACCCTTTAAAATTTTTGCAAAGGACACTTCCATGATAAAAAGACCCTTCAAAATTTTGTAAGTGACCCTTCAAAAATATTGAAAAAATGTCAAATTAATTCCTTTAGAAAATTTGAAAGACCTAATTCCTTCAAAAAGTTGAAAGGACCAATGCCCAAGAAAAGACCCTTCAAAATTATTGAAAATATACCCTTCAAAAATTTTGTAATCGACACTTCCATATGAAAAAGACCCTTTATAATTTTGTAATTGACCCTTCAAAAATCTTGAAATGGACCAATTCCTTTGGACTTTTTGTCTCAGACAATTTTTTTGAAATAATTCCTTTGGAATTAAAACAAAAACTTGAAGCAAATCTTTGCCAAAAGAAATAACACTTGAGCAAAAAGACCAAAATAACACTTGTAAAAAGATTAAACAAATGATTTTGAAGGAAATAACACTTGACACTTTACTGTGGAGATAAAAAAATTAATAATGTTACACTTACCCAAAATGAAAGATGCAAAATTTGGGTATCGAAAATTGGCTACAATTGCATTTGCACTATTGCTCTTAGGGGGCTTACCAGGCTTCTTGGACAAGGATTCCAAGAGTAAGTATCTTTGTTATATGATCTGAGTTAACTCATGAAGAGTGATGTTGGCTTTAATATTTTGCATATCTTCCATAATATTGTAACCAAGTTTTCTTGAAGGATAGACAATAGGTTTGGAAAAGCTTCCTTTAGGTGGTTCAGGATTATTCTTTGATATAGTGTTTAGAGGGGTCCCATAATTTTTAGGTGGATTAGAAGTAGTTAACAACTATTTTTTTTCCATATTTATCAAAGGATATGTCTTTAATAACTACTGGAATGCTTTAATTTATTCAGGGATATTCCCAGTCTCATTATATTCTTGAAAAGGGAATTGAAAAGTTTATACCATATGCACTTGGTTAGATGGTTTTGATTCAAAAAGCCCTAAAACTGCATCTTTGTTTGAAACCATTTCAAATGTGTCAATTTCTTCTTGAAAATCTTGAAAGGATTTTCAAAACTCAATGCAGTCAATCTCACCATGCTTGGAGGTAGCATGTACCCTACAATATTATGGTAAGGCAATATCAGTGAGGTTGATATCCATAGTTCTTTTGCTTGAGGAAGACTCATTACCTTTATTATTATAGAAACTATCATTCTAAAATATATTTTATGACCCTATTAAAATGTTGGAAATTGAAGTTCCTTTCAAGATTTTCATTAGCGTTATCAACTTGATTTTGTAATTGCAATAAGTTTGTCTTAAGCTTTTGGACCATTTTTAATATAGATTCATTCTCATTCTTTAGAGTCTCAGAATTTTGACCTTGTCTATTATTAATGCCATTGATAGGCACTAAATCCTTTTGGTCATTAATATGAGATCCATTGGTAGCCTGATATCTCAAGAGACCTAGGTTTTGATTAGGGGCAACATGGCTAGTAGGTAATACATTCAAGGTAGGGAACTAGTTTAATGTTGGAGTATTTTTATTATTATTTTGGAAAAGGTTTAATGTTGATATATAAGGATTAACATTTGGGATAGAATAAGCCATCTATCCTTGGGGTTGTATTTGGTCATTAATAACCATTATTTCATAGTAATCTTGAGCCAATGTGATGATAATTGGGATAACTCTTTTAAGAAATATAGAAGTTATGGGGTCAACATCATCTTTGTAAACCTCTAGAGCTAAATCTTCATTAGGTTTATATGGATCCATGGTTTGAATAAACATATTTTAGAACCTAGCATTGAAGGACCTAATAGGTTAAATTTCATCTCTCTTAATAGTTTTAAATTGATGATAGATGACACAAGGGATTATGATCTTTCCAAATTGATCAATAAAGATAGTGTCAAAGTTATTCCGTGAGGTGATACAATTATCAATAAAATTAATGAACCATTCATATGCAACATCTTTGAATATAAATGGAAATAAAATACATTCTACATCTTCCTGAATAACATTTAACAATATTAATGTAGTTTTGAAATATTTAACATGGTCATCCATAGTTGCAATACTAGTTGGACTAAATATTGGAAAATATTTTTCAAGATTACATGGTAAGTCATGAACCACACCTAGTTTATTAATGGGGGAACTTTCAATCCATGCCATATTTTGATGAAGATCAAACATAGGGATCCCTTGAAAAGGTAAAGATGGTAGAGACTTAGAATACCTACACCTTCCTCTATCTTTTCTAGTTGTTCTATGGATTTCTAGCTCGAGCAAGGGTTCTCTAGTCTCTGAATGTGATCTAGTCTTGATCCTTGACAATTCCATCTTGAGGATTAAGGATACTATTTGAAATATGATGATTAAAGTTAGAAAATCACAAATAATCAACAATCAACTTATATAGTAAGCTTATTTTACAGGGATTTGCTCATAAGAGGACAAAGGACATCAATATTTGACTAAACAAACTCAAAGATGTACTGAATTATGAAAAGATGACTATTATTTATAGTTTATGACTCAAATAAAATTCTTATTGATAAATAATTTTCAATTTTAACTAGAATAAGCCATTCTAATTTCAAATACTAATGAATTCTTAGCACTAAAAGTTGTACTTACTAGAATTAAGCATATGTATTCAAAGAATGTCAATATTTTTTGAGTAAAACTAAAGACCAATATAAAACCATGAATGCCACCAATCTCTACATAATTTATGCTAAACAAAACACAAACATGTAAAATGTACAATGATATTTGACCAAATACAGAAAAACAAACAAAGATATTTAAAGATTCATGGCCCTCCTTCTAGTGCTAGCAGAGATTCCTCATATTGATGCTGCTAAATGTACCACAGTTGCTCTTCAGTGTTGATGAACACTTTTTATTTTAGGTTTCAAAAATCTAAGTCATGAGTTGTAGTTTTTGACAATTTGGTGATGTTTATGGTGGAATAGAAGTAGATTATGGGAACTATCCATAATATTTGTTTAGTTTAGTGGTTGGCAACCACCAAGGTTTGAATCTTTGGATCTTTGTGAATTTGATGATTTTCAAACTAATCTAAATGAATATTAACAATGATCTTTAAACTAAAGTGAGTCTTGATAAAAAAAAATAAGAAATGGGAAGGGTAAGGTAGAAAGGAAATGTGATTGCAAATTCTCATCTCAAATATTATGACAAAATTCTAATTACTTTGAGCACACATGAACTGATTTATATTATAAAATAACATGAAATCAGATTACATCACAAATCAAGAAAAATTCAGAGGAGATATATAAATCATTAGTAAGGACCAAGTTTACTTTAAATGTTTATGGCTATGGTCTAAATAGCCTAGGGACATCTAAATGTAGAGAAAAATAAAACTAAGTATACTTGAGATCTTTACAATTAATCTAGCATTAGCATAAATCAATAGCCCTATGATAGAGAATATGACTCAAAGTATGGAGAATCATTCAAACTTAAGACAACAACATGCAATTGAGATACAACATTGACATTTAACAAACTATAAAGACAATATTTTAAAAATTCCTTAGTTATATTAAATGCTCCTAGTATATAATTTCTCAAAAGCTATCTCCTTTACAAAATGGTAATCCTTGACTGTTTATAGGAAACATAGGCAATTCACCGGTTAACTTTCTCAAAATATCCATATGTAGGATAAGGACAATTGTACTTAATACAAAGACATAATGTATATGACTAACTACATCAAAATTGACAAAAGGAAACCATATATGTTTACAGGCTAGCATATATTTTTTATAAAGGGATATTTTTTTCTAAAAATTACATTGGTAGTGGGCCCCTCAATTAGCCCTATCTGAGGAAGTCCTTCACATTAGTGTATTTCTCTTTTATTAGCTCAAAATCCACTGTAGGCTTCATCAGACAATCCTCCTCTTGATCTACCAATGTGTTGAAATCTTAGTCAACCTTAGCCATGAGTTCCTTGATACATTTTACTTCTTTGATTTACTTCCCTAAAGTAAGGATGGTGTTAAGGATCTTTTGATTATCCTCGGTAGAGTGGCCTTGATTATCCTTAATGACCTAGATGTGGACACCAACTCTTTTCTTGATTTTTCCATCAATGATCAGGGCCATAGCAGTGGTTTGAGAAGGGTTTTCCAATAGGCTCCCCAAAAATTTCTCCATTTTGGTTAATAGGTCATTTTCTTCCTTTATGAATTTGTCAACATTACTACACCAAGTGATCAAATCTTCTTACTTATCCATCAAAACTAACATGAAGATATCTAAATGTCTAAGCTTGATGATCTTGAAGTCTAGGGCCTACTTTATCCTATACACCTTGATGATTTCTATCATCTAAGCTTGAGAATCATACCATTGGGTGATTAAGGCTTGTGAAATCTCAACTTTATGGTTTAAAGCACTTAATCTAATCTTGATGTTCTTTAAATTCTCAAATGTATCTAGTAAAGATTTATTCAACACTTTAAATATGTCTTTAGGAATTGAGAGTAGGTTTTGAGCCTCCAAATCCTACTTCTCCTTCTCCAAGTTGAGGATCCTTTGCTTCATTCCTTGGATTCCATCCAAGGTCATTGCTAATTTTTCCACCACTAAACTAGCCACATCCTCCTGATGGATGGGATACACCCTTGCTACCTACCCTTGGATAGGAGTTAGGCTAGTAAAAGGTTCCACCTTTTGAAAAGTGAACTATTTAGTGCCAATGGTGGTTTTCCTTGTTACTACTCTCTCAAACCTTGATGTGTTTGGATTTAATTATACCTTTGTGTCAAACTCCTTGAATTGTGGTTTCTTGGGAACTTCTACATTTGAACTCCTAGAGGCCCTTGGGGTGTTAATCCCTTGGATCTCTTTATCATGAAGGATTTAGATCTTTCTTTTTACTTGTCTATTTAGAATATCCTATATCCATGGCTTGACATTATCCTTCACATCTAATCCAACTCAAGTTATGGCCTATGATGGAGAGAGATGTATTTTTTTAATTTACCATAAACAAACCAATGAGGAATGGCTAGTCCATAAATATGGTTCTCATCACTGAAGAGATTAACTTCATTGATAGGGTGAGTGAAGGTTAACCTATGCTTCTTCCTAGATGCAAGAGGCACCAAGACTAGTTCTACTTGTCTCTTTCCTCCATCTAGTGGGATAAAATCCTTACTTGTTGCATTAGAGGGATCCTCCTCCCTATCAGAACCATAGGATGCTACAATGTCAACAAGGGCCCCCTCCAATGTTTCTCTTACTTCTAGGGCAATCATGTCAATGATTTCCACTAGAAAAGGAGAATTGTATAGGGATGTGTGGGGTTGAGGAACCTTGTTAGGTCTATGTTCTATCTTTATCTCTCCAACCACAACTTTAACCTTTATTTTTATATCCTTAAGTTTCCCAACCTAGGATTGCTTTGTGAATACTACTTATTAAGGCTAAAAATATTGTCCTCTAATAGGCAGTTCTTGATGAACAGTCCCAAATTGTCCTAGAAATAAGTGATAATGTAAGGGATACAATTTCCATCTCTCTCCTAAGGGTTTATTGTCTCTGATCATCCTATGCTCCAATTAGATATTGTAACCTTTAATCTTAGATAACACCTCTTCAAAGTTATTTTCCCTTGTATAGATACCATCTCCCATGCCTGGTTGATGTTTGTATTTAATCTTTGGGACCTTTTTATCTTAGATGTGGTTGGTCACTCTATTATTGGGGTCCCACATCTTAAGGTTATCTAGCTAGAAATCAAAATAATTTTTATGGATCACCATAATTTCTAGTTTCTTCCAATCCTTGATCATAATCCTGCTAATGTCTAGTGGATAGGGGTGGAACTGAGCCTTCTTATGTTTCTTTCATGTCCCATCCACACCATGGATGATTTTATAGGAAATATCTTATTCTAAAATCTTACTAGGGACATGAATGGGAAATTGGTATGGTTGAATCATGATTCCTTCTTTTCTTATCATATTGCAATATGAATAAAACCAAACATCCCCCATGGTTTCTACTTGCCTTTTGATTTGAGGATGGAGTCTTGGCATAGGGACACCAGTGATTGCTTCATGTATAGCTAGTAAAAGAATATCACAAATAAATTTCACATAGTTCCTATATTTGAATATATACAATTTGGAGTAGTGATGAGAAATATTGGTTCTGCCATCAAGGGACCAATTTTGGATGCCAGGGAAGGCTACAAAAGCCAAGAGTGAATCCAATAGATAGGACATCATAAATAATTTCTTGGAGGTCCTTCTCTTGATGGATGTGAATTTCTTGTCCAAGAAAAATCTTATTAGGCCTCTAATGGTAGGGGTTAATTTACTTTCTAGCATAAAGTAGATGTAAGATACACAGACCTTGCTTACATAAGTAGTGGAAGGGGCACCAAAGGATTTGTTCAGTAAGATCATAGCTATCCTAATACCCTCCTTGAATTTTACAATAGGAATCCCACCATCAGGGGACCTAAAAACATGGGAGCCTTGGATTAACCAAGGTGTGAGGATTGAATCCAAGTTTTGAGTGTTAGTCCAATTTCTCAAGGATGGGAGATCAATATGAGGCAAGGGGAGCTTATAATAAGTTTTGAAGGCTGCAGGAGAAATGTATGCAATATTATTAGTGCTTCCATATTGAATGATCCATTCCACATCTATTCTATAATCAATTAAAATGGGAGCAATGAAGTTGATATAATGCATTACCTTTGGTTTGGTCATAGCATGGTGGATACCTGTCAGTTGAATTTAGACTAGGTCATTGTATCTCTAGTACATAGCAACATTCCTCTTTTCCTCTTGGGAAATTAGATATAATTCCTTTGTAATAAGGAATAACTCAAACTAGATATTGATTTCATGCACATTTAGGGCTATCAAGTCTAGCTCTATGTCTTTGAAGATCCTTCCCTCACTATCTAAAGTTAGATAAAGTTATGCTTCCATCTTTATATGTTGCCTACCCACCACCATTGATGACACTAAATTATATTTTCAAGGTTGGCAAAGGTTTCACTAGGGCACTCAATTCATGGTTTAGCTACGTTATTCTGATTGCTTTGTGACCAATTGAGCCAACTTGGGTCTTGTTTATAGATGGTTCAGGGTTTTTAAGATTTAATAGTGGAAATATCTAGTTTCTTAATCTTATACATGCCTTAGATTTTATGGGACCTTATTCTCATACCCTTTGTGTTTTTGAGCCTAAGAGATCTTTGATTTTGATTCTCTATGCTTACATGGATCCTATGTGGCATGGATTTATGCCTTTCATGGAAATTTTCATAAATGCTAGTTCAATACTAGCCATTGGCTTTCAAAAGCTTTCTTTATTTCATTCCAATAATCTAAATCCAAGTTCATGTTTTCTTATTGGTCCTTCGATATTTAAGTTCATGACTATGCCACTTGGCACATTGAAAAATACTACCCATATTGCTTATTCTTACCAGTTACTATCATAGCCATGCATTAGCCATGTATCGAGTTCATAGGGCCTTTAAAAATTCTTTAAGCTTGATGCATCATTAGATCAAATCTAGTGGGTGAGTGATCACCATTGATTTTTTCAAGGTCCAAGTCATTTAATTGAGCACCTTTATTAAGTGGGACGTGTTAGATTTTTTCCTTCGACTAGCAAGCTACTATGTGTCCTCCTCATAGGGCTTTATGTACCTCTATTAGTTACCCTAGTTGTGGGTAGGCCACATGTCAAGGTCGTGAAGACTTTGAATTTTTTTTTGGGCTTGATGCATCATTGGATCAAATCTAGTGGGTGAGTGATCACCATTGGATCCTACAAGATGCACACCATTTAATTAGTTCCATTACTATATAAACTTATACTTAAAAAGATGTTCCTAAAGTCCTTTTATGTTAAAAACACAAATTAACTTAGGTTAAGGCCTTTTATGCTAAGTTTTTCTATGTAAAAATGATAGGAATTCCTTTGAAAGGGTATTTATAATTTCCCCCTTTTCTTAGGATTTGAAAAATTGTTTAGGTTAAATTTGGTGGGCTTGATAATGTCAACTGCATCCTTGTAGACATTAAATGATGAAAACAAGCTTGTTAAATTTAAAAAAATGAAATTGCTTCAGTCCAATGACTAAGTGCCACATGATAGGCTCTCAAAAATTCTTGGGGATTTGAGGTTGATGTGTTAGATTAAAGCCCTTAAGGTAGCAAGGTCTATTGGATCATAATCCGAGTTTTTGATAGAGATTGGTCTCCCTTTCGGTATTAACTTTGGTTTGTGCTATTAGATCAAAATCTATAATTGAATGTGAGGTGTTAGATTTGAAAAAGTGTGTGAGCTTTAAGTTAAGGTATGATATGTATGAATGTTTATACTAAGGTTTTACCCTTTAAAAGTTTGTTTGTGCTTGCAAACACCAATATATTTAAACCATAATAAAAACTTAGTTAATCCAAAAGGGCTCTCAATTTTTAAAGGGAAAAAAGGGTCCAAATATTTATTTTATATTATTGTTTGGTCATGTTTAAAAACATAATCAAAGCTTAATATAAATTTAGACTTAGGGTTTTTATAACTGATAGGAAATATAATTTCTCACTAAAATTCTGTCGTGGACGTTTGAATTCAAACCCCTAAGGTTTACTACTTAGGAACCCTAGATTTATCCATAAAACCTACAATTAATCACGTCAAAGAAAATAATTAGAAAAATTAATCCATAAAACATAATCACAACTAGATATACTGAGGCTCATATTTTCTAATTGAATTGCCTTTAATTTCAAGAGATAATAGCCCTTTCACATTCAATCGAAAACACAGATGTTTTGAAACATTCACAAGGGTCCCCTTTCAGAAAAAGTAGAAAAATGAGGGTTTGTTGGTATCAAAATTCTATAAGGATTTTATGAGTTTTAAAATACAAACATGGTCTCATTAAAGTCAAAAAAATAGTGTAAGTACTCACTATTTTGTCTCAGACCCTACCCATTCCTTGGGTAAAGGGAAACCATGAGACCAAGAGAGCTTTGTTGACTCAAAGCATGAAAAAAGAATTGCAAAACCTTTTGAATGGCCATGGAAGTGGTGAATAGTCACATAATATGTATACATATAACTCCAAGTTCCAAAAACACTTAGGTTTCCATCTAGATGCCTTGAAGGATAATAAAGAGATAACATAGCCATAACTCCATGTACCCTGATCAATGTACCTTGAGCATACAAAGGGGTAATGATAAATATTGAGGCATGTATAATAATGGAAAGGTACATTTCATAGGTTATTTATCCTCTAATAGTGGTGGGAAAGAGTTTTGAGACCCAATACTCAAAGTAGATCTATCTCATGCTCAAGAACTGCTAAGCAAGCCACCCAAGGAGCAACTTGAGATGCTCATAATTCTACTCACAATTTTTGTGGGAGTCTAATACTTTTGGAATAGTTAAATTGGTTAGATAATAATGTTTTACAAGCTTAAGGATATCATTTAAGGATTTTTTCTTTATGACCAATCACTAAGACCTTAAATAACTCTTAAACCTCTCTAAAACCCTGAGAGTGACTAGTCATGGAAACAAGACCTTAAATGCATATCTAATGACATATTTTTATCAATAAAACTCTTTTATGTTATTTATTACTCCATTTAGGTTACTCACATGAACTTTATGCTTATGTCACTTGTACGTATTACTATAAATACCCTATTTTAACATGTTTTTGGTGTTTGGTAGGTATTATGAGAAGGGGGAAGCTTAAAAATAATGGTATTAGGTAATTTTGGAGTTTTAATATCTATTAAAGACCTAAAAATTACATTGTATATTCTGCACATGATCAAACTAGGCCCATTTTTGAAGGTAGTCTAAAATAGATTCAAAATGAGACTAGGTGGTAAGGCCATTTCTTGGTTTGCATACTTCCACAAGGTCTCAGAACCCAAAAATTTATAAGGTATTTGGTTATGGCCTGGTTAGAGTGAATCTAAAACCTTTTGGTTCTTTCACATGTTTGGTAGAGGTCTAGATCAAGAAAATAGGGTCCTAAGCAAGGAGGCCTAATTGAGGACTAATTCAAGAGAGAGAAATGCAAAAAAGATGGACTTTCACTCAGAGTCTAAACATGAAAATTTAAATGGAGATATAAGGACATAATGGGTCATATAATTCTCCATTTTTTTCTAAATATCATCTATACAACTCCCTACACAAGGATGTTTACAAGTTTTTAGGGGTACAAGGAAACTAGGCCTAGTGAAGGCTTAAGGAGAAAAATGAATTCTTAGGAGCTGGTTTAAGAATAAAAACATTTTTTCCATACCTAATAACATATTTTAACACCATTCATGGAATTTGGATGATCTATAGAATATACACTTGAATCTTGGGCCACTTGGACCAATTAGACATGGGAAATAGAGAGTTTTAAGACACCTATGCACTTTAATGATGGAATGATAGGTCATATGAGTTTCTTAATTCATGAAATATGATAAATGAGTTATTTAAAATTAGTTAAATTATAACTCATGGTTTTAAACTCCATTTTTTACTCCTTTCATGTAAAAAAGGGTAGTTTTAAAGATGCTAGTCAAGGTGTGAAGTAAGTTTGTAACTCCTACGCTACTTGGAGTGTCAGATCTTCTTCAAGAGTGAGACACATTGCCTTATAGGTCTATTTTGAATATATAATAACTCCCTTCCTATTTTTAATTCTCATGGACACTTCTCTCTCTCTCTCTCTCTCTCTCTCTACCATTCTCTATATAAGCTACCAATTTTGGCTAAGTTTGTAAGATCCACATGTAGTATGTTAAAGCTGTAGTGGTTTGAATAATATATTTACCTTTTAATAAATATTTTCAATCTAGTTTTGAGTTAATAACTTCTTTTCTAAGTGTGTGAAGTAGTACATAGTGTAATGACAAGTGATAAACATATGTCCTTATGTTTAATTTACTCTTTCATGTTTTTTCAAGTATTATGTTGTCTAACAAGTCACATGAAGTGTATTTAGTGTATTTGTCTATATCTAAGTGTAAGGAATATAACTAGTGTCCATATTCATACCTATTATTCATTCACCTTGAGATGTGCATTAAAAATCACCTCCATGTTTTAAATACTTGTGTTAGAGAAACTTTGGATGTTAAAGTTTATCTTGTGAGTCATATTTCATAGTGAAAGATAATGGTAGTATTGTGGATATTAACTTGGTTCATTACCTTGATATAATAGGTTTAATTCATGTTATATCTTTACCTTTTCATCCCAAGCAAGTAAATAGTATAGGTGATGAGCTACAATGAACATATCTAGGGAGCTATATTATCTCAAGCACATCTTATCTCAAGAAAGTAGTATAGGTAATGAGCTACAATGAACATGTTATCTCAAGCACATATTATCAAGGTGAATGATAGTGTTGACAACATCAAAACTACATAAGTATGTTCTACTCAGAATTTTGGTGACTCCACAAAAGGTAATATATAGTTACAAACCAAGTTTTATTATTCCTTTTATTCATGCTTCAAGGTCCTTACTAGGTTAGCTACTAGTAAAGGTAATCATCCTATAAGTTCAGTCTCTCAACCAAAACTTCATCTTGAAATTCAATACCTTGATCCTATCTTAACATTTGAAGAGAAAAAATCTTTTTAAAGTCAATAAGAGCAAGAGAGTGAAGAGGAGTTTGAAGATAACTTGGCTAGGCAATATGCTTTCCCAACCTTAAATAATAAAAATACTATAAATCTCAATGCCTATGATGATATCCATCTAA
This sequence comes from Torreya grandis, assembly GCA_037957365.1. Taxonomy (NCBI): domain Eukaryota; kingdom Viridiplantae; phylum Streptophyta; class Pinopsida; order Cupressales; family Taxaceae; genus Torreya; species Torreya grandis. Next base: position 618,003 of record JARHVA010006809.1, on the reverse strand, counting down.
ATTCCATCAAGAGTATTCCCACATTCAATTTGGAAGGTCTTATCACCCTAAGTGAGCATATTAGAGACATATCCAAATTCTAAAATTTCTATAATGTCACTTAATTTAACATTGAATATATATTATTTTCCATGTCTCTTAGGGGAAAATCCCTTGATTGTTATAGAACATTTTTGGGAGGATGTATCACCACTTGAGATAAGTTTGGAGAGTTTTTAACTCAAAGGTTTGAAGATAAAAGTGATCATACATCAGTTAAATGTCATTCAAAAAGGGCCCAAGGACACTACACATGATTTCAATGTGATGTTTCAAAGAACATGGAATAGGCTACCACCTCCCATGAGACCCCCTAAAAGTTTTTTTTTCCAACATACCTTAGAGCTATTGGGATTGATATAACTATCATGTTATAGTCTATAGGTGGGTAAACTTTGATTGAAGCCTATGACATAGACATTAGAGTCGAGAATGGTTTGATCTAAGCTAGTAAACTCCCTCCAAAATTATCTAGGGCTATTCTACCCAACATGTTTTTTGATCCTCCAAGTACTTCTCTAATTCCAAGTTCAAGAAAAAAGTATAGAGATATCCCAAAGAAATAAAATGATGCCATTGATTTGGATGCAAAGTGTAAGGCCTTAGAATCATATATTAGGAAATTAAATCAAAAACTTGTATCTCACCAGAAATCATACTAATACCCTCCACAAGAAAATATATTTCCACCTTATCATAATGTACAAGGGAGGGTAAAAGGTTAGCCTAACTTTAATAGGCCACCCAATGCCTATAATCCAAACTCCAGTCCTAATAGAAGAGCCATGGTTCTAGTCCGTAGTAATATAGTTTAAGGAGAAGAATGGAAAACTCAAGGATAGTTCATGAATGATTATGAGGGTGAAGGATAATATTTGTTAGCTCAAGGAGTTACTACTCCTTAATTGACAATAGAATATGAGAGCTTCATGAAATTACAAACAAATAGAGAGTATATCATTTAATAAGTAAGCTTGGAAAAATTTCAAGTGGAAGAAAGACCTGTCCTAAGCCAAATTACCTTATTTTCAGCCAATACAAGGTCAAAGAGAAGAGCCTTGGGAGATGTTAAAAATGTGAATACAAATTTAAATAACACTCTTTAAGGCCATAAGGTATGAATTCAAATGTGATGGCCCCTAGAACTCCTACACCTCTTCAAATTAGAATTTGGGAAAGGTGACTCAAAGTATTTCATTGCCTCAAGATCAAGGTACTTATTTGTCTCCAAGAATGAAATAAAATGTGAGTGTTTATTATTTGAATATAACTTATTATTTTAAAAAAACCAAGACAATCATACCTCTTTTGGAATTACTTCACATGCCTGATCAAAAGGAACTACTTCAAGAATAGTTATCCAAAATCTGTATCAATCCTCAAGCATCAATACATGGTGGTTTATCCATCACTAATGCACCTACCCTTATTTTTTAACCCTCCAAAAAAACATAAAAGCCCCCATGTTTCTATCTCACCCTCATTATGGGAGATAAACTAGTTCATGATTGCATTATGTATAGTGGGGCAAGTACCTCAGTTATGCCCAAGCTAGTGGCAGATAAATTGGGCTTGAAATATGAGACATAGAAAGGGATTGTTGTAAATTTATGTGACACTAGCTAAGTCAATAGGATTATCAAAAATTTTAAGGTATTATTTCATTACTATCTAAGCTTCCCAATTTTAAAAGACATAGTAGTGGTAGATCTGCTTACACATTTTGCTATTTGTTTATCAACAGACTTCACCACCAAGATAAGAGGATATGTTTATGCTGATTGGTCCTTCTTGGCCTTTAGAACAAGGTATAGAGAAATAGTGACTATTAAAACACAACCATTGGACAAGTTTCACATGGAGCCATATGTGGAAGCTTGTTCTAATTTGAACTATACTATCCATGAACAAAAGGAGTATGTTATAGATGATGGAGTATCTTCCAATATTGAAGGTATAAATGATCTATTTATAGATGAATATGGTGATAAAACATATGAATATGATCCCTATAAGTTAATTTAAGGAAAAAATATTGTCACATACATTATTCATGATGAAGGTGATGAACATTTTGAGGTAAGCATTGATGATCCTTTTCAACAAGTTGATGAGGGTAACTAGATTATTAATATGTATGATGATGATAAATATCCAAGTTTGATAGATCATTATAGTGAGAAAGATAATCTAATTCTACCTGCTCAAAAGGAAGAAGTTCATGAATGTGATAGTCATAAAGAAGAAGATGATTTATGGTAGCGATTTCATGCCATAGTACAAGAGTTTGAGCAAGTAAGGCATCCCTCCCTAAAAAATAATGAGTTTGAGAGTGAGGTCATTTGTGGACCTAAGGAACATGACAAAGAGGTTCAAGTCACTATCAAGAAGGCTAAAGTATTAGGAGAGTTCAATCAGACCAAGGTAGAAGTTTGTATGGTCAAAGAGCATCCTCAGCCTCAATCTGATGTTGACACACTTGCAAACATGATTGATCAACAAGAAGACCAGTTTGATGATCTTAGAAATAAAATATATCATGGTCTATAAGAAGGTGAAGTTAAACAAGGTTTCATGGTTCCTAAAAAGAAAGTTGATAAGCATCTAATGAACATCAAGGAGATTAAGTAGGTTGCATTATTAAGCAGTCATAATGGAGAACTAGGAGAACCATTCCATGGATTTTCAAATGGTCTAATTGTAGCTATAAGAGGTCCTATGATTAGTAAGTCTTTTGATCATCTTCACATGCAATTTTTTTTTACAATAATCCATCATATGATAAATTAATCTCATGGAGTAGATCTGACTTAATAAATAGCCTCTTTGATCTTGGTTGAAGTAAGAAGAAGTGTTTCATCACCTAAAACATGTTTTGATGTTTGTACATAGTAGGTTAGGTATGTTGTTTGAGTATTTTGTGTGTGTTTTCCATAAATTCTTTCAAACATAATGTATGATTATTTATTATTGTGTGAGTTTGAAATATTTTGAAGGTATATCAATTTCAGGTTGAGAAGAGGTGTGACTCCATAGTCAATGGAAAGAGAAGGCTACTAGTCCATTAAAATTACAGGTATATTAACCTTGTGAATCACCAATAATGTTGACCAAATTTTAACCTTATGTCAAAATTGGTCACCCCCTATAGGTTGAAACTTCATAGTGGTGTAAAATGTTTTATATGGTATTTTCATGGTCTCTAAGAGTTCTAAATAGTTTCATATGGTCATATTTGACCCTGTCTAGCATTGTTCAAGTTTTGGTCTTATTTTCAATTATTTATTCCTATTTTCAATTACAAGGTCCTTTATTGTTAAACATGGTCAAAGGGTTTAGTTTGGTCTAAATTCATTTATAATGTTTATTTGGATGTAACTTATATTATAATACCATGATCTAACCCTTATTTGGCTCTTATTTGTTAAAAATGTCAATTTGGCCATGTATTGGCCCATGAAAAAGAGTTGGGAATGCCACCTCAAGGAGATAAAATTTTAGGAAGATTAAAAAAACCCATGGTGTCATAAAAAATTTAGACATGGTTCAGGAATAGTTAGAGTCTGACAAAACCTATAGTTCAATGCATAATCTTGGCAAAAGGACACTTTCAAGAACTTGTATGGAATTTCAAGACCAATTGATAGAGAGAGAGAGAGAGAGAGAGAGAGAGGAGAGAGAGAGAGAGAGAGAGAGAGAGAGAGAGAGAGAGAGAGAGAGAGAGAGAGAGAGAGAGAGAGAGAGAGAGAGAGAGAGAGAGAGAGAAATTTGGCCATTGTTAAGGGTTAAGTGATATTTAAATAATTAGAATTGGTTTTCATAATGGTGGCTTATTATTTATCAATAATCTCTAAGAGTGATAGCAGGTCATTATGGCCTATCCATCCAAGAGGGATCTATTATTGAACCTATTTCTCCATATCATAAATATATGGAGAAGAATTATTTTTAGGGTGGTTTTTAAATGTCTTGGATCTCTTTTTCATGGTGGCTTCATTAGTCAAATCATCTTCATGAAGTAATTTCACTTGGAGGAAGAATGTCTTGGTATACAAGTTATTCTAGTGAATTTTGATAAAAAATACTATCTCCCTTTCTGGTGGTCATTCTTAGATTTTTATAATGCTTCATAAATCATGGAATATCCCTTAGTTTAATGGAGTTTAAGTGTTTTGGTCTGAGATGTGTTTTCATCCTTATTTTTCAAGTGTGATTGCTTCGTAGTCAAACATGGTCTATGTCTGAGTATTCTATTGTATCTTTGATTATTAATTTTGGATCAAAAACCATTGATACATCATGGTGTAATATATAAGAACTTATTTCATCATTGTAATCATGAGATAGATTATGATAACATCCAAAACACACATTCTAATGAGAGGTCATAAGTGTCTCCTTCATATGCTAATTATATGGAATGTAATAATAGGTTGGAATTGCTCAAAGCTATGATGGAGACTTGAAATGTATATTAATTAATTCATATGTCTCTAACATCCATAATTATATCATCATGGAACTTGTTGATGTGGGAAATTGCACCCTTAGCAAGAGGCTGAGCTCATATCTTCTCCTCACAACATGGAAACTCCCCTCTCACCTGTGGGACTGGTGAAGTTGGAGGGGAGAGTCTCTAGATAAGGGCTAGCTCCCTTTGATGCATCATGTTTGTTTCAGCAAGTGATAAATACAGGTATATAGGTAGATACAATAAGGGGGGGATGAAAAGGGAGAAAGATGAAAGAAAACAAACTACTCTAAAGAGGTGATGCACCAAAAATGAAATGACCTTCTCACATCCACACTGAAAACTAGACAAATGCATACATACACTTTAGTCTTGGTAAAAGGACCAAGCTGCAAGGAAATGGCAAGGAGGATCTTATGCAAACACAGAAAATAGAGACTCACCAAGGTGATGTGAAATGTACACTGTAAGTGACCTCCTCTATTCTACACTTCCAAATATTGCTCTTCACCTGTCAGCTACAGAGATGGCACCTTGTAGATAATAAGCATGCTGGTGTTGAACCTATGAGAGCATTAAGAAACAATGACTAAACACAAAAACAAACACTCAAGACATACTCAGATATATCTATCCAAGATGGAGGTAAAACTAATTTTTATTGATTCAGGTGGAAATTTTAGCAGGGCTACGCCTTGTAAAATGTGGAAGATCCTTCCAAAATGACCAATTCACAATGTTATATAGAAAAAACCAAGAGGCTCATTTGGTGCTCCTTATTTACAAGTGGGCTATCACACCCCTCATTGGGAAGAGGAAAAAAATGTTGCCAATGTCATCTTTATAGAAGGGACCTACTGGAACCATGCTTGTCACTTTGTCTCTTTTCCATTTTGTCTTATCTGGCTCATTCAGCCCCTAGGGTGAATATCTTGGTGGGTTGTTGCATTTTGAGCTCCTTCCAGTTAGCACTCTCTTTGCTTTTAAAACAAACAACTATGTTCTTCTATTAAACTTCAACATCCTCAGGGACGTCATTGGGTCCTTGCTGGCTTCTTCTGTGGCTTGCTTTAGTCTTAGCACCCTCCCGAGCAGCTCCTCTGACTTGTATACTTCGGTGAGTCCTTATTTGCCTTGGATGGTCCACCGGGCCTTTATATGTTTTCCATGGACTTTTGTCTGTGGACATTTCCCTATGGACAAAAAGTCTGCAAAAATTTTGTCTTCCCCTTGCCTTTGTATTTTCCCCATGGGTTTTGAACTTACCTGGATTTGAATTGACCCAAATACTTACCTTTTGAATTAGAGTGCTTACCCTATGTAAGGGCATTGGACATTGGATTAAGCCAATGAACCAAGGCCGATGGGCCACATGGATAAACAAATGACTAATCTGACCAAAGAACCAAGGCCAAACCAATGAACCAGGTGCAGAACTAAACTTGAAGAAAGATGAACCGAGTGCTGATGAAACAAGGGACCTGAAGATTGAACCAAGACTTCAACCAGGCTAAATAAAACATGCTATTGAACCTGAGCAACTCAAAAAGACTAGATTTGAATAGCAAGGGGAGAAGGTGAATGATTTTGGCATGTGAGCAAAAATTGGTCAACACATTGGCGACTCACAGGGGAAGTATGCCTGCTATGCTTAGAACCTAATTGCCTTGTAGTCCATTGGGTGTAGAGTCAGATGAAGCTATAATGAAAGTTAGAAACATCTCCAAAAGATTTAAGAATCAAACACAAAGCTTTACCCCACATGTAAAGGGAAACACACAAGGCTAAAAAACACTACCTATGTAACTGCACTTAGGGAAAATAGGAAAGACAACTGAAAACAAACTATTATATACAGCTAACTAGGAAAGTTTGCCTCCCTCCTAGATTGAAAGGAAAATTTCTTAAGTCCCCTTCCTAGCAAGAAGACTTATGGTGCCAGGGAAGTAACTGAATCAAAAGGGGATTTGGTGACTTGCTCCTCCTGCCTGTCACCTGCATTGGATGGAATCCAAGTGGATCAGATTCAAACATGCCTCCAACATACATGTACTCTTCTTGTCCCTGGAGGCCTATTGAATATTGGTTCTTCATATTGGTGCTCCTCACCAAGAAATCAATGGCTGCTGGCTCATCACCATAAGCCCTTTGATCTGCACATTCCTTTTGTAATGTATCATGGTCTAACTTGTTTCCTTTTGTTTCATTGAAGACTCTGTCAGACTCATCCTCTACTCCCTAGCCTTCTTGAAGAAGGGTGACTATGGTGATGTTTGAAATGGACTCACAAAATGATTTCTCATCCCATAGAACATCACCTCTCTATTTAATGCTCTCCTCTTCAAGGCATTCTTCCAAGAAGACAGACCTCTCTTTTTTCTCCTCAAAGATCAGGACCTTAGTGTAGTCAACCTCATCATCAAAATAGCAAGGAAGTTCATCAAATAGAGGGGAAGAGAGATCACCATGCTTTTGTTCCTCTTCATATTACTGGAACATCTACATATATGCAAGACCTGCATCTTTTCCATTACTGATGGTGTCTTCACAAGGAGCATGGATGATGATTTCTTCTTTGTTGTCACTCATGACAGCCTCCTGAAGATTTGTAGATTGGATCTTTTAATCCTCACTTTCCTCTTGCAAAATAGGTTCTTCCTTGAGAAGAGGTGAAGTGAGACAAGCATGTGGAAGAGGAGGCAGTCCTTGAGCTAGAATCGAATGATTCTCCTCCTTCCACTTGGTTAGCACTTCATCAATATCAGGTGTAGCCTGATATCTCTCTTGGAAATGTGTATGTGGGGTGTGCTCAGACATGGAATGTGCTATTTGGTCTGAGCCATCCATCACACATTAGCTGAGGAATCTTTCTCTGGACTCCAACTCTATAATTCTCTTGGCTAGATCTTCTTGGAAATGCCTTTCCTAGAGGTCTCCAGCATAATCATCAGTAGGAGCAGCCTTAGCTTCTTCAAGGTTTTGAGAAAAACCTTGCTTTTATTCTTCTATTCTACCCCATGATTCTACTATTTTCCCCCAATTCAGGATTTCAAAATTTGAATTTTACTCCTATGAACAGGTAGCAACTTTGTTTTCCATAAGGTCCTGGGGCTCCTCTACAAGGTCCAAAAGTTTTAACTCTCTTTCAAGAAGCAACTTCATCTTAGCCTCTAAATCTTCAATTTGCTTGGATAGATTATCCTAAAAGAGTCTTTCTTGGAGGTCATTGGCATTATCCTCTTCAAAGCTCTGAGCTGGTCCCTGGCATTCCTTCCTCCAACTCAAAATTTGTGCATTATGCTGAAGGACTTGGGGAGGCTGAGGAATGCAAGGAACAAACTGTTGATGCACTAAAAGAACCTCTAAAAGAGGGACATGTTGGTTGGTAGTGCTATTCTCAATGGGAGATTCACAATATAAGGAATTTAGAAGGTTCATCTCCATGGGAGGTTATTCTGATGCCATTTGGTGTTGGAAATCCAAGCACACGAGATTGAGAGTAGATGTGTTTGATGAGCTGGAGTGAGCAAGTGCTATCTGATAAAAAGGATTTAGCACAAAAGAAGGGGCTTTCTTCAGATTAGGAAGGGGCATGCAAGGTTGACTACCTTGGATAAATGGATTTCTCCATTTTGTTACCTCTTCCTCTATGGACTGCAAGGCCTGTGCTTGCCTAAACAAACACTCTTCTTTATACATCAGCTCCTGCTGATACCCGTACTGCTCTTCCAGTCTATCAATCTCCATTTTCTGCTTCTCAAATTCTAGTGCCACCTCCCTTAACATTGTAGGACAACTACGAGAGCTGCTTGAGGGGATTTCATAAATATCTGGAGCCTAATCATAACCATACAAAGGAAAACAAGACCCATGATTTTGTGCAAAGGAAATATACATATAAAAATGATTTTTGATGGCACCAGGCTACTTAACTAGTAGATTCAACTTGAAGTTGCTAGATGCTGAAAAAATTTGATTTGTTGTAATAGGACTAGCGTCAATCCTAAAAACTTACTAAGTTGTTGAACTAGGTCCCACCTGGCATGCCAAAATTGTTGACATAGGAAATTGCACCCAGGGTAAGGAGGTCAAACTCTTACCTTCTCCTCACAACATGGAAACTCCCCTCTCACCTGTGGGACTGGTGAAGCTAGAGGGGGGAGTCTCTAGATAAGGGCTAGCTCCCTTTGATGCATCATGTTTGTTCCAGCAAGTGCGAAATATAGGTATATAGGTAGATACAATAAGGGGGGGATGAAAGGGGAGAAAGATGTAAGAAAACAAACTACTCTAAAGAGGTGATGCACCAAAAATGAAATGACCTTCTCACATACACACTAAAAACTAGACAAATGCATACATATGCTTCAGTCTTGGTAGAAGGACTAGGCTGCAAGGAAATGGTAGGGAGGCTCTTATGCAAACACAAAAAATAGAGACTAACCAAGGCACTGTGAAATGCACATTGTAAGTAACCTCCTCTATTCTACACTTCCAAATAGAGCTCTTCACCTATCAGCTACAGAGATGGTGCCTTGTAGATAACAGGCATGCTGGTGTTGAACTCGTGAGAGCATTAAGAAACAATGATTGAACACAAAAACAAACACTCAAGACATACTCAGATATATCTATCCAAGATGGAGGTAAAACTACTTTTTATTGATTTAGGTGGAAATTTTAGTAGGGATACACTTTGTAAAATGTGGAAGATCCTTCCAAAATGACCAATTCACAATGTTATATGGAAAAAACCAAGAGGCTCATTTGGCACTCCTTGTTTATAAGTGGGCTATCACATCCCTCATTGGGAAGAGGAAAACACTGCTGCTAATGTCATCTTTCTAGAAGGGACCTGCTAGAACCCTGCTTGTCACTTTATCTCTTTTCCATTTTGTCTTATCTGGCTCATTCAGCCCCTAGGGTGAACATCTTGGTGGGTTGCTACATTCTGAGCTCCTTTCGATTAGCACTATCTTTGCTTTTAAAATAAATGGCTATCTTCTTCTATTAAACTTTGATGTCCTCAGGGACATCATTAGGTCCTTGCTGGCTTCTTCTGTGGCTTGATTTAGTCTTAGCACCCTCTTGAGTAGCTCCTTTGACTTGTATACTTTGGTGAGTCCTTGTTTGCCTTGGACGGTCTGCCAGGCCTTTATATGTTTTCCACAAACTTTTGTCTGTGGACATTTCCCTGCGAACAAAAAGTCTGCAAAAATTCCTCAGGTTTGTTTTCTATGTTTTTCATGGGATTTTTTTCATGAAAATATCTTGTGGACAAAAAGTCTACAGAAATTTCGTCTACCCCTTGCCTTTGTATTTTCCCCATGGGTTTTAAACTTGCCTAGATTTGAATTGACCCGAATACTTACCTTTTGAATTGGAGTGCCTACCCTACGTAAGGGCATTAGACATTGGATTAAGCTGATGAACCAAGGCTGATGGACCACGTGGAGAAACAAATGATTGATCCAATTGAAGAACCAAGGCTGAACTAATGAACCAAGCACAAAACTGAACTTGAAGAAAGATGAACCAAGTGCTGATGAAATAAGGGGCCTAAAGATTGAACTGAGACTTGAACCAGGCTGAAGATAACATGCTATTGAACCTGAGCAACTCAAAAAGACTGGCTTCAAATAGCAAGGGGAGAAGGTGAATGATTTTATCCTGTGAGCAAAAATTGGTCAACAAAACTCAAACAATTAGATTCTCCAGTCTCTACATATAAACCTATACATGAACAAATAGGCACCTATATGTCTGTACAAACTTACAAGAAGAGTTGAAGGTCATATGATATTATTTAAAGATATTTAGAATATTGAGGAGTAATATTAAGAGGGTAGTTGATTTATAATTATTTAAGTGACTAAGTAATATATAAAGTGGCTCTTTTTAGCCTAAATATTTAAAAATCAACCTATAGGCCCTAAGCTTGTAAGTCTCTATTTAGGACTTCCACTAAGTCTATGGCCTATTGGAGAGGTTAGAATGAGAGGAATGAGATCCTAAAGAACAAATGGCACATGAAACAAACCATTTAAGAACATTTAATCCAATTATATAGTGAAGGGAATGAAAAAGCTAAGTTCACAGTCTAAGGAGCATCTAAAGGTACCTTGTACATAAGGAACAAGTGAAAGATGGTTTGAAAATGCCAAAAAAGTTTGTAGACCCTATATATAAAATGGAATAAACACTATTTATATTTCAAACATCATGTAATTGAAATGATTTTAGGTTCCTATAAAAACTTTACACATACTCATACCCTAAGAGGCTACCTATGGGACTACTTTAGGGTCAGTTCCTTCTTCAAGATGAAAGGATTAAAATGAAAGATTTTAGTTTTTGAAGGTTTATTGGAACCATTAAATAATGAAAACACATTCATGAACTAATGAAGAGGTTATGATGTGAGAATATGTGAGGGTTTAAACACCTAACATAGTCAATAGCCTTAATGAGCATCTATAGGTGGATATAAGGGAAGACAAACTAGCCTCAGGCCTAAACGAAGAAGAAAATTATACGTGATAAAGGAGTTGATTCTAAGTGGAGATTGAAGTATTTCCATGAACTATGTAAGAGGATTATTGAGGTGAGTGATGAAGTTCTAATGTAAGGTGCAGTCAAGACACACATAGTCACCTGCAAGGTACTCCAATTATAGACTGACTATAATCTTGAAGGAAGGGTAGAGGAGTGTTTGAAAATGATTTGAAAAATAAAATGAAACCTCATATAAGATAAAAAAAAAACCTTGAGAATATGAGTTATGACAATATTGATGGTCATAAAACATATAAAACATAACCAAGTGACTCTAACAGTCACCTACAGGCTGAGAAAAGATAGGCAAACCTTAAGCCTAAAGGGAACAAAGTGCATGTTATCGAATCTGAGTTCTACCCAATATTGATAAAAATGGTCATAAGGTGTTATTATAATAATGAAACATGAGGGGATTTAAAAAATTATAATCTAATCCTTAAGCACATTTAGAGATAGGCTACAGGTCTACCTTAAGAAAGGGTTTTGATTGAATTAAAGAAGGTAAAGATATGTGAATGGGTATGAAATAGTGAAGATAATATTAGTATGGATTTAAAAATGTAATCAAAATATTAATTTAGACACTAAGACCTAGTTTTAATATGAGTAAAAGGTGATAACTCAGTCTAGTCAATCAAAACCCTACAGTTACTAGCAGACCCTCTATGTCATGAGAAAAATTATAGATTTGAGACCTCCATAAGCATGTTAATGATTTGAAATTTGTTATATAATTATTTTGAGTTATAAAAGACATAAATGGTCTTATTAAGTTAAATAAATAGTATAATTACTCATTTTGTGTCTTAGACCCTACCCACTCCTTGAGCAAAGGGTAGCCATGCAACTAAGAGAGTTGTGTTGACTCAAATCATGAAACAAGAATTACAAAACTTAATTAAAGGTACTAGAAGAGGTTAAAAGTCATATAATATGTCTCCATATGACTATATGTGGAAACCACACTTAGATTTACATCTAAATTCCTTGAGGGATAGTAAAGAGGTTGCAAAGCCATAACTCCAAGTAGCCTGATCATTGTACCTTGAGCATACATAGGGGTAATGATCAATACCAAGGAATGTAGAATAATACAAAGGGATTTTTCATATGTGTTTGATCCTATCATATAATTTTTTATGTAGTTTTTAGACCCAAAACTCAAAGTAGACCTATCTCACAATCAAGAAATGCTAAACAAGCCACCCAAGGAGCAACTTCAGATGCTCATACCACTGATCACACTTTGAATGGGATTATGATCATTTTTTAATAGTTTAATGGGTTAAATAATATTTTTTTCCAATTTGAAGGAGTTAATTTAATGATATGTTCTTTATGAACAATCATTATGACATAAAATAGGTCTTAACCCCTTATAAAGCCCTGATAGTGATTAGGCATAGTTTTCTTATAAAACATATTATATGTTGTTGAGGAATCCAATTAGGTTACTCAAATGAACTCTATGATGATGTCACTTATATAGATTGATATAAGTACCATATTTTTTCATGTTTTTGGTGTTTTACAAATGTTTTAAGAAGGGGAAAGCTTCCCCATCATGATATGAGGTCATTTTGGAGTTTTAATATATATTAAAGACAAAATCATGCACTATATATTATATAAGTAATAAAACTATGCCCATTTTCCAAGGTAGTCTCAAAAAGGCTCAAAATGAGACTAGGTAGTAAGGCCATTTCTTGGATGACATACTTTCATATGGTCTTAGGACCCCAAAACTGACATGGAGGTTGGTTATTGACTAGGTAAAGTGAATAAAATTATTTTGGGTTATTTCACATGTGTATTAGAAATCCTAGAGAAATACAATAGGGTCCTAAGTAAGGAGGCCTAATTCAAGAGAGAGAAAGGCATAAAATATGGACTTACACTCAGAGTCTAAAGATGAAATTTGACATAGAGATATAAGGAAATAATGGGTAATATAATCTGTCTTTGTTTTCTGAACATCATATATACAACTCCATAGAAAGGAGGTTTACAGGTTCTTAGGTCTACAAGGAAACTAGGCCTAGTGAAGGCTTAAGGAGAAAAATGAGTTCTTGAGAGTTGGTCCAAGAACCAAAAAGGTTTTTTTAGACCTGATAAAATATTTGAAGACCATTTGTGGAGTTTTTATGAGGTGGAGAAGATGCACTTGAGTTTCGGGCCACTTAGACCAAACTAGGCATGAGAAATAAAGAGTTTCATTACACTTATACACTTCAATGATGGAATGACAAGTCAGAAGAGTTTATTAAATCATGTCAAATGATCAATTATTTATTTCCAATTATTTCAAGGAAAATTCATGGTTGTAAATTCCATTTGTCACTCCTTTCATGTAAAAATAGATAGCTTTCAAGATGTTAGTCAAGGTGACAAGAAAGTTTGTAACTCTTATGCCACTTGGAGGGTCAAAGCTACTTTAGGAGTGAGACACATGGACTCAAATTTTTATTTTAACTATATATTAACTCCCTTTCTAGTTGTAACTCTCATGGAAACTTGTCTATCTTCTTCTATCATGCTTTTTTATCTCTCTTTCTATTTTCACCATTCTTTATATAAATAGCCACTTTTCAATAGGTTTGTAAGATACACACCTGGTATGGTGAAGCCCTATTTTTTTTAATACTATATTTTCCTTTTAATAAATATTTTCAATCTGGTTTTGATTTCATAACTTCTTGTCTAAGTGTGTGAAGTAGTCTATAGTGGAGTAACAAGTGATAATCATCTATCCTTGTGTTCACTTTACTATTTCATGTTTTTTACAAGTAGTCTACTCTCTAATAGGTCACATGAAGTTTATTTAGTGTCTTTTTATATATATAAGTGTAAGAAATATCATTAGTGTATATAATTATACCTCTTATTCATTCAACTTGAGAAATGCATTGCATATCACCTCCATGTTTAAAATAATTATGCTAGAGAAACTTTGGATGTTGAATCCAGTCTTGTGAGTCATCTTTCATAGTGAAATTTAATGGTAGTATTTTGGAGATTAAATTGTTTCATCACCTAAATATAATAGGTTTATTTCATGTTCTCTCTTTCTCTTGTCATTCCAAGCAATACAATAGTATAAATGATGAGCTACAATGGACATATCTAAAGAGATAGCCTTTTAATATAGATATTTTATTTTACTATAAGTAATCCAATGTTTCACTTAATTTATAATAATATTTAACTACCTCTACAATGGTATCAAATTAAGTGACAACATTGCCTTCTTCATCTACGTAGGGGTGAAAATATAAATGGTTTTGGTGCATCCTTAAAGTGGTTTTTAAAATCAATGCTTTTACGTGTGTTATATGGACCCTAAAGGTATATATACATAATTCACCATTACTTTTTCACACATGTGATCCCTATAAAACAAGAAATCCTTCACATTATCACTTGTGCAAGTTATAGATAATGTTATTTATTGTTACAGAGTCTTTAAGGCATGATAATGTAAGTAAATAATGGTTTTGGGTTAGTGATGGTTTATTGGATTAAAATTAAATTTATATACCTCCAAAATATATATTAACCACAATATGACCAAAAATATCCTTCAAGCTCTACTCTAATTTGACTATTGTGTGTCTGATGTGAGCTCCTTTGCAAGTATGAGTAGTGTAGTTGTAGGGGGCCACCAAGTTGTTTTAATGAAATATATGTGATTCAAATCTTATTAATGTTCTATGATGTTTATTTCATTCCCCTCACTTCCCTATACTCAATTCCATTCTTATATTTAAGCCCTTGAGAGACAAGCTCTCATAGTCACACCAGGCCTATCATGTAGAATAAGAAATGAAGTGTTGGTTATTGTGATGGGTATAAAAGGTTTTGAGAAACCTTAAGGAGTCATAAGTATCTATTAAAATTAATGGGAAATGTAAAATTTGGGTTCAACTAGAGACCAACACCATCAATTATATCTAAAGAAGATATGATCAGTAAAGACATTTATTGGGTACACACACGATGGTGTTATCAAGTTAAAGAGACTATAATGGAATGTTAATCATTAATATGGGTGTAGAAGGTATTGAAGAGACTTGAGGAGTCATAAAAACATAATTAATAAGTATGTAGGATTGAGAAACAAATACCAATACCAAACCTTCTCTCAAATGAGCACACATAGTCTAAGCTTAGGACTACCACCTACATGCCTGACTGTAGGAACATGACAAATTGAGTAAAGGAGACATGATAGGGTGTCTTGAAGTGTATGAATATAAAAATTATGAGAAAATTAATAATAAGGATGTGAATTTTGATAAATAAAAATAATATTTTCATTAGGATAAAGATAAACTCTCTTAAACAACCCAGGCAGACTTAAGACCACTTATAGGCAGGGTCAATAGTAAGGTGGTGGAAATGTGAATACCATGCAAAAAGGTGAAACATAGGAATTAAATAAAAGTATATTAATTATTATATTCATAATATTAGACTTAAATTAATTATTTATTTCATTTAAAATATTTAAAGGAGATATTAATGGCCTATTAGACCTGTCAAGCCTAAAACAGACATGTACATGCCTATTCATAGTAACTAAGGACATATGCATGATTTTGAGGTGTTGGAGGGGTGAAACTATTAAAAAATATAGTTTGAAAGACATAATAATGTTTCCAAGAGGATAAGAGCCTCAATTTGAGCAAGGAAAATGTTAAACTAAGCCATTAGGCATGTACAAGTCTAGTTATTCCTAAACCCTAGGTAAGGAGATGAGAAGGTGAGATTGTAAAGAATATTGCAAGAGGTGAAATGAGATAAAGATAAGAAATTATCCCCATTTGTTTTTGAGGCTCAATATACTTGGAATCATTTTATCCTCTAAATTAATAAGAGCCTTGATAAACTAATAGGTATATTAGGCCCAAATAGGCCTAAGAAGACCTAAATAGAGAATATGAGGATATTTGTATACTTAAAGGGTGTTTGAGTTTTGGAGAGATTTAGAATAACTAAGTGATGATGTCAGAGATGGTCCATGAGTTCCTATCTCAGAAATTTTATAGGGAGCTCAATAATTGGCCCCATAGGGTTAACTATGTTGAAATAAATAAATAATGGCTTAGATGTACCCAAGTTTACTAGCCATTTGGGATACCTAATTGGTGTGAATGATAATGGAAACATATGCTCTAATGTATCATTTTGACATTATTTCATCCTCCATAGGATTCCTAAGGATAGATACAAGTTGGAAAGTTGTTTGGTCTGGGTTGAGCACTCAAGACACATAAACCTCTATGCATGAGAGTTTTATAGGTATGGAGAAAGCATGGTTGAGGAAAGTCTAGCCAAAAAGGTCTTGTTAGACCATAAAGACATGTTACACAAGTTTTCAACCCATCAAAACTATAAATATCTAGAAAAGTTTACTCAAATCTCTAATACAAATTATCTAGAGCTCAGATTGAACATGGTGGGCTACAAGACAAGGATGCAAAGATGGTGTTAATGTGTATCTAAGGTCAAGTGAAAGATATGGAAATTAGGTATAGGGTAGGATATGATGATTTTGTGCTCACCAAATCACCTAAAAGTGACTCAAGGTCTTGAAGGTTGGTTTAGGCCTATAAATCCTAAAACCACTTCTAGGCCTCAAAACCCCACCCTTATTTTTAAGGCATATCAACCCCACAAAGCAAACCTAAGGAATTGAAGAGATATATAATGATGTTATAGTTCTTAAGATTAATTTTATAGCTATAATAAAGGAATAAAATTTCAAATTTAGTCTTAAGACACCTATTAAAACCTAAATGTCCTAAGCTTCCACCTCAATCCACCAATTCAAACACTCATATCTTTCATAGCAAGATGACTCAAGCACAGTGATCTTAGGGGAAGTTGGGAACCCATAGAAACTCACCATCCCTAAGAATACAACCTATCTATAATTTTTTCAAAGAACTCAATGTCTACCAACTTTCACACATATCTCTCTATATAAGATGCATAGAACTAGGATATATTTAGGATATTTGAGGGGGTATATGGGATAGATATTCATGGAAAAAGGTTTTGTATTGGTGGCATGTACTTTATGAACCATCATTAAGATGGTAGGCCTCTAAAACCCTCTATAAACCCTATTAGTGACCCAATGGAGAAAATAATGAGATATTTTCATTTAGATGCATTTAAATGACCTAGGATACACCTAAATTTCATGGTAAACTTAGAGGATATACCATCCATGGTATTGGTCTATATGGTATATTGTACGAACTCATCTAAAACTACATTTTTTCAAGATTTTGAGTATAAAATAGGGTAAAAAGTCATATTAAGAGTTGAACCATGGGATAAGATAGTTCAAGGAATGTTCCACCTTTTTAAACCATAATACACTCTCAATTAATCCTATAAATGTTCTTACAGGTCTATACCAAATAGGCAATCTAAATGTGTAGTTGAAGTAACTTGGTCACCTATGTAAATTAGAGTTATATGTGTCCAATAATTAGGAGTCATATATCATGGTATGTTATATTTATTCATGATTTAAACATACCCACTCAGTCATTCTAAAGGTTTGATTCAAGTTTCATGGCCACCTAAACAATAAGCATCATGTGACTAGGCCTAGTTTCTTAGTAGGCCTACTTGGCCAAAAAAAGAATATGCATATTGGTGTATAGGGTTTTTGTAGGATTTAATTCAAGTTCATTTAAATTTTATAAATACCTCATTAATTCAATAATACACACTTATCATGGTCATCATAGAAGAGAGGGAAGTTTCCAATTCTAGTCAACATGCACAAAGGATGGTAGGCTACTTAATACTTCATGGAGGCCTGATTAGAGAATGATGCACCATTATAAATATCAAGTAAGAGAGTAATTTATTATTATTATTTATTCATTATATTCATGGGGTTAACCCATTTTGAACAAAACTCCACCACTCCATCTCTATGCCACACTCTTTAATAAAGACTATTAACTATGAAGGCAATACATGGAGGGAGTGTGGAGACTATTATGGTTGATTTTAATGGGTGGTGGAGTAAATTATGGTAATTAATGACCTATAAATGTCACCTCCATACCATTTTATAATTGACTCTTGCTAATTATCCTATATATTGAGGTCTTAAGGCCATTGTATCGATCCCGCATCTGGGTATGAGGAAACTCTACCTAGGTTTTTACCTTGTAAACATATTTAATATATACATGGAATATTTTATATTATCCATGTTAGTTTCTAGTGTGTTATAATTTTTGTTTTATTTACATAAGTGGTAGCTTTTCTCCCTTTGCATGTCCTTATCTCACTTAGATGCTAGTAGATGTTCTATGCAAATCATATAGTGTGAAAAAGTATTGGTAATTGAGGTTGGAGTGGAGTTTTATTTTTAAGTGTCTTGAATTATACCTACATTTCATGGCCCTCAAGTTTTATCCACCCATAACATCCTTTATTTAAAACACCATTTCCTAGACACTCTTGGAGATAGTAGTTCAGTTGCTTGTCTAGTTTTTTAGTATTATTTTAGGTAAAATAGAGTGGATAATCATATTGGTGCATCACCTCCCTTTATATTAGGTTTATTTTCATGTATTTATATATCCCTTTTCACCCCAATAGTTAGTAGGTTTTAGTTATTTGAGATTAATTGATTCACTAGGGGAGTTATCCCTATAAAATAATGGTTTAACCCAGCCATAGGCCACCCACAACCTTGGGATAATCCCATGTTACCTAAAATTGGAGGTTGGTCTAAAAAACCTCATCCTAGGGTGAAATTTTGAGTTTCAACAATAAAATTTAGGTATATTATTAAAAAAAACATTACTATACCCTGAAGGGATTCTCATAATTTCTTTTATCCTTGATATGCTATGATATTCAAACTCTAGAATGTGAAATCAAGTAAATAATAAAATATTTAAATAATTAAAAACCACTAATATATGGATAGGTTTAAATTTACTACATAAATTATTTCATGATCTATCAATGCCATCACTATTTGACTCATATTTGTTTCTAATGATGTGACTCACTTAACTCTCCAAACTCTTCTACATTTCTAGTAGATTCATCAACATCTTATTATTTTATATGGTGATACTTGTTGAAATTATACCATCACAACACTTATATGAATTATACCACCATCAATCCTTCTAAATTTCCCCCTCTAATGGTTTTGATTACGTGTATGCCTCCTTTAATCACATCTTCTTGAATGTAAACTATAGGGTTCACCATTGTATTTTTATTAATCACCAATGGACCCTGACATTATCCTACCCCACTTCAATACATCCAATAAATCTTACTATCCTCATAATATTAATTGTATTAATCTTATATTATTATCTTCCACAACTACCTCCTATGATATGTAAAAAAATTAAATTACTTTATCTATCACCTAATTCTCACTTTCCTCTTAGTGAATTGTTCTAACTCTAAAAAAACCACCACTTTTGTTTTATTTTTTAAAATAGTCATGTGCACATGCATAAAAAAAATTAATATCATGCTTTATATTAGGATTTATGTATTACATCTCATTTGGATACTTTTCACATGTGAATTATTATTTACATATTCCATAGTCCTCGTTTACATATCATCAATATAACTTGGATCTCCTTTCTCCTAGGGTCCTTAATAATTATAATCCTCTATATTTTTTCAATATATTTAAAGATTAATTTTCACTCTCATTTGACTCATCCATTCTTTTACTATTTACCTTCCATGAAATCCAAATTTTTCCTTGATACTTCAAACCACCTATCTCATGTGGAATGGAAACTTAGCTTCCCATTCTTAGAGTGTTAATACCCAAATATAGTAAAAAAATATTCATCCAAGATGTAGTTTTATCTATAAAAATTCTTTTTATTTCATGTAGGAACTAAATCATTGCCTCTTATGGACATGTCTAGATTAACACTAAAAGTACTAACAAGTATTTATTAAAATTACCTCTCACCACATGTCAATCAAATTATTCCAAGCCTTATTATTTATATTCAAGTTATATACCTAATATTTCATCCAAACATATATTATACTAGTATTTATACTATGACCCATGACATACATTATTATCCATTTGTAAATATATTCATATAAATCCATAAAAAACATTTCATAAAAACTACTATATAATTTATCTTGAAACCATTTATTTGGTTTTTGATCTCCTCTTCATTTTTATTCTTAAGAAAAATTTATGGTTTTAATTTCAAAACATGATTCCACACAATAAAGAATGATATGTTTTGGCATACACTTCATTGATCATCATAACCAATAGAAGTGATGTATTGAAAATGGAACTAAAATGTTGGGTTTATTTGTCAATTAATCTTAGTCATATGCAAACCTAACTATTATTAAAAATTATATCTATCATGCATTGGAATATAACTTTATTCAAAATTCCAAGTGTTCACCTGAGGTATATCAATATATCATCAAGACCATCATTATGATAAATTTTCATGAAGATAAAATAACATGCATAATTATAACACTTAATCCCTAACTATGATCAATGGATATGTATAAAATAACACAAAAATGCAAATTATTCATTCATATTAACATAATAATATCATACCAAACTATTTGGAACCATACCAGAGGGAAGATAAATAAAAGGGAAAACATTGAGACCAAGAAAATGGTCTACTATTCTGAATTTGATTAGTTGGTCCTTTTCTGCTTTTCTTTTGTCAGGCTTGGGGTTTTTACTAAAACTTAGTGTTTTCTAGGCAACAAGAGGTTTTTCTTGTTGGGTTCTTGTTTTATCAAATTTTTTATGTTGTTTTATCATGCTTATCTTCCAATTTTCTTTTGTATGGGTACAAGACCCTTTCAACTTAGTACTTAACCTATCTAATTAAAAAACATAATAATATCATATATTTTTTCACCATATAAACATGCCTTCCTATAAAATTTAAATAACTACCATTAACATGTTTTCAAACTATATTAAAATTTACAATAACTCTTATGAACTCTAATCCATTCTTCATCTCCAAAATTATTAACAAATTTTTCATATCTGTATGTCCCTCATTCTAAGGTAGGGATGGTATTTATAATATTAATGAACGTATATTTCTTGTATATATGTCTCAAATTTAAATGGATATACCAAAATCTAATTTTTCATAAGTTATATGATGTGAAATGAGTTTTTAAAATCACTAAGTTCACATTATTGTGCAAGGAAAAACGTTTTTGTACACTTGCATGGAGACTATTTACGAATGTTATTTTTAGACATTTCAAACATTTATTTGATTACATACAAAATTATATATGCTATAGTTATAGTAAATTTTTTTTGGTGATATAACATTAATTTATTTGGGATCATTACACATTGATCACTTGGCTCAATAGTTGGTGAACAAATATTCCCCTATTACATGGGCATTATAAATTGGGTGCCAAATAAAGGAACTATTCTTCCAAAGAAGATGGGGGCATTGAAATTTGATTGCACATTGTAAAGTGTGTGCATTTTGATATACAACAAATAATTGTATGAAATGGAATAAAACTTTATGACTTAGTGTATCACTTTAAAATAGTTTAGTTTTTGATATAATAAAAAAGGATATTATGTTGGATATTTTGCCTAAAATGTTTTTCCTAGGTGACACATTGTATAAATGTGTGTTTTTATTTATATTTATTTGTGTAAGGTTCATATATCATATCCCTCATCTATATTATTTTATCATTCATAGTATTATTCCCAACATTTTGTATCATATCTCAATTGTAAGCTTCATATATGTTGAATAACTTGTGATAAGTAGTTTCCTTGAAGTGAGAGTTCTGGAAAAGAATGTTTTGCAATAAAATGATTGGAAGTAGTAGGATAAATATTTATAAATTAAATGGTGAATATTTTAAGTTATGTAAATTTAATATGGAATATCTCTTAGTAGACAAAGATTAGTGGATTATTGTAGCAAACACAACACCCATGGCAATGAAATTGGAAGAATGGTAAATTTTTAATTGGAAAGATAGAATCTCTAATAGATTATGTTTTTTAGATTTAGTGCTACTAAATGTTTTTTCTAAAAATAATATTTTTAAAAATAATTTGTGTACATTTTACCAAGCTAAATCACTACTAAACAAATTATCTTAATGAAAGTGTTTATATTCACATCGAATGAATGACGATGACTCAGTTACAAATCACCCAAATGACTTCAACACTTTGTTAAGTAAATTTATGTTAGTTTATGTCAACATGGATGATGAATAAAGGTGTATCATATTAATATTCTCTTTTTCATACTCATGGGATAATTTAGTGATGATAACCACTTGTACTACACTAGAGCTAAAAGTGGATGTTCTAGTTGTAAATGTATTATTATAGGATATGAGATGAAATTCTATTTAAATCTATTATATGAATAAATCCTCATTTGTGTGAGGCATCTTGAATTTAAAAGGTAATAAAATTATATGGATAAGAGTAAAAATTATATAGGCAGATCTATGATTCTAGATAGATCCTTGAAGAAATGTTGGCCATGTCAAGGAGTGTAAATAGATAATTATATAAAATAACAAACCACTAGATGATGTTCAATACTCAAGAGATAAGGTATTTATTGATTGATATGTTAATGTCTATCATGTACCCTTGATCTTGAATGCATGTAATGATGCATGATTGATTGAATCTAGAGCTTATTATCATATGAATCCTATGAGGGAATGATTTTATGAATATGAATAATATGATGGTGGTGATGTATTTATCATAGAAAGAATAACCTATAGTATTGTGTGTAAATGAAGAGTAAAAATTAAGTTTAGATATGGGAGGATCAATTCTCTCCTAGGTTTCTTTCATATTCTTAAGTAATACGAATGTTGTTAATGTCCAAGCATAGTTCGTTAGAGATGGATGTAAAATGGAGAA
The DNA here is from genome assembly GCA_037957365.1 of Torreya grandis. Lineage (NCBI taxonomy): Eukaryota > Viridiplantae > Streptophyta > Pinopsida > Cupressales > Taxaceae > Torreya > Torreya grandis. Next base: position 594,958 of record JARHVA010006809.1, on the reverse strand, counting down.
TTTAGCCATGGTGTTCAAATGAGGAGTATGAAAGGATAGTTTTTTTAATGATAGATGAAACTACAATAATAAGCACATGTAATATTATTACTATTTCTAAGATCAAGGCTAAAATAAGAACATGTGAATTAGTTAATGTAGATAATATAATACTCTACATCAGAGGCTAGGCCATATGGGTGAAAATATTTATACATTTTTTAGACTAGAGATTTGGTGAAAGGGATGGATAATTGTTCCTTTTAATTTAACTAATATGAAAATTGTGTCTATGGAAATTAGAGTCAAATGAAATTCCCTAAAAAATTTGTGCAAGAAAGTGGAATCATGTAGTGATCCATAGTTATGTTTTCATACTATTACATATGTTATCACTGAACATGTTTATCTTCTATGTGTATTTCATAGATGAATACTCTATAAATACCAACAAATAATTTATCATAAATAAATATGAAGTTTTCAATAAATTTAAGGAGTTCAAATCCCTTATTGAGAATCAAATGGAGAAGAGTATCAAAATGTTATGTATATAAAATGGAGGGGTTTGTAATTATCCAAGGATTTTGATGAATTGTATATACAAAGCATTATTTAAATGAAAAATATAACTCGATATATAACTAAATATAATGGAGATGCATATTGTATTAATAAGAAATTTATGGATAAAATAGAATAATGTTGAGTGGTGTACACTTGTGGCAACATTTTTAGGTTGAAGTAATGGATAATATTTTTTAGTTGAAAAAACTCTATGAGAAACAAGTACTAGTAATAATCCATGATTGGGATAACCATAAATTTTAGGTTTTGAATTCTACTCTCACATTCCAAAATTAAAAAATATATATATGAAAATTAAATTTAACTATGCAAAGTTCATATTTATTGGTTACGTGCGTGTCATCAAATGGTACAATATTTGGAATCCTAAGATAAATAAGGTAGTTTGTGGCTTCAATGAAGTGTTAAAGAGGAAAGAAACATTTCAACATAAGAAGAACTAGATAAATAACCAAAGGAATAGGTTGACATATATTCTAAAGACCATATATCAGAGTATGGTGTAAGGGATGAAGAGTTACAATATTTGGTTTTGTTCATTTTTCACACTACCCATTTTTTTAAAAATAACTATAATTGTTTTCAAGTCCACCATCATCCATTTTTTTGATACAGGCCATTTATTATTCTTTTTCTTAAATGGAATGTTTTTAGATCAATCATTCTAGAATGTTAATAATTAAGATTTATGATTCAGTTATAGTTAAAAAGTAATAATTTGGTTAGTTTGTTTTTTTAAGAATTTTATTCCTTTGAAATGGTTTGGTTGTTTTGAAAAGCACATTCAACTTGTTTTGTGGTGGAGAATTAATTAGGTTATAAAACCATGTGGCATGGAATTTTTATACTGATCAATCATTTTTTAAATTGAACATAGTAAACAAATGGTAATCATGTCAAAATGGTTTTCATAAACTTAAACCTCAAGATCCAAATATAAATTTAGGTACCATGAGTTTAAAAACAAATTATTTTGTAAATTTTAATACCACGCCAATATTATATTGTATAAGTGTTTAACTAAAGGATTATAATTTTGTTCAAGATTACAAAGCCTTGAAAAAATCTTCACTTGATATTAATCTCTTAAAAAAGCCCTAATTTTTTTATTTATTCTTGTGAAAAATGAAAGATACCTCATGGTTCATTTTATGTAAAGGTAATTGTCACATTTCTCAGTACCATCAATTATCATTTAATAATTTTCCAATTTTATCAAGCCCTAATAGATCATTTAATGATCTTGGAATTTGGATTTACTTATTTTTTAAGTTTTAGTCATATTTCCACCTAGATTGGGACATTGAAATCCTGTTAAAATAGATTTTAATTATTGACCTCTCTACTTTTATAGTACTAAATTTGATGCTTATACTAAATATTTTTTACCACTAGCAAAGGAAAATGTGTTGCAACTTGTAAGGTAACATGCATTTGGTATTGGTTGGGTAAAAGCTTTTCTAGTGTCATGTCTCACAAATATTTCATATCATTATTTATAACTTATGTACTTAATATTTTGTGATTTTTTCTATTCATTTAATCTTTAAATGGACCTAAAGTCACATATTTTCATAATTTTTTAAATTAGTATCTAGATAAAACCATTTTTTGATATTTGGCTATTTTACGTTTAGGTATATTTGAATTAATATGATATTTTATATAGTCATTCAGTTTGGATAACTTGAAGGGTTTATAAAATACATCTTTGAATGTTTATGTAGCTTATACATTTAATATTCAAATTTTGATGGGATTTTTGGAAGGTACATTTAACAAAAAGACACTGTATGGAATGTCATTATTGGTCCATCTGCATTTTTATACATGATCTTTAATAGATATAGAGCATGGAAAATTATATTTTCCTATTTGATGAATTATTTATATTGGGTGCTTTATTTTATTTATATATTTTTGTTTTGAACCTTATCAATGGCACCCCTAGTTGTAGATGGTTATATATTGCCTTATTAATAACACCACTAGTTATATAGTGTCTTATCAATGGCACACCTAGTTGCATACGCTTGTATATTTATTTGAGTAAATATTATCACCACCTAGTTACCTTTTTTTCAATATAATATCTCATAGATATGCAATACATATTTTTCTCCTATTTAAAGCATTTTTCAACTGAAAGTGAATATTTTCAAGTGTTGTATTTTTTTTTTCAAATTTCACTATTATGTTGTGAAGGTTGGGATCAATAAGGCAATTGATAAAAGGTTACATTTATATTCAAATGTTTTTTCAAAGGATGTAGGTTTTAGTCATATACTAGTCAAGGGCTACAAGTGGTGATAGCAATTTACTTCAAATAACCAGGAATCAGATTTTTATTATCTTATGGTTGAAAGGATTGATTTGGAGAAGCAATTTATAGTTTTTTAATTGATATTTTGGCTTTGGATATTATTTAATTTTTGAAATTATGCTGTTAGTTTCAATTTTATTCAACTTAAATTGATTCTATCTAAAAGATGCATCTATAAAATTTTACATAGAACTTAAATACTTTCTTGAATAGTGTTGATAGTGGGTTTATTTATTATTTCATGAGTTTTGGAGTTAACATGTAATTTAAATAATTATAAATGTACTAATTATTTAAATTTAATTAATTTTATATTTGTTCTAGAATAATTGGGCCCCCATCCATGGTAATATTTATGCTATGTGTCTTGATATTTAATTTAATTTCTTGAGTCTTATAATCACTCAAATTATTTAAATTATGTTTTAAGTATGTTTAAAGGATTATTTTAGTTATAAACCTATATTTAAAATTACAAGTCATATACTTGTAACCAACTTAAATATCTAAAAATACTCAAATGTTTCATCACAAAGGGAGATCACACATAGGTATTGAGATATTTAGTCTCTTATTTCATCTATTTTATATTAGAATGCTTCAATATATCATATAATATTATATATAAAATCACATATTTGACATGCACATATCAAAATCCACATTGGATAAAAATACCTAGCTCAAAACATAGGTGAAACTAAGGAAAATAAAATAAGGTCAAACAAAACATGACATTCAAAAAAAATACATCATAGAATTTAAGCACAAGTTACGTCACTCGAGGCAAGAGGTGGGGAATCATCCTTGGTGGTAGATTCATCTAAGTGGAAGGCTCTAAAATAGGAGGATATAATGCCACTTAATCATTTGGGGGGTCCATGGTCATATCAATAGTCCAACAATCAATAAATTATGCTTGAGTAATATTACTAACAAGAGAGTCTCTACAAGAGGGAGTTACATCATATTTACCACATGGTGGTGGTGAAACCACCCTACCTTAGATGAAATTAAGGGGAGAAGTGTCTGATACTACATAACCAAATTATATGCATCTTGGGAGGTGGTTGTGGTAGTCCTTATGGTGGCACATGACTCATGATACAGTGAACACTCCCCTAGTGATCTAACAAATCCTAGAGGTGGTGGACTTTTATTGTAAGATTTTCTATTATATGAATAACATTATTTTTAGTTTGGTTTTAGATTAAAATAAGACCAAAGGACACATTATCTGGTGTTCAAGTGAAATGCCTCAATCACTCAGGTAAATCTAGTGATTAATGTAATTTTAGTCTAATTTCTCGTTAGTTATTTCTAGATTGATCATTTGGTGACAAAATTATATTGTATAATGACATATAAATATTAAAAGATATAATCTTATGTCAAATTATGAATAATATTATGCAAGTTTAGATGGAAAATTTATTACGATTATACATTGTAATAAAACCTTCTCAGAATAATTTTCAAATAAGATTTATTTTTAACACTTATAACCCTTTGTTGTGATTTTGTCACATCCTAATTTATCTCTAAGATGAATAACTTTTTTGATTCATGGATTATTATGGTTGATTAGTTAGTTAAGAATATTTGATTAAGCGTAGTGACATATGTTGATTATGGGATAATATGTGTTTCTTAATTTACATGATTAGATGTTATGAATTGATAGTAATTTTATATATTCTATACATTGTGATCATGTTTGTTAGATATATAGCATTATTTTATGGATATAATGATGTTTCAGGATAACTACCTTCATTTTCATGAGGTGGATGTATGATAAATTCATCCCTCAAAGTTTGATGGAGGGAGAGCATCATCAGAGAGGGTGGTTAGATGGAGATGTTGGGGGATGACAAAGAATAATCTAGAAACCATTGTTCACACCTCTTAGTATATAATGTTTTTAATTATAGCATAGAATGTTTTGTGTACTTTTATATTAAGTGATTGTTAATATGCTTTCTAGTATGATCTTGATTTATGATTATGATCATGTTATTTCATTTAGTGATTTCACTAGTTTTGTGAGCATACTAGCTTATCTTATATAATGCAAATATTTGACTAAATGAGTGAATTCGGTTATGTTTTACTTACCTTAATTCTTTTTTAGGTATGGATGCATAGTATAATGATATGATGTTTTAATGGAGTTCAATTGTTGGTATTGATCTTAAAGATTTAGGTAATAATAATTAAAGATTATTATTGCTATTATATATATGCTAAATCTATATGTTAAAAGATATAAATAACATTGTTTTTGAATATCTTTATATTTAAATAATTGAATGACACAAGGTTTGATTTTCATTATATATGAATACATTATTTTTAATTGTTAAATGATTTTAAGAAATAATTGTATTAGATATGTATGTTTTTGGATAAAATTATAACATTTAACTATAGTCTTATAATACCTATGATTATTGTCATGCAATATAATCATTATTCTATTTTATTGATAGTTGTTGCATGGGAATACATTAGTTATCAACTAATTGATAGTCTTTTCATGGAATAAACATTTGGGACTATGTGACTTATAGTTTAGTTGGTCATTTTTGGGAAGTTGGTGATTGTTTGTTGAAGTCAACGACATGTGGATTTTATAAGGAATATAAATTTATTATTTTTAGACTTCTCTAGAAGTCTCAGGATAATTAGGGTTTCTAATCGTCACTTGACTTTCATTAATCATTTTTAATTATGGAGGAAAATATGGAGGTTAGTATGTTTTCATGGTGATGGACTATGGAAGTTATTCTAATATATTTCTAAATTCATTTATATAGTTTCTTAAATCTATCATTAGTGGTGGAGAAGTGGGAGATGAGTAAGTAGAAATAGATGAATAATTAGAAGAGAGGGAGGGTTGTGGGTAGACAAACGCCACATTTCATACAAAGGAGATATATAGAAGAGAAGAAGGTGATAGTTTGAAGGAAAGGTAAAGGAATATAAATGGTTTCCTTGACATTTATAGGTAGATTTTAATTCAACACCCATGTGAAATAATGAAAGGGTATTTGAACTTGTTTGGGTTACTAGATTTATTTGTTTGAATATTAAAATTAATTGGATTATATATGGAGCCTTGTGGAAGGCTCAGACTCCACAAAAACCCATATTCAACTCAGAGTAACTTGAGGATTTTGGGAAAATCCATAGAATTACCATGTCCTTTTTACAAAAACTATAAATTTCTATCCTAAACTCATCTCTCTTAGCTCAAAAACTCTTTTCATTAAAGGAAAGATATTCTTAATGGGTTTACACATTTTGGCTTGAGCTAGTTGGTTCGAATCAGATTGCAGTATACCCATTAAGGTATTTTAAACATGAACTAAAATATTGGATTGTATGTGAATCCAACTATGTAAACCTATTTAGATTTTATTGGGTATAAAACATGGGTTTCATCATTAAAAAGGGTTTGTGAATACATACACACACGCGCGCACGCGCGCACACACACACACACACACACACACACATCTCTCTCTCTCTCTCTCTGTGTGTGTAAAAATATAAGTATTTAGTTTAATCTGACTATATATATATATATATATAAGTATATGAATATATATATATATATATATATATATATATAAGTATATGCATATATATGTGTGTGTGTGTGTGTATATATATATATGCACACACATATATATATATATATATATATATATATGCATACATATATATATATATATATATATATATGCACATATATACATATATATATATATATATATATATATATATATATGCATACATACATATATATATATATGTATATGTATATATATGCATATATATATATATATGTATGCATATATATATATATATATATATATATATATATATATGTGCATATATATATATATACACACACACACACATATATATGCATATACTTATATATATATATATATGCATATATATACATACATATATATATATATATATGCATATATTTATATATATATATATATATATATATATGCATATATATATATATATATATATTTGTATGTGTGTGTGTGTGTATGTACATATATACAAATAATATAGAATGATAAGATTTAATGGGTGACTATATGTATTACATTTAAAATATAAAGTTATTTATTTGGGAAAATTGGAGGAAATGGATTTGATTTATTTTACTTGTGTTTATATTCTAATGAAATTATATATACTAGGTATAAATTATAATATAAACTCTACGATAGGTTATGAAATCCTATATTATTCATAATTTTTTATATGTGGATTTAGAAACTTTTTGCATAGCCACTTTGTATAACCCAGGTATGGGTAGATGAATAATGTGACTTTAGGGTATGCATTTAGATTTATGCAAGTATATATACTAGAAGACTATTAAAGAATTCATGGAAAAGTTTAGTTATTCATTATGAACTTTACATATACTCATATATGACTATGTATTTTTGTTATTTGGATGAATTGTGTAAGAGTTTTCTAAGTCCATAGAGGGACAATGTATATGGGTTCAATTGCATGTTTTACACTATTTTGATTCAGCCAAGTCTGATTTTTTATAAACAATACCTGAATTGGGTAATTAGATGTGTGTTGTTATTTTATTAACAAAGACCTATGTTAGGTATTCATATGTATGTTCTTTTCTTATTAAAAAATACTTAATTTGGTTAAAGGTTATCATGTTCTTATATTCTCTCATATGACTTATATTTAATTGGAAAAAATTAAATGGATTGATTAGATTTAATTAGTTAAATAGTTTTGTTGAATAAAGGGGTAACTAAGTTTGATTTATAGAATTTTGTGTGTTTTATTTATTAATGGAAAATGGAATTTATCTATTTAATGGAAAAGGTTATGGGGCCTTTGTTTGTGAAATGACTGTATACTTAGTGTATAAAATATACTCTAAGGTTAATGATAGAGGATGTCATCGTAGTAGTATATTGTGTAAACAAAGTATTTATAATATATTTATATGTGTGAATAATATATATATATATATATATATATATATATATAAATGTATATAATTATGTTATAAGTGTTATTATCATAACAGTGTGTATATGATACTTGTTTTTATTTTAATGTTTAAATATAAAACATTAAATTAATGTATTTGTGATTTTAAATATAGAACATAATAGTATGTTTGGATTGGCTTTTGTTATATGTGGAATCTGAAAATTTTATGAGCATGTGATATATTTTTGATTCATTGAAAAATAACATTATAAGTTAGTATTATTGACAACTAATAATTTTGATGTGATCATACCTAGATGGTATGTTATATTGAGGACTATTTTTTGATACTCTTTATTAATTGTAATAAATTGGATCTATGGATTGATTTCACTTCATTTGATAGACTAGATGAATGTATGTGATATTTTTATACTTAGCATAAATTTAATTGGCTAAAGTGAAATATTAAGAATGAATATATTTGGTTTTTATATTATTATTTATTTAACCAAATCTCACATTCATGACGATAAATAAGTAGTGGAAAAATTCAATTTACTTAATTAGTTCCATTAATACAAGATGATGTGTAATCTAATCAAGTGGTTTATATGAATTTGACTAATCCTATAGATCATTTATCATTGAAAACTTTGGCCAAAGTAATGTTTGATAAACATTGTCATTTCATATGTTGATATAGTTTCGATATTTATGTGATATCATATTAAAATGGATTTATTTATGGTACAAATTATGTAATAGATATCTTCAACACATGAGTTCTAGTTATTACTCTATATTCCTTCACCATCATTATCTACCCATTTGTGAAACAAGGGACATCCTATTGTTTGGGAGATAGTGTGAGGGATTTATGGTCTATGATTGGTGTAGAAAAACACTTAGATGATGCTCTCCCTCCCAACTGAAGTACTATACTTGAGATTACACTTGAGTTTACATATTGATACTAGAGTCATGGAAACTCTTGAGTAGTGGAGACTCTACTTATAGGATCTTTGTATCATGTTTTATCATTTGAGATATTTGTTTGTATTATTGAAAATTGTATCATTTATACTTTATAATTATACAATAGTGGTTATAATGTTGTATCAGTGCTAGATTAATTTATACTATTTTATTTATGTTAAGATACAATAATTATTATTTATTTAGTATTGTTCATGATTTCTATATTTGTTCATGGTGATACTTAGCTAAGTGTGTTAGCTATAAACCTTTATGGTTAACTAGATTAATACAATTATTTAAAGATCACTAGTCAGATTTATCATGGTGAAATCTATATGTTGATTGTGTATTTAAATTTTTAAAAAACTATTGAAACATTACGGTAAGACCCACTAGGGTTGTTATATATTTTAAATACAAAACATTTTATACTCTTGTTTATATCTAATAAATTGGTTTTTATTATATATTATTTTATTTCTACTTAAATCTATATTTATTAGTTTTTAACCTGTTGAAAATTTTGGCCTCACAAGGCCAAATGTAAACCCCTACCATAAAAAACTTACATAAAACATCCCTTTAGATTATCTACAGTGTGCAATATTTTTATGATCTCATGAATGTCTCTTGGATGTATTCTGTCACTGGTTAAGGATGTGTTTAGGTTTGCTTGTGAATCATCATATGTCATAACTATTTGAAGGACCATTGTTAGTGTATTAGTCTTCATGATGGTCATAGAGAGAGTAAAGGGAGTGTCAAGGTGTCTTGGAGGTTTAGTAAAGACGTTGAACATTTTTTGAATCCATAGTATGAACATCAATAGTGTATTCAAATTCATTGTCCATGATATATTCATGTAAGCCCATTTAGTACCTCAACTCACCCTTAGAACTTTCAAATACTACTCAAACAACTTAATAAAAGCCTTCTTGCATTTAAATTATTAGAAAAAAAGGAATTGATTTAATGAAATTACATTAAAGAGGGTCTTGATAAGGTGTTATTCATGAAATATGGCCACCACTATATGATTTATAGCTTTAAAGGCTCATTTTGAGATCCATGCATGCCTTTGCATAAGTTAAAGGGACCCACATGCTAAATTATGAATTTTTCACATACCCTTGTGAATTTACTATTTTAAAAGGTTTTTTAATGCATGTTACCTCTCATTTCCCCCTAAAATGGAAATTTAAAGTTAGAGATTTGAAGAAAATGAAAGACACTTTTTTAGGAGATTTATATACTTCTATAGAGATGTATAGATTGTTCTATACAGAGGAGGATTAGAACATGAAGGTGGAGTCATGAAAAGTGATTAAAAAGAGTTTCATGTCAAAAATATGTTAGATAGACTCAAAACTTATCATCTTACTTCATCTAGCATAGTGCATGCATGAGATAAAAGATAATGACCTAGTCTCTTAGGAAAAATAAGGGGGCCCATTGACCTTATAGTCATGGGTATTGGTTGTATAATTAGTCCCATAATCTCTATAATTTTTTTTTAATAAGTTGAGTGATCTAGTCACTATCATTATCTACATATGCCAAATGGAATAGAATAGTGTTGGTGGATTTTTATATTGTATGACCAAATCAATGAATGATCATGTATGCTTAGGTCTTGAAGGAAAATATCATGTCATTTTTAGTGTTTGGCTCACATTTTTAATCTCATGGAACCAACAAACCTTCAAAAATGACATAGTATGAAGTCTGAAGGTAGGTTTGAGTACTAAACAAGGTGTTGAGGGCTCTCAATTAAAAGGACTTGATAGTGTTGAAGGATTGGCTGAGTGAGCCAAGATTTTCCATGTCTCCTCTCTTAAGTTTGAGTTCCATCAACCTCTTTTCATCTCAAAATGTGTCTTCAAAGAAAGTGACTCATACATATCTAGAGTTTAGTGTCTAGTAACATTATATTTTGTTCATTAGTATGCTCAAATTCTTCAAAACAAAGTAAAATGTATGGAATGAAGTGTTGGAGTCATGATATACCACCATCATACCTTAGGAGTAGGTATCTTAACCTCTATGATAGCCTCATAGGCTTAAAACTACCCTTCTTTCCTCTAAATTATCACATAATTAATTTAGCAAGGATTAAGGTTTCTCAACCAAGGTTAAGGTGTTGGAAATATGATTGTGATTAACATCAAAAGTGACATTATGAGCATGTCATTGATGTCAAAAGGGAGATAATTTTCATTATGGATGTCATTGATATTCAAGGATAAGTAAGGTGATTTGAGGATGTGCAAGGGATCTTATTAGACATCAGAGATGATTGGAATGCTTATGTGTAGAAGTGAAATTCATCTGATTCCTCATATTGTTCATCTAGACATTTTGGGTCTATAGAGGAAAATCTTAGTAGGCAAATTGATGATGTCACCATTGCCAACGTGTGAATGAGTCTAGGTGAGCTGGTCATATGGTTATGATAACATTAGTCCCTAGTTAGTATGCATCTGATTTAAAGACATTTGATGAAACACAATTGAAGATATGGGGATGCAAAGTTGCCTACTTAGACAAAATTCACCAAGTTCCAACACTTAGCCAAATTTACAAAAGGTCTAAATAGAGCCAAGTATTCATGTTGATGAGGTCAAAATTTGCACATATGGAGGTGTTAGGATAAAATGATCATATGGGTTTATTTATTTTTGTTCCTAATTTCTATGTGCTAAATATCAAGTCATGTGATGTAGTGAGACAAAAGATATGCATGTGTAAAGTTGGGCTCCCAAACATTTTGACAGTGTTTAAATGTTTTCCTATACTTATTCAAATTTATTGATGGAAAGAAAAATCTAAGAATGTACTTTTATGATGTCATATCTTAAGTGAATTAAGGTTTCTAGATTATATGAATATATGGATAGAATCCCATATGTGATAGGATCTTATTTGCTTAATTTCAAGTCATGCAACTAAACATAACAAAAGTTATGCATGAAAAAAGTTAGCCTCTGGGTAGTTTTAAGCATAGTTAGCTCTATGGTAGAATAATTTGAGTGAGAAAATTAATTACATTATATATCATACATGCAAAGGATTCAAGAAGAGATGAGAATATGGATTTTTTCATTATCATGCCTAGTTTATATGGTCCAAATTTCAAAATATGTAGATGAGTGAAGCAGTAGATATAAAGGTGTAAAGTGAGCCTTTTAGGCATATTGAGATGGCCCTCATACTTAGTCAATTGTTCACAAGGTAAAGCTTGAGCTTGTTATAAGATCTATTGATGAATGATTAATCATATGTTGAATATCCAATTATGTGTAATGAATTCAATAAGTCAAAATCACCTCTGAGTAAACACACTAGTGATAAGTATCACAATCATGAAGCTTACATTGTAAATATATAGAGCACTTTAAAGTTAAATAGTCAATGATCAACATACTAATGCCAAGTGTATCAATAGAGGGAACTAATAGTAATGTGTAGAAGGCATGTACTAATACCAAGTGTCACATTCTCAAGAGCTAAGCAAAGATAAAGATCAAGCTTATCAGAAGATCTGATGATGAGTGGGTGATCATGCAAAGGAGATCTAATAGAGTAAATGGACTCAATGAGATAAAATGCTCAATGTTTAATGATATAATGGTGAGTTAAATATGGAGCTATTTTGAGAATATATATGAAGCGTAAGCATTTCAAAGACTCAAGAAGTAGTGAGGTGGGATAAAGAGCTCAACATTTAATGAAAGATAGAAGTAAATCTCATGCAACTTTGGAGATCTAATGACACATGGAAGCTCAGTTCAAAAAATTAATGGATGCATTTTAAATTTGGAACATTAAAGTTTGGAATAATTCAAAGGTGAAATAGAGTGAGTGAGCCTAGGCATTATATGAAACACAATATCAAAGGCCAATATTTAAAGATGTATTCATCATAATGGTCAAGTGATAGAAAACCTAGGTAAGTTGTAATATATGACATAGACAATGAAATTGATCATTGTCATCAATAAAATCTATGTAAAATGGAATGCGTATCAAATCAAGAGCCTTTTATATGCTAAATATATTAAAATATAGAGAATCACGATGATGGCACATGAATTCAAGAAAGTAGGAAACTTGCAGGAGCATGATGTATTATAGACCAAATGTGAACACAAAAAAGTAGCATATATATATATATATATATATATATATATATATATATATATATATATATATATGTCATCTAGGATACAAGCATAATTTATTGGTATCATGTCATATAGAAAATATAGAGACAAAGATGAGCAGAGTGAGATGGAGATGAAGTGTGTCGAATAGAGACATATCTAGACATAGAGATAAAGGAGTAGAGAGAAAAAAGTCACAAAGAGATAATTTACAAATAATAAGCAATTATAGACCATACCTATAATAGAGAATGAATATTGGATTCTTTTATGAATTAATATTATAATTTGGAGTTATAGCTCTATAGTAGATCTGATTGGCTGGTGCCATCAGACAAGTTGAGTTGGTGCTCAATAAGGGAGTGGGTACTTCCTTAGAGTGGGTGCTCTTAAAATAGGGGATTGGTGTATCCTTAGGGTTAGTTCCCTTAAATGTGTAACCAATTAATTTTTTCTAATGAGGCTTTGATTGTGAGGCTAGATTAAAATAGCAGTTTCTACTAGCTATTCTCACCATGGTTTTTCCCATATTGGGTTTATACATATAAATATAGTGATACATGTTTTTTTGTGTGTGATCTCTACATATTATATATAATTTGCATATCCTTTTTGGTTTGTTATAAAAGGGATTGAAAATCATTAATTTAGTCAATCTAATAATTTAGCCCCCTCTTAGTAGATATTTGTGTTCTAATAATTGGTATCAAAGCCTTGGTTCCTTGAAATAAGCTTAAGAAACTCAGGTAAATCTTGGATGGTAAACACAAATGGCTAGTTAGGAAGGCTCTTCATAAAATAGAGCACCTCTCTTTGATGGATCAAAATATGAATTTTGGAGCATTAAAATGGAATTATATTTATCTTCATTAGGGTTTGATGTATGGATGTCTATTGTAAATGGATATACAACCCCTAATACAATTCCTATTGATTAGGCTACCAAGAAGGCATATGAGAGCAATGTTAAGGTAAAGACTTCTATTCTTTGTGGATTGTCTAAATTAGAGTTTGTCAAAGTGATACACTATCAAAATACATAAGACATATAGAATAAGTTGAAGAGCATATATGAAGGTGATGATAAGGTAAAGCAAGACAAGCTACAAACATACATAAGTATGTTTTAAAGTCTTAAAATGATTGAAGAAGAGAAAATTATAGACCACCTTCTCATAATAGATGAAATAGTCAATGCAATCAGAGGCCATGGAGAAGAAATAAAAGAATAAATCATTGTCAAAAAGGTCCTAAAATCTCTACCATCAATTTATGACTCTAAAATATCTACAATAAAGGAAGCAAGAGATCTAGATAAACTCACTATTGATGAGTTGAAATGAACCTTCACTACCTATAAGATGAGAATGGGAGAAGAAGATAATTTTAAGAGAGAAGCCACATTCAAAGCATCCATGAAAGTAAAAGTAGAAGCATCTACATGTAGATCTGAGGAGATTGATGAAGTATAATCCAACTTTGTCAAGAGATTAAAAAGAGGATCTAGAAATTACAAAGGTAAATCACCCTTTAAATGCTTTAACTATGGTAAGGTAGGATATTTTGCTACTAAATGCCCTTATGAGAAAAAGGATAACTCTAATCAAGAAGAGGATGGTAAAAGGATGAATCCCCACTATTCCAAAAAGATGAACTTCTTTAAAAACAAGAAAAACTTTTATATAATAGAAGATAGTGACTCATTGGATGATAGTGGTAACTCAGATGATAGTCATGATTATGCTTTGTGGCTGAGGGAAATGAATCCCTATTCATGGAATTAGGATCAATTTTTTTAGATATATAAAAATAATAATTTGAAGACTCTAATGAATAAAATTAAGGATAAGTGGATCTAGAATGTGAAATTAGCTGTGTTCTAGATGAGATTGACATGATAAGAAAAGAGAACTCAAGGTAGAAGAAGCTTGGACAAAAATAAATTAAAAAACTATCTAAAAGTCTTGAAATATCTAATCAGATGGTAGTGATCCTAGATACACAAGTTGAAGAGGATAAAATAATAGAATATGTAGTTAAACTTAAATTATAATCTAAATTTGATGAGTACATGAAGTTAGAAGTAAAAATAATGGCTTTGAGAAAAGAGCTTGAAAAGGATAAAGAACAAATAGACAAAGTTTTTAAATTGAAAAGAGGTTTAGACATTCTTGATGAGTTGATCAACTCTCAAAATCCATCAAAAGGGAAATCTATTCTTGGTTATGAAAAATAAAAAAGTCTCATAACCAATACATGTACAAAGTTATATGACAAATTCAAAGCTAAATCAGGTTCAAGATCAAATAAAGAGAAAGCTAAAGGAGAAAAGAAGCTCAAGGAAAGGAAGAATAACAATGAGTCAATATTTTCAAACTTAAGGAATATGTAGAAGACAAAGATATGTGATGTAGATGGTTACACAAGAATGAGAGACCTAAAGAAGCTGAATTTAAGAACTCCCCATCCTACAAAAAAAAAAGCTATGACCAAGTATTCCTCATCTTTCTATGGTTATTGTTATAGTTGTAATTAGTTTGGTCATAAGGTTAGTAAATGTAGAGTTGTATCTAAAATTAGAACAAACTTTTTAAGAAAAAATTCATTTTCACCCTTGTTAGATACAAATGTAATATGTTATAAGTGTAACAATTTTGGTCACATAGCTAGACAATGTAGAACAAGCTTTGTATGACCAAAAATACAAAATGTGAAGAAAGGTATACCTCCTAGTATGAACAAAGGTTAAAAAATATTTGTAAAATGGAAAAATAGGAAATTTAAAAAACCCAAACATTTATGGAAAATAAAATATCAAGCTATGATGGAGAATGCTTCAGAGCTTGGAGAATGCCAAGAGCTCTCAATGTCTACCCATGTTGAGAATGAAAAGGCCAAGCTCAAGGAGAAGACCAAGGTGATGGTTGAGGATAGTTTAAGAGTGTGTATAGATTCAAATGAACATCCTACTATTGTTGAGAAATTTTCATGCATACAACATATATGTGCCTAGTGATGAGATTCTAAGCTACAAGGAAGATTCATTAGATGAAAATCTATGTCATGAATCTATGTTGTCTCCATGTATTGTTAATTAAATTATATAATAAAAGGAGAAAATTATAGTGGATGATCATGTTAATTCTCTTAATCCTAATAAGAATAATAATAACCATAAGTACAAGATGACCATAGAGGAAAATGAATATGAGGAGTTATGGTTAACTCCTAATTTCACATTGCTCTAGGACATTGAGAAGTAGATGAAGCATCTATCTATGCTTATTAAGAGACTCATTTTAGTGGAGAAGCAAGTGATGATGTGGTATTCTTGAGAAGATTCTAGAAGGAAAGAAATGAGTTCCCCTAATTGGAGTTGGTGTGTCAATATGAGAAAAGTGTTGTGTATGCAGTGTCTACAGGGACAAAATGAGTGTTTCAATGTGACATAATGAGATTGATGGAGTACATATCATATATATGTTTTTTATATTTAGATGAAGATAAATGAGATCAAAAATAATTTATTTTAGCTCTTAGACATTACAAGGTTTATCATTTAAACCCTAAGGGTTAAATCTTTGGTATAGGAAGCCAAGGTTCCAAAAGGTTTGGAAGCTCAAATCTTTATGCAGAAGAGTGTGATGGTTATCTCCTAGTTTGAAATAAGTATCATTGGCTAGCATAAGGGTTCTAATGCAATAAACCCTTAACATTGTATATCTTGGGTTGTACAATGATTTGGGTCACCAAACTTAGTGAACATGTGTAAAATTATTAATATACCTATGTTAAATGAATTTATGGTGTGATAAAGGTAGTCCCTTGATGCCAAGATGGGGCATGGAGCTAGGGGGAGTTAACTCAAATATCATGAATGGCTTGAGGAACATATGTGAGATGATTTAGTCATGATTAAAGAAGTGATGTCTGCTATAAATGAGAACTCAAGTAGGCTATGATTGAATCCTCATACATAAACAAAGGGGAGCCTTGTAATTGGTTAGGTCATAGGATTAGAGGACTATGTATTTGAATATGAGATAAAAATTGGGAGTGGTAGCTCCTACATCACATCACTAGATATTAGCGATAGAGCATGAGTCTAAGGAGAGGATCATACAAGATTTATTAATCCTTAGAAGAAGAGAAAAGGAAACTTAGGTATGCATACTTTTGAAAATTTCTAATGAGTTGATGGTTGCATATTCTTGGATAAACTCCTTTATCTGATAAAGGGGATAAAATATGGACAAATAGTGAGAAAGCTATGGTCCCTTTGTGATTGATGTTAAAGGGGGATAAAAAGATAAATTTCTCTCTACAAATGTTTGTAGAAAATTTATTTATCAAAGAACAAGAAGATCAAGTGTCCAAGTTAAGTTTATAAAAATGTGTCATTGCCTAAGGGAGAGTAAGTTTGGTATGAATAACTTTAGTTCATACTCATTAGAAGCCAATGCAAGCAATGCTAAAGAAGGAGAAAAATATTAAAAGATCAAAGCATTTAGTTTTACATCAATGAAAAGGGGGAGATTATTGGCAATATGATTATCATTTATGTCAAAATGGAAATTATGAGCATGTCATTGATTTCAAAAGGGAGATCTGCATTATGGATGTCATTGATGTTCAAGACTAAGTAAGGTGATTTGAGGACATGTAAGGGATATTATAAAGGTTAAGGATGATTGGAATTATTGTGTACATAATTGTAATTCATTTGGTTCCTCATATTATTCATCTAGACATTTTGGGTCTATGGAGGAAAATTTGAGTAGGCAGATTGATAATGTCACCATTGCCATGTGTGAATGAGTCTAGTGAAGTTGGTCATATGGTTATGATCATATTATTCCCTAGTTGTTAAACACCATATTTGAAGATATGCAATGAAGTGAAATCAAATATATCAAGATGAAAATTTGGATACTTAGATATAATTAACTAAGTTCCAACACATCCAAATTTGTAAAAGGGCTAAACAAATCCAAGTAAGCATGTTGATGAGGTCATAAATTACACAATGGAGTTGTCAGGATAAAATGATCATATGGGTTTGTTCATTTTTGTGCCTATTTTCTAGATATTGAGTATCAAGTCATATGATGTAGCATGAAAAAATATATACATGTGTAAAATTGGGCTCCCAAATATTTTGATAGTGTTTTCCCATAGTCAAATTTACAAATGGCAAGAAAAAGCTGAGAAGGTATTTTTATGATGTCATATCTTGCACATATGAAGGTTTCTAGACCAAATGAATATATTGATGGAATCCACTATGTCACAAGATCTTATGAACTAAATTTAAAGTCATGAAACTAAGTGAAACAAAAGTTATGCATGAACAAAGCTGGCCTTCTAGGTTGTTCTAAGCATAGTTGGCTCTATAGTAGAATAATCTAAGTGACAATATTAATGGAATTATATCTTTCATGTGCAAAGGATTTAGGAAGAGATGATAATATGGGATTTTTTATTATCATGCCTAGTTTGTATGGTCCAAATTTTAGAATAGGTGGATGAGAGAAGCAAAAGATATGAAGGTGCAAAGTTAGCCTTCCAGGCATATTGAGATGGTCCCCATAGTCAATTATACATAAGGTAAAGCTCAAGATTATTAGAATATATAATAGAAAGAACTTAATAGTACATTGAAGATCCAAAGATGCATAATGAAGTCAATAATTAAAATGCACCTCTGATTAAATGTGTTAGTGACAAGTGTCACAATCATGAAACTTGCATAGTAAATCTATGGACTCCTTTCAAGTCAAATACTCAATGAGCAACATGTTAATGTCAATTATCTAAATAGTGGGAATTGATAACAATGTGAAAAAGGCATGTTATAATTTCAAGTGTCACATTATTGATAGATAATTAGAGATAAATATCAAACTTGTTATAAGATCTAATGATGAGTGGGTGATTGTGCAAAGGAGATCGAATGGAGTGAATGGACTCAATGAGATAAAGTGCTTGATGTTTAATGACATAGTGGCAAGTTAAAGACTAAGATAGTTTTAGAAGATCAATGGAGTGTAAGCATTCTAAAGAATCATGAATCATTGAGATGGGATAAAGAGCTTGACATTTAATGAAAGATATAAGTAAATATAATGCAACTTTGGAGATCTAATGACATGTAAAAGCTTGGATCAAAAATTTGATAGACATGTTTTAAATTTAAAACGTTGAAAGTTAGAAGCATATAAGGATAAAATAGAGTGAGTGATCCTAAACGTGTCACAAAACATAAGATCAAATAAAAATATTTAAATATGTATTCATCCCAATGGTCAAGTGATGGAAAATGCAAGTAAACTATAATATATGACACAAATAATGAAATTTATCACTGTGATCTATCAAATTTGTGGAAAATGGCATGTGTATCAAAGAAAGATCCTTATATATGTTAAATATAGTAAAATATAGATAATCATGGTGGTGTAACATGAATTCAAGAAATTTGGAAACTTATAGTAGCGTGATGTATTACTGACCAAGTGTGAACACAGAGAAGTAGCTTGACCTAGA
This sequence comes from Torreya grandis, assembly GCA_037957365.1. Classification (NCBI taxonomy): domain Eukaryota; kingdom Viridiplantae; phylum Streptophyta; class Pinopsida; order Cupressales; family Taxaceae; genus Torreya; species Torreya grandis. Next base: position 575,371 of record JARHVA010006809.1, on the reverse strand, counting down.
TTAAATGGTTATATATATGTCATTTAGGATACAATCATAAGTTGTTGGTATTATGTCATATAGAAGTATATAGAGAGATATAAATAGAAGTTTAAAAAAGAATGATCTACTATTGATGATTTTTTTCAAATAAAAAATATAGACATAGAGGAGTAGAGTGAGAGGGAGATGAAGTGTGTCGAATAGAGACATATCTAGACACAGAGACAGAGAAGCAGAGAGAATAAAGGCACAAAGAGATAATGTGTATAGCATGATTAGTTATAGACTAGAACTATAATAGAGAACAAATATTAGAGTATTTTATGAATCAACATTGTAATTTGGAGTTATAGCTCCATAGTATATTTGATTGGTTGGTGCCATCAAATAAGCTGAGTTGGTGCTCACTTAGGGAGTGGGTGATTCCTTATAGTGGGTGCTCTTAAACTAGGGGATTGGTGTCTCCTTAGGGTTGGTTCACTTAAATGTTTAACTAATGAGGTTTTTCCAATGAGGATTTGACTATGAGGCTAGATTAGAATAATAGATTCAAGCAGTTATTCTCACCATGGTTTTACCATATTAGGTTTCCACATAAATATGGTGTTATGTGTTTTTGTGTGTGTGATATCTACATATTTTATTTAATCTACATATCCTTTTTAGTTTGTTTCATCTAAAAATCTAAAATGAAACCATGAGGTCTATATTCTCATTCAATGTCATCACTCCATAAGTGATCCATAAGGTGCTCAGTCTATAGAAAGGTGTCTCATGAACACCTACAACCATGCTAAGAAGAGGTCAACCAAATGCAAGACAAAAAGAGACCTAAGACTTTGATGAAGATATTTAAGTTAATGGATCTTGAATTTAATGAAAATGATGGAGTTTCAAAACTCAAAGGACAAAAATGACCTAACCTTCATGTTGAAAACATCAGCTATAACTAACATAAAGTATCATTCATAGTTATAAGGTGAAGAATAAGAGAAAATAGAGAACTGAGGGTTAAATATTGGTCTACATATTTATGACATGAAGATATGAACTTGTGACATGAAAATTGAGTAAATAATGTCCTTTAAAAGTATTAGGAACCATGTTCACACCACTTAAAAGTCTATACAATTCCAATCAGACACCTAAAAATAAAACTTGATTATGAAGTCAGTCTAGGTTGTGTTTTTAGTAAACCTTTGGACTTGCATTTGATGTTGAATTTCATTAATGTGTGATAGATTATGAGTAATTATAAAGATACTTAAGAAGGTTACTAAACACCATAAATGGAACCTACATCCAAGAGACATGAAGGTTAGTGTAAATGCCTACTGAGACATAAGTCATGACAAGAAGGTTGGTACCAGAGTTGTGAGGATAGGAAGGTGAAAATTAGAACTATAGGTATCATTAATGTATGAAGGATTCTCATTATTTTCATTAAGTTGGTTTTCCCTTAGAGACATAAAACGGCCTAAATGACCTAAACTAGGCTTAATGTAAATCCTAACAGACCTCTATATGCAACTTTAGGGATGATGCATATTATATGATTGTTAGAAGAATAAGAATAGTGGATATAGTAAGTAACAAGTGTATATCAAGGATTTAAAGTTGAATTAGTCTCATAAATATGAGAGTGAGATGTCATAATGTTGATGATGAGATATTCTTTGAATCAAAGAGATATAGTGTTGTACATCTATACACATAGTCATGCATACATTGAGCACATATAGCCTATTTTGAGAAATTTGAGGTTTTGAAACCTTGAAAGGTGTAGTCAATATCTTAAACTTCATGTAGATGATCATTGTGACTATTCCAATGTGTTAATTTTATCCTCAAGGTTATATAAATAATGGATACATTCATTATCTTGTCTTAGATAGACCTCAGTCTATGGACAACCATTGATGAGACTAATAATCATTTAGGACGTTTAAGGAAAAAGATATGATATTTCACTTCTTGAAGGAATAATAAGACAAATAAGGATAATTATAGTGTATTAATATGGTTTACAAGGTTAAAAATACTCAAATTTCAAGACAAAAGGCCTTGAGGACTAGTTAGGAATGTTGGGAAATATGGAAGCACAATTGATTACCATATACAAGCAACTTAAGATGCAGAATTAAAACAGAATCACAAGTAACTAGAAATCAAAAACAACACAAAATATGAGAGACAATACCCAATTGTATTAATGCTCATCTAGAAAAGAATACAATAAAGAAGATGCCACTTCTTATTCACACATCTCAGAGGCTTCCGACACCTCAAGTGTATAGTAATTCTTTCCTTAAGTCTCTCTCTCTTACGGTCCCAACACACAAATCAAACATAGAGTTGGTGTTCACCTCCAACCAGTCAGTATCCACTACTACCAGTACACCAGTGCTCCACACACTCCACAAGTGCTCCATGCACTCCAAGTAGATCTCCCCTGAACTTGCAACAACCTACAACTCAAATGATCTTACTTATGGAAGGAACTACCTTGCCTTCCTCTTTGCTCTCCAATGAGTACACACTGTACTCCAAGTAGATCTCTCCTGATCTTGCTCCCTGTTGTGTTGCTATCCTCCCTGATCTTGCACCCCTGCAAATCAATTTGGTTCTGCATACCTACAAACCTGGATCATGCACACACATACACCTGTAGATCAATGATCTTACTTACCATGCAGATTTCCTAATGTAGCCATGCACACCTGTTGACCAAGATCATACATACATGAAGAATCCTACTTGATTCTCCAAACCAGCACCCACACTTGGCACTACTGTGGAACTAAGAGGAACACCCTTGCTCACTTCACACATAGAAGGAGCTAAATTTTCTCAACTCAAACTAGCACACTTACAATACAGCCCATGAGTCTCTTAAATAGATCTCATGCATACAATAATTAGAAATCTAATTACAATAATTAGATCTATAGATTTTATCTAAAATTGGCTCTTAACATGCAAACACTCAGTTTGTTAACAAACTATTTGTGCAACTGATAGTTCCAAAACTGCACAGGCAACCGATGTCGGTCCCTGTCTGCCTAGAGGTGACCGACGTTGGTCGACTCTTACCGACGTCATTTGCATTCCTGTCCACCACTGGCTGACGTCAGTCAGCCTAATCGATGCCGATGACTGTGACACTTAGCAACCTCCTTCCCTGTTTACATCAGTGAAGCTTTTAGATCCACAACCTAACAATCTCCCACTTGGAGATAAATAACTACACTGTACCTATACCTATACCCCATTTAATCTATATCTAGGCTTGTATCCCTCTTCAAGCTCAACCTTGAAGACCAACTACCACAACACCTATGGTGAACCTCATGTCATCCAAATAACCTACTACATCCACATCTACAAACACATGTAGAAAAGAACTTGACCCTGCATAGCATGTGCACCTGCTACTGGTCCCTCTCGAATACCTGAGAATCCACTGAACTGCCCTCAAGTGATTCTTTCCCGAATCAGCTCCAAACTTTTTTATAGCACCCACTGCATGGGCAACCTAGGTCCAGTACACATGTACTTAACCTCATCATGTGAATCAAGACCCTATTCTGTGAACTATCCAACCATCGACATGCTAACCGGTATCACACAATCATCCAGAGACAAAATTAACCTGTGATCTCCCATGTCTCTAAAACACACTCATGCCAAAGAATTTTGCTGCTCCAAATTCCTCATGACATGCCACTGAACTAACCTTACCCTTAGCTTAGCAAAACCCTATATGTCTGAACCTACACCAAGCTCATCCTCCACATACAGTAACATGATAATGTCATGACTCATCATCCACCTAGTAAGAAAAACACAATGGTTACACTGACATTGACTAAAGCCCTGCTTTGTCATCCACCTGTCAAACCTGTACCACTATCTTGCAGCTTGCTCAAAACCATATAACCTAGCCTTCCATCTCATGTGTCCATTCTCTCTATTCCTTAACTAAGTTATCTATTCATCTTTTAGTGCTTTCTTCTGGCTGGCAACCCTACCAAATCTCTTGTTTAGTTTTGCATCATATTCCTGCCATGCTCCCACTATTTCTTGGATCCTTCCTACTCTGTAGTGAACAACGAGTATAAAGAAGAGGAAAAATGAATTTGAGGCTTACTTACACTTTTAGTCCTCCCCATGGGCATTTGAGACTCCTTGACAGCTTGCTGTCTGCCCAAAATCCATCTCAGTGATCGACCTCGATCACCACACAATCTGCATCCAACTGACGTCAGTTCTCATGCGACTGTCCTTTCTATTAATGCTAATTTTTTGACTGATGTCAGTCTTACCTGGTCAATAATGTCGGTTCCCTAATCAACGCTGGCAACCACCCTACTCGACACCACCGGCTCTAATCTGCACATGACTGACATCGGCACCTATCTGTTCGATGTTGGTTCCCCTTGACCGATGTCGATAACTGTGTTCACCTGTGAGTGATGAATTTTTACCCGTGAGCTCTCCATGGATCAAAACCCTATCTAAACCACCCTACTCAGAGATTTCCAGCCTTCTCCACTGATATCTATACGTCATCTCTTCCAAAAACACCAAGGCTTTCTAGTTCTTAAGCCTGTCAAACACATCTATCTTCCACTTAATAACATGCATCTCCTTCTTGCTCATGTGACCAAGCCTATAAAGCCACGTCTCCACAACAAAAGAAGAATCAATAATATAAGCAAGTAGATAAAGAGTACCTACTTTCTTACCACCAGATAATTCAAGTGCATCTGCTGTGAGAGTTCTTGTGCATCTCTCATCACCCAACTTTCCTAAAAAAATTAGGCATATCTTCAACACTGGGACCTGCATGACCTCTTTCAACACCCATATGTTGGTCACCTACAATTTCAGTTTCACTTCCCCTTTGCCAATTCTTTGACAAGGCTCACCAACACCTCTCTTTGGAGTTGCATGAAAAGAGGCAATAGAATCTATAAACCAAGATTCTACTTTATCCAAGAAACATACTAGAGCATCTTGTGCAACAACACCTGCAACATCTACTTCTTTAATTCCTTCATGCTGATCTTCCACAAACCAACAATTTTATTTTCCCTACTCTTTCTTTCTATAGGACCATAATTGACCATTCGTGCTTTTCAATTCCTCCATTCTTAACTTACTTTCTTCTGTCGTTGCTATACTCCCACTCAATCAGAAACCCCTGAGAGTGCCCTGTAACCAAACACAAAATTTCTCCCTGCAACCTTAGCTCTGATACCACTTGTTGGGAAATACGGAAGCACAATTGATTACCATATACAAGCAACTTAAGATGTATAATTAAACTAGAATCACAAGTAACTAGAAATTAGAAACAACACAGAATATGAGAGATAATACCCAATTGTATTAATACTCATCTAGAAAAGAATACAATAAAGAAGATGCCACTTCTTCTTCACACCTCTCAGAGGCTTCCCACACCTCAAGTGTACAGTAATTATTTCCTCAAAGCTCTCTCTCTTACGGTCCCAACACACAACTCAAACATAGAGTTGGTGTTCACCTCCAACCAGTCAGTATCCACTACTGCTAGTACACTAGTGCTCCACATACTCCATAAGTGCTCCACGCACTCTAAGTAGATCTCCCCTAAACTTGCAACAACCTGCAACTCAAACGATCTTACTTATGGAAGGAACTACCTTGCCTTCCTCTTTGATCTCCAATGAGTACACACTATACTCCAAGTAGATCTCTCCTGATCTTACTCCTTGTTGTGTTGATGTCCTCCCTAATCTTACACCCTTGCAAATCAATTTGGTTGTGCACACCTGCAAACCTGGATCATGCACACACATACACCTATAGATTAATGATCTTACTTACCATGCAGATCTCCTAACATAGCCATGCACACCTGCTGACCAAGATCACACATACATGAAGAATCCTACTTGATTCTCCAAACCATCACCCACACTTGGCACTGCTGTGGAACTAGGAGGAACACCCTTGCTCACTTCACACACATAAGGAGCTAACTTTGCTCAACTCAAACTAGCACACTTTACAATATAACCCATGAGTCTCTTAAATAGATCTCATGCATATAATAATTAGACATCTAATTACAATAATTAGATCTGTAGCTTCTAGTCTGAAATTGGCTCTTAACATGCAAACACTCAGTTCATTAACAAACTATTTGTGCAACCGATAGTTCTGGAACCGCACAGGTGACCGACGTCGGTCCCTGTCTGCCTAGAGGTGACCGATGTTGGCTGAATCTTGCTGATGTTGGTTGCATTCCTGTCCACCACTGGCCAATGTCGGTCGGCCTAACCGATGCCGGTGACTGTGACACTCAGCAACCTCCTTCCCTATTTGCATCAGTGAAGCTTTTAGCTCCACAACCTAACAAGGAAGGCATGGATGTACATTAGTGAATGATGGCATCTACATGTTTTGAGTGTTGTTTAAAGATATAAGAGTACCTGAGGGAAGGTAAGATAAGTTATATTTGTATAGAAACATTTTATGGTGAGAAGAAACCTTAGGTGAAGTAGAAAGAGCTAAAACTCAGACCTCAGGGTTTCACAGTCTTGATTGCATACAAACCCAAGGCCAAAATTTTAGAGTGCATAAAAGAGCAGAGTCAAATTTGGTGATTGAAGAAATTTGTATAAATTATAAAAATATAATAATATAATGTAATTATTATTTTTATATCACTCAAAACTACCTACAAGCCATATAGACCCTCAAACATAATCTAAGCATGTTTGGCCTAAAGGCCACAACTAGGCTTCAAACCTCACACCACCATGCAAGCATAAGATAACCTCTAAAGAAAATAAAAATACATGATAAAATATATGAGGTAGAATTAGGTATTATTATATTTTTTAAAAATAAATGAAAATAAATGAAGGATTAGTTTCAGTCTTAAAGGTTAATTCAAAACATACAATCCTAGACAATCATTCAAGGCCCCTATTTGGATGCTCATATCTTTCACCACCAAGGGATTAAAATAAAATTATTATATGAGATTTTATGAAACCATATTAAATTTAAATATATGTATTATTAAAGGTTTTTGAGTATCCCACCTTTATGAACAAAGGTTCAGACTGCTAACCTATTCCAACTACCTACAGAAGAAGATAAGTCTATTTCTTTGCATTCACATATTGACACACTCTTTACATGGAAACCAAGCTTATAAAATAAGTTAAATGGGTACATATACCTAAAATACATTACAAAATGATTTAATTTATGTGTTTTTAGTCTATGAATCATTTCTAAGAGTATTAGACACCCAAAACCTCTTTAAGACCCTAGATAGACCTAGTTCTGGAAATCTTGATATTTTGACATCCTAAAACCCTAGAATCACATAATAATCACATGTAACATCAATTAATTTTATATAGGACTACAATCATGGAATTGAGTTATATAGATATTATACTTAAGTGTCATAAATCCATACTTTTTTAGGGTTTTGAGTAGAAATAAGGGTGTAGAGACATTTGGGATGATTCCAATCACTAGAGGGGAAATTTTAGGAATTTTTTCATCTTATAAAGTCATAATATTTCTTAATATACACCTATAAATGTCTTTTTAAATTATCTCCAAATTTCTAGTCTATAGAAATGGAAGACATGGTACATAACCAACTAGTTTGATAGAATTGTAGATGTTTCTCACTCAAAAGGGATTAGGTGATGATGTAAGGAATTTTTTTAGACTTTAAAATAAATAATATACAATATATTAATCTCTCATATAGGTCTTTCAATGGCTACCAAACACCAACAATTAGGCTATTAGGCCTAATTAGCCTATTTGGCCTACTTAGTCAACCTAGAGGAATGCAAATGACATTGAAGAGATAATCAAATGAGATAATTCAAGGTATAACAACATGTAACTAATTATTTAAATGGGTAAAATTCACTCTCAATGGTCATAACGGAGAGGGGGGTAGTTTCTTAACTTTGTCAAATATGCTTAAGAGGAGGATGGACTATTGTATGTTTATGGTGACTTAATTACACTCCATTCATGTTGTAACCATAAAAGAAGAGATATATAACCTAAATAGGGGAACACCATTCATTTAATGAGGTTTAAAAAGTCAACCATAGTCTCCATTACCTCCACCTCTATGTCAAAAGGAGTCATTTAAAGAACCAATGCATGGGGAGTTGAAAGAAAGAGTGTGTATAACTAATGATACTATTGTAATGAATGTGTGATGGTAATTTATGATCATTATCCACTTTTACATGTCATTATATATTATTTCACTCTCCCATTATTTTATATATTTAGGACTGATGACCTTAATTTGTATCCCTTAGGCTAGTATGAGGAAACTCTATCAGTTTTTGTACTTATGCACCTACCTAGATTGATCAATAAAAATTTGAAAATATTTCATGTTGGAATATATTGTATTAATAATTGTTTTGATATGAAAATGTGATGGATTTACCTCACTTTCATGTACTTTTTTACCTAGATGTAATAAGGTGTTTTATGCAAGTTATGTGGAGTGTAGAATTTTTGGTGATGGGGTTTGAAGTGTGATATGACTGGTAAGAGTCTCTTAGAAGACCTACTTGTCATAAAATTTGCATTATATTCATCTAATACATCATCCACATGAAAAATTTGTGTATATGAACTCATGAGGATGATTGTTTATTTGTTATTAGTCTATTAGTGTGTTATGATTTTAAGTTGAGTGAGTGGATGAATAATTTAGGTGCATCACTACCCCTTAGATTAGGTTTACTTTATGAAATATCCTTACCCTTTTAATCCCAATAGGATTAGGTCCTATAGAGTGGATTAAAGTGATAAATTATGGGATCTAGCCCCATAAAACTAGAGTTTTGGCCTAGACAACAAGTAACCCACAACCTATAGATCAATCTCATGTTAGTCCAAGTTTGAGGAGGGTTTGAACAATATTCCTCAATAATGGTGTAACTTGGGTAGCTAACATCACTAGCACACCTGATGGGACCATAATTCAATTGCCTTGATCATTCCTTGGTATCCTTAAAGGACATATAGAAGCTAAGGACATTTCGTAACAACATTTGCAATCATTTTAGATAACTTAAATAATTACACTAGTAGATTTGTAGTCAGTTTTAAAGCTCAGAGACATCATAAAATCATTATTGCATAGGTAAATAGGGTTATTGTTCATATTAATATTATTATTAATATTTTATATGAAGATTTATGGAATCTTATGGGTAAAATCACCATCATCCACCTCCTTATCAATCCTACCATAACCCCTATGAACCTTACGTTGACCCTTATCAACCTTATATTGGACCCTCTTACTACTAGGACTATCATCCTTATTGTGAATATCATCCACCTCCATGGAATAATTGTTATCCTCATGACCAATCATGCTACCAACATATTATTCCTTATAATCAGACTCCACCAAACAATGATCATCTACACTTAGAGATTGAGGAGTTAAGGGAGGAGAGAGCTAAGTTTAAATAATTCCCATGATAAAAAAATAATATTTAATGATAAACCCTTTTCAACACCATTAAAAACTAAGAATAATTTTCTAAGTAAAGTAATCCATCTCCTTTTCTAACTTATGTGATCATTGGAGACTTCTTAGTTCACAAATGTTTATTTGATGATAATGCTAGCATGTCAGTTATACCTTATCTAGTGGTAGATAATATAAATTTATTACATGAGCCTAAATTTAACCTTGAATTACATTGGAATGGATCTCCTATGAAGACATTTGGCATTGTCAAAAACCTCAAAATCACCCTTCATGCCTACCCCAAGCTTTCAAATGCAAACGACCTTATTATTCTAGACTGGTTACCTCATTTTGACCTATGTTTATCTAGTGATTTTATGGCTAATATGGAGTGGTTCTTGTCCAGTGACTTTTCTTACATCGTATGCAAACATAGGTATAGTGTATAGGTCAAAATTAAATCTAGATCACTCTCTAAGTTTTATATCTAGCCATACACACCAACCACCTCAAGTGCTTATCATCTTCATCATCCTACTCCAAATCAATATAATTGTGTTAAAGATTCCCTATAGTATCTTATGCCTTCTCAATAGCCTAAAATAACCCAGCTTAGAAGCCTTCATGGACAAAAGACCCAAACTATTTAATGCCTACCCTTGAAAGGGAGAATAAGGAAGAAAGGGAAGGTATGAAATCTATTTTGAGAGGTCTCTCAAATTCTAAAAGTGCCTCATTAGTTCTCCATGTTACATCTACTCATGAACATCAAATCATATCATAATATGATAAGGTAACTGAAGGTTTCAAGAACAAGGGTCTAGTCTCCAATCATGACACTCCTAAAGTTCAATTTGGATTAAAAAACACCTTGGTAGCTATCAAGAAGGTTAATAAGGTACCTTTCCCACCCACCCCATCCTCTCTTGAAGAGGAACCAAATTAACTGACTATATATCTTAAACATCTAATTTTGGAAGACAGTCAATCAAATTTGTTTAGTAAAGTGACAGTCATCTAAGATTTGGACCATGTATTAGTCATTGATGAGTTTCAAGAGAACCTTGAAGAAGAGGACACCAAAAGTGTTTATGAAGAATAAATTATGATTTGAACCCCTATTCATCCTAATAAATTAGAATTTAAACATGAAGATAAGTTAGATGAGGTGGGGCATCCATAATGCCAATATGTTAGAGACGATGAAGATGAGATAAAAGCAACTCTTTCCCTAGGAGATAATCAAGAAGATAGCCTTTATGAGGTTATTATTGAGGCTGAGAACAAAAATTAGTTTGATGACCCTTGGAAAAACTTAAAACATGAGTTCTTGAATGAAATTGAAAAACTCAGTATGGCAAATTTGAATGATGGATTTAGGCAGGAAGATGATGTTTCAAGTGAAGAAAACAATGCAAATCTAGGGGTACCAAGACAAAAAAAAATTGCTTGAGTGGGTTAAAGATATGCCATTATATATTGAAGATGAAGATGACCAAGCTACAACAAACTAAGAATTTTTCTATGGTTCTATCCAAGAGTTGGAAAGGAGTGATCAACATGGTGTTTCACAAGCATATGGTAGAATGAAAGTGAACCCCATGATTTATCCATTTATCATGATGAGATGTATTCTTGAGAATATTTTTAAAACTTTTTCTTGGTCTTATACAATCCATATCTAACGCATGAGGAGTTGGAGGAAGATCTTGAAAAGAGAACTATGGTAACTAACTATTATGAGTCTAATGGGCAGAATCAGGTGCCACTCATGATTGAAGTAGAGGTCACATTAATTATACAAGATAGATATATATGAGAAGCGTAGGATTGGGTTTTTGAATCACATAGTCAAACCATACACTTGGATATGGAGATAGAATTTTCAGTCACTCTCCTAAGAGACCACAAACATGACAATACTTCTAGTTGCAAGTGGGGGTCCCAATCAACACATGATCATTTGACCTCATACAACCAACTTGATCAAATGGTTTTCCCATTTGATCCTAGAAAAAAATGAGGTGTAATTTAATTAGATATTTTTATTATTTGTTTTCATGGTTTAATAAGTGTATTATACACAAGTTGTAGATAGTTATCTTGTTGCTTTAGTGTCTTTCTCTTTTGTGTAGGTGTTAGGTGTTTTTTCCTTTGCTTGTTTTTTTGTTCCTTGTTGTTTTTCTAAGTCCTATGATGTGACATGAGTACTAAATAAATTTGTTAGCACATCAATGTGATATTTAAATTCTTGATTTATGATTGATCCATGAAAGGGGTTGGGTTTTTTTGACCAATAGGTTGCTCACCCCTTAGAGTAACCAGAAATGTTGACATTTTTGGCCTTACAAGGCCAAATGTCAACCCCTGCCATGAAAAAATTCCATAAGACCCCCCCTTTAGCTTATATATAGTGTCCAATCTTGATATGATTTCATGAATGTCTCTTGAATGTCTTCTATCATTGGTTAAGGATGTGTTTAGGTCTTGTTTCAAATCATCATATATCACAACTGTTTAAAGGACTATTGTTAGTGTATTAGTCTTCATGATGGTCTTAGAGTGAGTAAAGAGAGTGTAAAGGTGTATTAGAGGTTTAGTAAATGTGTATGAACATTTTTTGAATCCATAATATAAAGATCAATAGTCTATTCATATCCATTATCCATGATATACTCATTTAAGCTCATTTAACACCTCAACTCACCCTTATAACCATCAAATACCCATCAAACCACTTCATATAAGCCTATTTGCATTTAAATAATTATAAAAAAGGAAGTGTTTTGATGAAATTTTATTAAATAGGGTCTTGAGAAGGTCTTACTCATGACATATGGCCATTGCTATATGTTTCATAGCCTTAAAGGCCCATTTTGAGACCCATTCACACCTTTCCATTAGTCAAATGGGCCCCACATGCCAAATTATGAATATTCCACTTCCCCCTACATATTTAATATTGAAAAGTTTTTTAATGCATTTCCCCCATGGTTTTAACCTAAAATGGTCATTAAAAATTAGAGATTTGAAGAAAATGTAAGAAAAGACACTTTTTCAAGATTTTTATGTACTTGTTCAAAACTGTATGGACTATTACATATACAAGAGGATCAAATCCTAAAGGTGAAGTCATGGTAGGTTATTTAATATATTTTAATGGCAAAAGGATGCAAAAAATACTCAAAAATAGTCCTCTTACTTCATCTACCTTCTTGGTAGCTCAAATAACCCTTCAGGTTTATGCATAGTACGAGCATGAGAGAGAAGATCATGAGTTGGTGTCCTAGGTAGAGGAAGGGGGTCATTTAACATTATAATCATGTTCATTTATTTAAATTTTATTCCTCTAATATATATGAATAAATGTTAATAATTTTAGTGATATAATCACTATCCTCGTCTACATAGGCCAAATGAAACAAAATGGTTTTGGTGGATTTTTAGCTTGTCTAACCAAACTAGCAAGTGATCATGTATCCTCAGGTATTGAAGGATCCTATCATGGAATTTTCATTGTTTTTATCACATTTTTGACATTTTATAACCAAAAAACCTTCAAAACTAACATTGTATGCAATCTATAGGCATGTTTGAGTATTGAATAGGGTGTTGAGGGCTCTCAATTAGGAGTTGATAGTGTTGAAGGATTTGTTGAGTGATCTAAGATTTTACATGCATATTTTATTAAATTTGAGGTCCATCATACTCTTATAATCTCAAAGGGTGTATTCAAAGAAAGGGAATCATACATATCTGGAGTTCACTGTATAATAATATTGTATGTTATTCTTTAGTACCTTTAGATTCTTCAAAACATAGTCAAAAGTGTGGAATGAGGTGTTGGAGTCATGATATACCACCATAATATCCTTGAGAATAGGTATATTAACCTATATGATATCCTCATAGGCCTAAAACTACCCTCCTTGCCTCTAAATTGTCACAAAGTTAGTTTAACAAGGATTAAGGTTTCTTTGCCAACGTTAAGGTTTCTTGGGGATTCCTAAGTTTCCTTTTATGATTACATATGAATTTTACTAGTCTCTAAAACATCATGTTTTTAAAGGTATATGTTTTAGGGTCTTTAATTTTGATGTTAGTATATCTTGTGTGGGTTTCCATGCTTCATTCCATGTCATTTCATACCCTTGCAATTTCATATTATTTTCCATTGCCATTATACTATGTTTTAACCCTACATTCATGTTCTTACCCCTATATCACTCCAAAATCATCCCCATTCAGTCCTCCAAATTTCACTCTAATATTAAACTATGTAAACATGCTTATACACACCTTTTAACCCTTAAAACCCATGATCTCATGGAGGACAGACATTTATGCATCATATATCTGCTCAAGTAACAAAAGAACACCTACAACATTAACTATAATAGTCAGCTATAGATAGTATTTTAGAATGTTATGATTGAAATGGAGGTAACAAAATAGGTGAAAATTCAAATTGAATATGAGATCAAAACTCCAAAATCCAGCTTTGAGGTCTTTATTCTCATTCAAGGTCGTAACTCCATAGGGTACCCAGTCCATACAAAGGTGTCTTATGAACACCTATAACCATGCTAAGAAGAGGTCAACCAAATGCAAGAAAAGAAGAGACCCAAGAAATTAATTAATATATTGAAGTGAATGAAAAATATGGAGTTTAAAAACTCAAAGGATAAATATGACCTAACCTTCATGTTGAAAACATCACCTACAACTAGCATAAAGTATCATATACAGCGATAGGGTGAATAACAAGAGAAAACATAGGACTAAGGGTTAGATATTGGTCTATATATATGATTAAATGAAGATATTAAGTTGTGACATGATAATTTAAAAAATAAGGTCCTTGAGAAGTATTTAGGACTGAGTTCACACCACTTAGTAGTACATACAACTCCAATAAGACACCTACATGTAGAAATTAACTATGAAGTCAGTCTAGGTTGTGTTTTTAGTGAATATTTGGACTTGAATTTGATGTTAAAGTTCATGAATGTGTGATAAATTATAAATAATAATTATTATAATTAATAAGGCTACTAAACAGCATAAATATAACTACAACCAAAAGACTTGAAGGTTAGTCTATATGCTTGCTGAGATAGAAGTCATGACAAGAAGGTTGGTGTCAAGTTTGTGAGGATAGAAAGGTGATAATGAGAACCATAGGTATGTTTAATTAATGAAGGGTTATTTTTATTTTAAATAATATATTTTTCCCATAGAGATATAATAAGGCTTAAATGGCCTAAACTATTCCTAATGTAAAGCCTGATAGACCTGTGTATCCAAGTTTGGGAATGATGCATATTATATGATTGTTAAAAGAATAGGAATAGTTGATAGAGTAATCCAAAAGTGTATATAAAAGTATTTAAAGTGGAATTATTCTCATAAATAAGAGAGTGAGAGGTCATAATGTTGATGATGAGGTCTTTGACTCAAATAGATACAACCTTGTACATCTACACACATAGTCATATGCATATAATAAACACATATAGACTATTTTGATAAATTTGATGTTTTTAAACCTTTAAAGGTGTAATAAAGATATTAAAATTGATGCATATTATAATTGTGACTATTAAAATGTGTTCATGTTATCATCAAGGTTATATAAATAATGGAGACATTCATTGTCTTATCCCAAATAGACCTTAGTCTATGGATATCCATTGATAAGACTAGTAGTCATTTAAGAAGTTTGAGGATAACAAAAATGATATTTATATTAATTAAGGAATAATAAGATAAATAAGGATAATTATAGTGTATTCATATTCTCTAAATGGTTAACAACATCAACTTTCAGGATAAAACACCTTGAAGACTAGTTAGGAAGACATGCTTGTGTATTAGTGACTGATGGCATCCACATGTTTTGAGTGTTTTTTGAAGATATTAGAGTACCTAAGGGAAGGTAATATAATTTATATTGTAAAATAAATATTTAATGTGGAGAAGAAACATTAGGTGAATTAAAAAGAGCTAAAACTCAGACCTTAGGGTTTCATAGTCTTGACTGCATATAAACCCTAGTCCAAAAGTTGAGAGTGCATAGAGGAGTAGGGTCAGATTTGGTAATTGAAGATAATTTAAAAATTTAGAAACAAATAATAATATAATTACATGATTATTTTTAGATCCCTCAAAACCACCTGTAAGCCATCTATACCCTCAAACATAGTCTCAACATGTTTGGCCTATAGGTCATAACTAGGATTCAAACCTCACACCACCATGGAAGCATAAGATAACCTATAAAATGAATAAAAATCCATGATAAGATATAATATGTAGCCTTATGTATTATTATAGTGTTTTCAAACAAATTAAAATAGGGTAAGGATTATTGTTAGTCTTAAAGGCTATTTCAAAACACACAATCCTAGAGAGTCATTTGAGGCCCTGATTTGGATGTTCATATATTTCACCACTAAGGGATTAAAACCAAATGATTATATTATATTTTATGAAACAATATTCACTTTAAATACATGGAGGATTTAATTTGTTCTAGGGACCCACCTTTATGAATAAATATTAAGACTGCTAACCTATTTAAACTACCTAGAGAAGAAGACAAGCCTACTTCTCTACGTTCACATCTTGGCAGACTCTTTGAATGGGAACCCAAGATTATTAGAGAATTTTAAGGGCACATGTACCTAAAATAAATTAAAATATTTTTTAATTTAGGGATCCGTACTCTATTAACCATTTCTAAGAGTACTTGACACACAAAACATTTATAAAACCCTAAATAGACTTGGTTTTGGAAATCTTAATATTTTGGCATCCTATCACCATAGAATCACCTGATAAGCACAAATAACTTCAATTAAACTTATATATGACTCCACCCATGGCATTTAGTTGTAGGACACTATAGATAAGTGTCATAAATCTATACTTTTATAGGATTTTGAGCAAAAATAAGGGTGCAAAGCTACTTGGTATAATTCTAATAACTAAATGGGAATTTTTAGGATTTTTTTCATCTTATAGAGTCATAATATGTCTGAGGATATAACTATAAATGTCTCTATAACTCATCTCTAACCTATTAGTCTACAAAAAAGGAAGATAGGGTGACATAGTTAGCTAGTTTAACATAATCATAGATGTTTCTCACTTAAAAGGGATAAGGTGAGGATGTAAGGATTTATTTAAAACCTAAAAAATATAAATATAAAGGTTATAAATATATAATAGAGGTATTTCATGGTTTCCAAATACCAATAATTAGGTTGTTAAGCCTAAATGGCATATTTGGCCTACTTGGTCAACCTAGAGGAATGGAAATGGCATTAAAGGGCTAATAACATGAGTTAATGTAGGGTATAAAACAATTTAATTGATTATTTTAATGGGTTAAATTCAATCTCAATGGTGATAATGGAGAGAAGGGGGTAGTTTCTTGACTTTGTCAAATATGCTTGAGAGGAAGATAGACTGTTATATGTTTGTGGTGACTTAATTACACTCCATTCATGTTGTCACTACTAAGAAAGAGTTATATGACCCAAATATGGGTTTACCATGGCTTTAAGTATGTTTAAAAAGTAAATAATAGTCTCCATTACCCCCACCTCTACACTAAAATGAGTCATTGAAAGCACCAATGCATGAGAAGTTGAAATAAAGAATGTGTGTAATTGATGTAACTACTTTAATGAATGTGTGATGGTAATTTATGACCCTTTATAAAATTTTACATGGTATTATATATTATTTTAATCTCCAATTATTATATATATTCAAGCTTGATGGCCTTGATTTGTATCCCTCAGGCTGGTATGAGGGAACTCTTCCAGTGTTTGTACTTGTGTAGCTACTTGAACTAATCAATAAACTTTTATATCTCTTTCATGTTATAATATAGTGTATTCATACTTGTTTTTATATGAAAATGTTAAGGATTGCAATCCCTTGTAGGTTCTTATTCACCTAGATGTAATAAAGTGTTTTATGCAGGTTATGTGGAGTGTAGAAGTGTTGGTAATGGGGTTTAAAGTGTAATATGACTAGTAAGAGTCTCATAGTAGACCTTATTTTCATAAAATTTTCATTATATTCACCTTTAATAGCCTCCACATGAAAAATTAGTTCATAGAAACTCATGAGGATGATTGATTAGTTGTTGTTAGTCCATTAGTGTGTTAGGAGTTCAAGTTGAGTGAGTGGATGAATCATTTAGGTGCATCACCACCCATTAGAGTAGGTTTAATTTATGAAATTTCCTTACCATTTTCATCCAAATAGGATTAGGTCTTAGATAGTGGATTCAAGTAATAAATTAAGGGAGTTATCCCTATAAAACTAGAGGTTTGGCCTAGACAATAAGTCACCCATAACCTATAGGTCAATCCCATGTTAGTATGGGTTTGAAGATGGTTTGAATAGTCTTCCTCAAGAAGGGTACAACTTGGATAACTAGTATAACCTTTTAACATTATTTTAATTTATTCTTTGCTCATTAGTTTGTTATTTTGTTTCTTCTAGATTTAGATTGTGTTCCTTTATTCACATTTTGAGGTTGTTTTATGGCCACTTTTCATATTATATGTGAGGTCCATGATCTAAGTTTACAAATGAGTCAATAAATAAAGAATTGATGAAATATCATGAGATATTTTATGATATTTAAGATCATTTGAGTTTGAATCTTCAAATGGTTACCTTATCCATATGTTTCACTCTATCATTCAGCCAATACCATTATTGAATATAGAAATTAAGACATGATATGAATGAAACATGAATATGAATAATGATAAATGAATACGATGAGTGTGATAATAATATTAAATTTGGGATATTTCAGTTATGAGGGTATTTTGGATGTGTATTAATATTGCAAGAATTTATTTCATTGATAAATTTTATTTTTAAGAGTTTATAACATTACACATAAATGATTCAATCTCCCATAGTCCATTAAGTTTATTTTATTTTATAAAATTATTTATATGCTTAGAATTTGAACTACCTTTTGGGTTTTAAAACTAGTCTTATAATCTATATGCACATTATGATTAAACTAGTTTGATTTGGTTTTAATCTTCATGCTATGAGAAAGTGTTGATTATTTGAATTCTAAAAATATCATAAATAGAGTCACAATAAGAGGAGGATCATGTGACTCCTACTCTAATGAGATCAGAATGGGTGCATAGAATGCTTAAAAGGTATAGTCCACTATATTTTTGTTTTATGTTCTTGTTATTATTGACCAATGGTGAAACCCCAAGATGGTGAAGGAAGATCTTGGTTTCACAAAGATAAATTATTGGGATAATTCCATGAATATTGAAATTGAGTCTTTAGAAATAAATGAGCCTTAAGACTTGGTAAGTTTGCCTCCTAGATGAAAACATGTGGTCTAAAAGTGGGTCTTTAAGAAGGAAAAAATTACAAGGGAAACTGGATAAGTATAAAGCTCACCTAGTAGAAAATGGATTCTTCAAGATATATGAAATTGAATTTGGAGATACATTCTCTCATATTAAAAAATTGACTTTAATTAGGTTTATTTTAGATTTTTTTAATTTAATTTTGAGATAAATAAAATGGATGTTAAATATTATGTCTATATGGAAAGTGTAAATATATTTTTCAGCCAAAAATATTGAAGGTAAAATGTAAATAAGACTTGGTTTATAGGATAAATAAGTCCTTGTATGGATTGAAGCAATAACCCAAAATGTGGAATCATAAGTTATATGGTTGTGTAGTTGGACTTGGACTTATACCAAAAATATTGTTTTTTAATTTAATACAAGGTTTAGACACTAAAATTTAATATTAGACACTTTTAAATTTCAATCTTCCCCTATCTTTAACTTACATGACTTGTGAATATAGATATGGCTCTTTCACACCTTTCTCTCCTATCTTATTTTCTTATATGGGCCCAACCTTCCCAATTTTATATCAATCACAAATATTGATTCCCTAGTATATGTTTAATCTACTTATAAAATTAATCATACTATGTCATGATCATCATATCATTGTTCTTGCCTTTTTTGATGCATTTGGTTATACTTAGAAACCTTTGTATTTCTAAAACTATCCACCTCTATCAAACTTTTATACATGATAATAAAAAGTCATTATCCAAATTAAAATAATATTTATGCTTTGGCATGTAGTTTCCCCATGTAAATGGCATGATAATTTACCCAAAGTGTCTATACACAATAGTGATAATCCTATTCCCTATCTAACATCTATCAATCAAGTACTAATTGATCATATCCTATTACTTACACATTGAGAATAAATTCCCTAAATATTCCAAGTGAAATAAAATCACAAGGGGAAATACCTAACCAATTATAAATCACCTAAATAAAGTTAATTATTCCATTTTCAAGTGTTTAAATCTAGATAAAAAAAATTGATCCACCTAAAGGAGCACCATTACACACATACACACTAGGAGAAATATGTGTAATTTGAGCCATATTCAGAGTACTAAAGATGTATATAGGGTTAAAAAACATAGTTGGGGTGGTTTGGGTTAGATAAGAAAATATTTATTTCTATTTAAAAATCCCAAACATAGTTAAAAAATTAGATCTAGGGATTTAAAGTGATTTTTTTTCTATACTTGCACACACAACAAACTTTTGATATTATACAAGATGATAGTTAACAATAAGGTATAAATATCTATGCCAAAATAGTCAAAAAAATGTTTTTAGGGAACCTACATTAGGATTAATATTCACTTTTCTAGAAAAGACATCCAACTTCTGATGGACTCATCCAGGTAGGTCTAGACAATTTCTCTATAGAGCAGTGAGGCTCCATATCCATTTCCAATCCTTTCTACCACCTTAACATAGTATCAACCTAAAAAATATCAATAATAAGTTAAGTACACTAATATTTTATTGATTTATATTAATATTAAATTTTAATTTAAAATCCACTTGTATATTTGAAATTTCCTTAATTTTGACATATCATAGACAATATCAATTACCATAAGTTCTATCTCCTTTACAGAAATTAATCCAAAATTAGGTAAAACATATTGGTAAACATGTTCCTTATGATTAGCATGTAAAACATTAGGTTTTACATTAGGGTTTAAATTTTTTCTTAGGGTTTTCATATTTTTTTCTTAGGGCCTCAAATCTTATTTTTGAGATCATAATACATTAATGCGATAAATATTTTTCACCTTGGTGCTAGCTTTCTGTATATGTTTCATGATCTTATTATATTACATATAAAAAGATAGATCCATTATCACTCTAAGGTGAATTTATAGGTGATTTATGTTAAAATTAAAAGTAATCATATAAACTTGAATCAAATTAAAATGGTTAAAATAAGTGAAATACACACCTAATTTTGATAAAAATGTTAATAATGAACAAGTAGAAGTATAAGAGCACATTGTTAATGATGAAATACATGATGTACAAAATAATAATAAATATAATCACAAAAATAAAGATAAAATTCATCGTGATGACATACATTGGGTAGATCATAAGCAATTTTAAGCATTGTCTTCCTTCTGACATCAAATTTGTTAGTAACATGATGAATTAGATGAAGTCTTTAAGGTAATCCTAGAGGTTAAAAATACAAATAAGGTCAAGTTTGGAATAAATAACGAAAAAATCACCACATAAATGATATTTATCAAATTTTATAAGTGTTTACTATAAAATATATGTTCAAACTACTACTACCACTATTATTATTCATATGTCTATACCTATGGTTACATATGTGATTCATGTTGACCATTTTTTACTGCAAGTCAAAATGGGTCAACCCCCATATATTCAAAAACTTGTATAGGGGTGTAATATAATTTTATAGGGTTTATTTATTGTTATTACATATTTTTTTAGCCTTGGTCATAGTCTAATTAGTCCATATGTCATTTTGAGTCACCTAGGGGTCATTTTAAACATTAAATGCAAGTAGCAAGTTTTCATGGTGTCTGAGAAGTTTAGAGTAGTGAATGAAGTTTGAATATGAATTAGGAAATTATTTTATATATATAGGATTAATAAAAATCTCATAAAATAATTGTAATTGGATAATACCATCACATGACATTAGGTAGAAATAGACAAGCTAGCTCACTTGTGCATATTATAAATGTGCTAAAAAAGCCTCACATAGCCAAAATATCACATGATATCAATTCCCTTAGTGCCAAGAACATCCAATAAAAATATGGTTTATTGAATAGGTCTCCATATATATATATATAAATTTGAACAAGAAGACAGTGATGGTTGTGTGGACATCAAAATAAAGATTAGTAATTAATCATTGGCATTCAAATTATGATGGGTACATGGACATCAATGATGGTAAATGTTATTGATGGGCATGTGGACATAAAAATAAAATATCATAAAATATCTATTTGAATTCAAATGGGGGTAAATATAGTGGATGGTGTTCAAACATACATTCATATATGACGGTGCGAGGACAACCTAACAAAGTTAGTGGGTCCAAACAAATCAATGGTAGGCATTCAATCACACTAAGTAGATCAATAGTGTGAACTAGAGACAAAGGTAAAAGATATTATATTGAGTTAATTGATACCAAATTTCATTATCTTAGGACCCTAGATCAATGATCAATGGCCAACATTGAAAATTGAAGCAAAGATACTCTAGATGAGATTGACAGAGCAAATTCGATCAGATTCTAGATGGACAAGATGAGGATACATGATAAAATGACAATAGGCATGGTTTAAAATGGAATTAAAAACATGGAAATATAATTCAACATATTAAATTATGTAGGATCAAGTATTTTATAGCAAAACAAGATTTTCAAACTCATACATCACCATGAAAGCTTAGTCTAAGACCTAAGATGAACAATGACTGCCAAAGTCAAAGAAAGTAATGAATGAATATATATGGTGAATAAAAGTGTCTATAAGATATTTATAAGTAAGGAAAACATATATTAATATCATATCATATGTTTTTAATCTCTTAATTTATTTTCAAATACTCGAAAGACAATCCATGATGAAGGTAGTTTCACAAAATCTAGCTGAAGAGTCTCTGCACCATTTTAGAGAGTTTGTCATGGTTTATATGGAAATTTGTCTTAGGATACATTCATGGTATATTTAACACTCCATTATCATATAATTTAACTATTTCTCATGGATTGACATGTGGCATTGTGACCTTTGGTCTTATCTACTTCATTCTTTTCTCCTCATTTTTGAGTCCTATAAGTAGATGTTATTTTGGCCTTTGTAATCTAATACCACACATAGTATGGTGAATACCTGATAATTTTATGTCATATTTTGCCTTATAATAATTAAATAAATCTAGTTTTTGAGTTTAATAATATCCCTTTTGAGTGTGAAAATTTATGAATGGTTAAGATCAATGATTTTATTCCTTGCTTTTGTTTATCCTTTCATGTCTTTTGCAAGAAACTCTCATTATAATAGGTCATATAGAGTGTATTAAAGTGTGTTAGGATATTTTAAAGTGTATTATTTTCCTTATAGTTTGAAATTTTACCTATGGTTCATTTTCCTTGTGTTAATTCATACATCTAGTTTTGAGTTTAATATTATCTTTTTTGAGTGTGAAAATTTATGAATGGTTAAGATCAATGATTTTATTCCTTGCTTTTCCTTATCCTTTCATGTCTTTTACAAGAAAATATCATTATAATAGGTCATATAGAGTGTATTAAATAAATATATTTTTGAGTTTAATAATATCTTTTTTGAGTGTGAAAATTTATGAATGGTTAAGATCAGTGATTTTATTCCTTGCTTTTCCTTATCCTTTTATGTCTTATGAAAGAAAATCTCATTATAATAGGTCATATAGAGTGTATTAAAGTGTTTTAGGATATTTTAAAGTGTATTATTTTCCTTAGAGTTTTAAATTTTAACTATGGTTCATTTTCCTTTTGTTAATTCATACATCTCACCTCTATATTGAAATACTCATGTCAAAATCCTTAAGGACTTTGAGACTAGTTTGTATGCTTTATTTATTAGTGAATGAAATATGATGGTCATGTGAAAAACATATTGGTGTATCAACCCATTATAATAGGTTAATTTCATGCAATTTATAACTCTTTTACCCATAAACAAGCATTAGCATAAGTGAAAGCACTTCAAGATACATGTAGGGAGCTTACCCTTAAATCTAGAGGCTCACTTCCACTATAGGTACACCACATACCCAGAAGTGTTTCCATGTTGCCAAAATATATAAGAATATTTAAAACCCTCTTATAAGTTGAAATATTTGGTGATAATAGTTCTATAATACTCGATGGGATAATTGTCTTCAAGACAACTTATTAAGGTGAATGTTGGTCTTGACAACATCAGTTGCAAATTGGTGTGATAATCAACATTTGAAAACTCCATTAAGATAAAATTTGGTTCAATACCATTATACTATTATAAAATTTCTCTCATAATTCATGGTTTTCACTAGGTTATCCTCTAGTAGAGTGCTCTACCCCATCAATCAAGCTATTCAACCTAAACTTCCCCTTGAAGTTCAATATCCTTAGCCTAATCTACCCTTTGAAAAATTAGTATGTTTTGATAAAGAGGAAGAGCTTGAAGAAGTTGAATAAATTGAAGATTTATAAGAGTTTAAACAATATATGGATATAACTCATGCTTTCCCTACCTTTAATATTGAAAATCTAATTTAAATTCAAGCATATGATGGCATTCCTCCTAATTCCACAAAAGGTATGCCCATATTCAATGGTGAGAGTCATGTTACATCTAGTAAGCACATTAGTGATGTATCCAATTTTTGTAGCTTTAATAATATAACTCAAGATAACATTAATATTATACTCCTTTCTATTTCCCTTAGGGGGAAAGATCTTGATTGGTATAAGACTCTAGAAGGTGGATGCATTATATCATGGGATGAAGATAGAGCAAAGCCAGGGAGGCATACCAAATTTAATACCTTATCAAGTGGACCATATGTCATCATCAAGTGAAATAAAAGCAATTATTTTCAATTATTAAGGATGAATAGAGAGGATATGCCTATCCATATGAATGGGATACATTTTAAACCTTTCTACTAAGGTATTGAAGGTCAATTTTGTAAATAGTAGACTAGGTGTGTGTTTTGTTTCAGTTGTGTTATGTTGTGTTCCCTAAGTTTTCTAGTTGAACACATGTTTTTTTATACTTTGTGTCTTGTTGTTGTTATTATTATTATTATTATTAATTTTTTGAGTCATTTTAAGGCAATTTTTATATCAAACTTGTATACATGTGGCTCCATAGCCTAATGGACAGGATTAAGCAAATGGTCATGGCATAGCAAGCATACCACCCTTGGAAAATTGAGAAGAATGTTGACCATTTTTTACCACAAGTCAAAATGGGTCAACCCCCTATAGTAAAAAACTTGTACATGGATCTAATATAATGTTATAAGGTGTATTTAATGTTATTATATATGTTTTTATCCTTGATCATAGTATAATTAGTCCATATGCCATTTTGAGTCACCTAGGGGTCATTTTAATGTATTATAAACAAGTAGAAGGTTTTCATGATGGTCACATAGTTTAGAGTCATAGACCAAGTTTTCATATGCCTCAGTAACTTATTAGAGATATATAAGATTAAACAAAAGCTCATAACATAACTCTAACTAGACCATACCATCATAAGACATCATGTATAAATAGATGGGTTAGCTCACTTGTCCATATTATAAATGTGCTTAGAAAGCCTTACGTGGCCAAAAGATCTCATGTGATCAATGCCCTCAGTACCAAGAATATCCCATATAAATATGGTGTCTTGATGAGCTCTCCATATTGAGATATAAATATTTAAATTTAAGTAAGTAGATAATGACAGTCATAAGAATGCCATTGATGGTCATGTGAATGTCAAAGTAAAGATCAATAATTAACCATTAGGGTTCAAATTATGTCAGGTGTGTAGACATCAATGAAACTCATGCAAACATAAATGATAGGTGTTTAGACATAAAAATAAAGTCTCATAAAATATCCATTTGAATTAAAATTGGGGTAGATCTAATGGTTGGAATTCAAACATACATCCAGATCTAACAATGGAAGGATAACCTAATAGAGTTAGTGAGTCAAGGAAAATCAATGGTAGGTGTTCAATCATACTAATAATATCAATGATATGAGAAAGATTCAAAGTTAAATGAGATAATATTATGAATAATTATACCAAATTTCATAATATTGAGACCCCAGATCAATGATAAATGACTAGTATTGAAGGTTAAAGTAAAGAGACTCCAGACGAGATCGATAGAGCAAATTTGATCAGATTCTAGATAGACAAGATGAGACTACATGTTTAAACAATAATAAGCATAGTTTAAAATGGAATGAAAAACATGGAAATGTAATTACACATGTAAAACAACATAGGATTAAGGATTATATATTAAATCAATCTCTTTTGACTCATACGTCACAATGAAAGCTCAATCAAAGACTCAAGATGAATAGTGACTATCAAATGGGAAGAATGAAGTCTAGGAAAGTAATGAATGAATAAAGATGGTGAATATGAGTGTCTAGAAGATTTTTATCATCTAATAAAACATCTATGACTATCATATCATATGTGTTGACTCTCCTAATTCAGTTTCAAATGCTAGAGAGATGATCCATGATGAAATCAGTTTCATAAAAGCTAGTTGAATAGTCTCTGCACCATTTTGGAGAGTTTTTCATGATTTATATGGAAATTTTTCTTAGGAGACATTCATGGTCTATTTAAAACTCCATTATCCTATAATTTAATTAGTTCTCATGCATTAACATGTGGTATTGTGACCTTTGGTCTTCTCTACTTCATTCTTTTCTACTCCTTTTCAAGTCATATAAGTAGCTACCATTTTGGGTTTTATAATATAATACCACACATGTTATGGTTAATCATTTCTAGTTTTATGTCAAATTTTTCCTTATAATAATTCAAAAAATCTAGTTTTGAGTTCAAGAATATCTTGTTTGAGTGTGCAAAGTGATGAATGGTTAAGTTCAGTGATTTTATTCCTTGATTTTCCTTGTCTTTTCATGTATTATGCAAAAAAATATCATTATAACATGTCATATAGAGTGTATTAAAGTGTGTTAGGTTACTTTAAAGTATTTGATTATACTTTGAGTGTGTAATTTTCCCACTGGTCCATTTTCCTTGTGTTGTTTCATATATCTCACCTCTATAGTGAAATACTCATGTTAGAATCTTTTAGGACTTTGAGACTAGTGTGTATGCTTTATTTCATAGTGAAATAAATATGATGGTAATATGGAAAACATCTTGGTGTATCACCCCATCATAATAGGTTCAATTTATGTAGTTTCTAACTCTTTTCCCCATAAGAAAGCATTAACATAAGTGAAATCACTTCAAGATACATTCAGGGAGCTAGCCCTTAAATCTAGAGGCTCACTTCCACTATAGGTACACCCACATACCTAGAAGTTTTCCCATATTTACCTAATATAGAAGAGTATTTAACACCCTCTTCTAGGTTAAAAGATTTGGTGACAATAATGCGCACCCAAGGTATGGGGAGAAGACAAAGTTTTCTTAGATTTCAATATTTATCCATAAAAAATAGACTTATGTACATCCTACGATCAATAATAATTTAAAATAATCATCCATGCCTCCCTCATGTAGACATTTATAGATATTCAAGTTAAGGGGTTGCAGTTATATTAGAATGCCTTAGATCAATTCATATGATTAATTCTCATGAATTATTGTATAATCCATTAAAACCAAATATTTAAACTTATCCCTTACCTATAGGATTCATATCTCATAATATTACATTATATGATGGTAACATTGATCCATATAAACACTTAATATCATTTCATGCAACATGTTTGGACTATGCCTACAACAAAAAGTTGTTGACTAAGATATTTATATAAATACTAAAGGAATATGCTTTGGATTGGTTTTATGACATTTCATTCCAATCAATTAATGCATTTAATCCTTTGGTTGATTAGTTTATAGAATATTTTTTTATCAATATTATTGATAAAATGTCTTATGCCAAAATTTGGAAAGCTTGAGAAAGGATCCAATGAACCAATTAATGACTACGTGGCTCATTATAATATCATGATTTTTAAAATGATAAATCAAATAAATAATAATGAATTAAAATATATATTTTAAAAAATATTTCTCATCTCATTTCATGAGCCTATTATTTTCAATAGATTCAAATCATTTGATGAGTAATGCAATACAATTAGGGATTAATAAGTTAATCACATATATCTGAATGGGATAAAGTATGTGGTACTATTAAAACTAATAAAACTATAGAGATTCAAATAAAAATTATTTATATGGATAAAAATAATCATACTAAGAATGAGGAAAAATTAATAGTTAATGTAATGTCACAACCTACTAATAGTCTAGTCTTTTCCACTCCATGATGGAGATATTTCTCATATCTACTTAAAACTAATCATAAGTTGTTTCTAAATATACTTGAATACAATCTTATATATCAACATCCTAAAAATATTTTGATATGCATAGACCTCCACCTAATGTATTTGACAAATATGCATTTGTTGATTATAATAAATGCGGGGAAACTTTACAAACATATGTGTTTTGCTAATGCATTTATTTAGGATCTCATTGATGATAAAACTATTTAAATTAATTATATTAGTGCATATGTGAATGATTCAAGACTAAAACTTGGTGGGAATTTAGAATTTTAAACCTTTTCCCAACCATGTGGAAAAAAAATAATGATAACTTTGAGGTTCATATGAATTATAATGTTCAGCCTCCTTCACTGGCATATGAGTATCCATACAATGGTATTATTGGTACACTTTTTAGCATATATGTACGACGACATGTGATGAAATTTTATTATAATGAGATTATGGATGATGATTTTAGCTATAGATCATTATTTGTGTGTGCCTACATTGATTTATAACCTACACATAGTGTCATGGTAGATAATGGTTAGAGTGAAAATGTTAACACCATGACCCTCCTTACTAGTATTGGATTTATTCATGAATATTTTATGGCTAAAAATAATATAATTAAAGGTTTTAAGGAAAGAGAACGAATTTTTTTGGGATTATTCATCTACCACTTAAGGTGAGTCTTGTTGTACTTGATACTTAATTAGTTTTAATAATTAGATAGGCATTTGACATGTTTTTAGTATGTCCTTAGATACATAAGATTTGTGAAATACCATCTTTAGTACATATATGTATAAATTATATACATGGAAATAGGGTGGTTATAATTTCTAGGACCCTATATTAGTATCTTACTTATCCATAGGCATTTTCTCCTCCACCCCCACCACCACCGAGGTCAATTATATAACCAATTTATGTTCATTCTATGAAGACAACTTGGGGGAAGGTAGATGACTTTTCTACATAAATAATTCTTTAATTCCCATTACATCATATATTTATTTATAACATGCAATATCCATTATCCTCTCTATCATGTCTTCATTTGGTATTATGGATAGTTCTTAGTGTTAAAAAATAAGCACAAGCATGTGTTTATACTATACATTAGATTACATATGACACCATGTTTATTAGTGTTTCTCATCACAAAAAGGATCTTATGAGCCATGATTATGATCTTTAATATACTTATTCATTACATTACCTTTTGGATTTAGATTTAGATACACATGATTCTAGTCGCTCATGACATGTAACCATTCCCGTGTTTGATACAAAACTCATGTGACCATCCCCTTGTTAGGATTGTTTGTTGATAGGAACATAATCAATAAATCTCAAAACTATAAAAAAATAAAAAAATATATTAAAAAAATACAAATACACACACATGCATGCATGTTCATGTATATTAAAAAAATCAAAATTCAAGTCCTAATTATCCCTTGAGCTTGACCAAATATTATTGCATGATAGTTAATATTTCCATTTATGACCATCCCTCTTTTTCCACTTTTGACATGGTTGAAAATAAATATCACAATTTTCCTATCTATGATGATGACTCTTATGATGGAGGTGAAGACCTTATCATGATAGAATATATTCCCATTGATGAATCTTATCATACTAATATAAATGACCATATTGGTTTTCCCAATTTTCACATGATTTGGGGTGATATTCCAACTTATGATTTTGATGATCCTCATACTTGGGCTAAAGAAGAACATCCACATACTAATGATTATTACAACATGGAATAAATTCATCTTATGATTTTTCTATTTCTACCAACACTTGTATCTTAAGAAATGATGGACAAGATTTCATCGATTCACACCCACCCTTTGAAAATTTTGGTTAATGAATCATAAAAAGTCAACTCACATTAAATTGTGAAGAGAACTTAGTTAAAATTATTATACCAAAATTCATTATAAGTCATGTTGATTATTATCCTAAAACTTATATGACTATTTTAACCACTCTTATAATTCCAATTTAAATTTCAACATCTTATGAACCAATGAAATCATAAAAATATTTATAATAAAACTACTATGACTATGACATAAAATGTACCGATATAGTTATAAATAAATTTAATGTTATAGACAACTAACCAGCCATGATACAAGTTATGTTGATATATTTATAAATCATGTTAATGCTACAAGAAAATACAATGTCCATGTGTAGACACCCAACTTTTGTAAATGCCCATATTTAATTTCATTTATTGTAACTTTTCACACATATACTATTGAAAATAAATAAGGTATATATTGATGAATTTTACTTGGGTTATTCATTATTCTAATTAATGAGTTCATCTATTTTTTACTCATCCTACCACTTTGTCATGGGGATCCCCAATTTTGGTCCTTTATCCTTCTATGCAAGTGCATAATTTTCCAAGAGGACCATCTTGTGAACCTATTTGTGAAGCATGAATTTATCTAGGTGTACTTTACAAAACTTCTTTTGAGACACATTTCATTTAATCCTTATTTTTTTCTATTAGGTCTTATTTTGGGCCTTTTTTTATGAGCCAATGGGTACAAAAATCCAAATCAAAATATCTATATAAAAAAAATCTTATCTAATGAATTAAGGATGACTCTCTTCACTCTCAAAATCTAGTTGAATATTTTCATGTTCTCTTTATATATTTTTTGAATCTAGATTCATTATTATCAAAGGTTGAATTTATTTTTGCATTCTTGTGCTAAGGGTAAAATAGGATAAAAATATCTAGAATTGCATTCACAATTTCACATAAGCACATAATTCAAAGAACTACATTCTAGTTTGAACCCTCTTACGAGTATTGAATATAGTGTAGTGGTTGGTCATTCAATTGGGATTTACCAAGGTTAGTCTACCTAATCCCTTTTAACTAACAACCCTATTTGATATTAGATTGTTTTGTGTGCATGAAACTAGGGTTTTTAATTATAGGTGATTTATGTGATTATCTAAATCTATGTGTTTAAAAATACTTAATAAATATAGGTGCAAGTAGTGCATATCATAACTTCAAATTTTATAGCTTAAAAATTGATATCTATAGATAATATGAGTATCAATTCCCACATGAGATCAATTAAGTATCATAAGTATTCATCTAAATATGTTCATATTAATACTTAGTCCTTGATCTCAACTCATAGACTCTAATCCATACTTAATATGAGAATAGTTACAACCATTACCAATTTTAGGGTGAATCAATAATAATTCATATAAACCTAAAGAGAAACATAATAAGTAATCATAACACAATAATGTATTCATAGATACTAATATTCTGATAAAAAAAAGTGTCAAGATGACTCGAGCTAATAGAATAAAGGAATCTTGGTTTCCCCATACTGTGAAGATTGACTCACTTCATTATAAAATCAAATAATTGAAAAATAATTTTCATATAATGATAAGAATGGATTTAATTTTTCCATAATTGGGTAAAGTTTCACAATTCTAAGAAATTTTAAACCTTACACAAATTGTTGTGAAACTTATAGATTATTGTTTTCCACACCAAGGTGTTATTTACATAATTTCCACTATCATACAATATAATTAACAATATTTGATGCATTATGATTAAACACTCTAGCTTAGTGTCTTATTTTTTTATAAAATAAGATCAAAATAATGACCTTGTATCTCAATTTAAACAATAATCTAAGAGAATAGAAATTCACATAGAACTTTAATCATGCATCTAGGATTCAAACCTTAAGAGATAAATGGGATCAAGTCACTATGGCACTCATAAAAATGTAAATAACCCTTAATGCATTGATATAATTTATCTATGGTCACGATTACTCATTTTCAAATCAAATTCACAATTATGATGCAATACAAAAACTTGGCCTTAATAACCATAACCCAATCAAATGTAAAACTAATTGAGATCATGAATAAAAAAGGAGACATTTATGATAGATTAAAATTACATGAACAAGATAAACCCAATAAAAAATAATTTAATGAGACTATTGGATGACATAGTGATACACAAAAAAACCCACTATGAATTATATCTAGTCCACCTTAAGTCAAGTATCAATTAGTATAGGGTATAGGAAGCTCACACTATAAGATGATTCTTTAGTATATCATCATGTATCATAATATTAAATGTTCATAAATAAAATTATGAAAATAATATAATTAAGTGTTACCATCAATATGAAATTAAATTCTTAAGAAAATAATATTAAACCTTTTTTAATTTTCTAAATTAATAATCATAGGGTGCTTAGCTCAAATATGGGGTTGTAATAATTACACGATTATTATTATTATTTTACTAGTATTCTAGTAAAATAAATTATCCATGTCATAAACATACTTCCATGCATAACTCGATATATTCATGGTTGCTCTAACACAATAACTATTAATGGATGTATAAAATCTAGCACAATAATCATTAATATTTATATACATGCAATTGGTGTGGATAACTTGTTAATAATAAAGTATATTATATATTTAAAGTAATTGATAAGATAGGTCAAAAATATTACTCAACATAGCTACCATGAGTCATTCCTCAATAATCCTTGGCATTTTTCCAAATCAAAATAAATTATTATAGACCCCATAATAAATACAACCAAAAAAATAGTTTCCTAAAAAACATAATATTATTAAATACTAAAATTTACCAAACTTAGATAAATGTGTTGTGTTCAACATGTCCCTTTTCACAAAATAAAATGGTACCTCTAAAGTGCATAATTTTTAAAAATGTCTTGACCCTATATCAAGCCTAGTCTGATCCTCATCTTTTCAAAATCTGAAGTGCCTATTAGATTTTCATTCCTAGATATTTTATAAAATTATAATAATAAACCATTTGTTTATGTTGAAAATATTTTATGACTATGTATTTTATTAGGTTTAGTACCATTACACTTTATAAGTATTTTCCATACTTATTTTTTTGGGCACTAATTTTTCCTTATAGAAAATATCTAAAATTGTCATTTATTAGAGTCTCAGTCTTGAAACCTAATTCCTAGAGTCCATATAGTGGATCCCAAAGCCTCTTTTATGACTAGTAAGCATCCCTTTATTATGAGAAACTTTTATAAATGACTTCATAATTTTATACTTTTTTAGGTTTTGTAGGTGTTAGAACTATCAAAGACCTAAGAGGTTTGATCCAATGGGAGAGTGTCATGTGCACATGTAATCATAGAGCTATCAGAGCTATGATATCTACAAGAGGATTGATTCAATGGTAGAGATACACATTTACCTATAAACTTGGAAGTGTCAAATTTGTTATAGCCTTAAGATGCTTGATCTAATGGGAGAGAGTGTCATGTAATTCTATACCCATAGGTACCACAAATGTCAAAGCCTTGATAAACCTAATATAATGGGAGAGAGCCATGTTTACATATACACTCTAAGGTGTCAAAGCTATCAGATCTATGAGATACCCAATCCAATGGGAGAGTGATACATGTACTTATACACTTGGAGGTGTCAAAGCTATGAGATCCATAGAAGAAGGCCTGATGAAATGGGAGAGTTTCACATGTACCTATACACCCAAAGGTGTAAGATTTTTTAGAGCCTATAGAGGTTGAATATAACACATGTGCATATTACACACCCAAGTGGATAAATTTATCCTAAATTATCCTGATGACTTAGTAAATGGTATAGATTGAGATCTCCTAATCTAGTAATATATTTCCATGTGTAATTTCATACACTCAGGTAGCCAACTCATTCAAGTAGAGATATTATGTAGGGAATACCCTACCACTCTAAGTCATCAAGTACACATTGATCCCACTAATTTATAAGTTACATGTGGCTGATAGAAATAAATACTAAATACCATAATATAAAATCTAGGCATGGTCCCACCACACTCTATATTTATTATCTCACTTGGGTAGTTCATAATAGTTATGGCTAGATACATCCCACTACAATCAACCTATATAATTAAGGATTGTTTATGGAGATTAAATATAAGCCTTAAATGGTTAAAATGAGATTGAGCCCATCAAATTATAGTTTAATTTTCATGATGGAAGCCTTCAAATCCATTACTATGAATAGTATTGTAAATAACTATAAGGACCCATCAAAATTGGGCTTATAATTATCTATCTTATGTGAATTCAAAATATTAAAAACCCTCTCCTTGAATTCCTTCTAGATCCCAAAGTGTATCCCTATTAAAACCCTGCATGCAAAAAGGAATAAATTTAGAGATGGCTACCTTAGTTTCAAATCTAAAACCAAATAAATAATTTTGGGATACCACCTTCCTATAATAAATCATGAGATTTAAACACTATAATGAAAACTTCAAAATGATTAAAGATATATAGAGGCCCAATATTGATGATGAACCAAAAGATGATGATGTGGAATTCACCAATTATCTCTTATCTATTAGAGAATCAGGATTCCATAAATCTAATTACAAGTTGGAATTATTCCCATGCAATGATCTCTTTAGCAACTTATTGTACACCTCTAGTATAGCTAGGAAATTATGTACTCCTTGATTGTTAGATTAAATATTGTGGATATCTTCATGGATGCCTTTAAATAATACTATAATATCCTAAAAATCAACACATGTATTATTAGAGATTACTTCTATATGGTTAAATGCCCATGATATCTATGAGGTCATAAAGGACTAGGACAAAGACTCTAAGTAATGGGTGAATAGGGAGTATCTTGACTCTTACACCATCAAAACCTTACATGAGGGAGTACTTATTGGCATGTTGCTACCCAACTGCTTATATGGGGTTGTTTCAATGAATTTAATCTTATATTTGGAGAAAGGAAGAAGAAGAGACTAGATGTAGGTATGGTTGAAAAAATTATTTAGTTAAGCATGTGTGGATTATAATATATTTAAGAGCTCCTATTTAGCTTAGGAGGATGACTTAAAAATAAGTCAAAACTAAATAAAATAGTTGATTAGATAAATAGTTGGGTGGATTGCCTAGTGCTAGCTAGATCCTAGAAGTAAGAGCTTCCTTAAGGGATGTCAATCCACATATTTTAAATAATTAAGTTTAGAAAACAAAAATAAGGTAATTGTATCAATAATTGGAAGTTATTGAAATTGAATACAATAAATTCTTGCTAAATAAATAGACTAAAAATGACTAATATAGAAATAAGCAAGTTAATACTAATGCTAAATAGTTCAAGTGTGATTCAAAAAATAGGTTAGGGGTCTGTGAATAGGTAGATGAAAATAAAATTAGATTTGGTTGAGGGTAAGTGGGTGAAAATAGTTTTCTATTATTTCCTACCATAGTGACTTTCAGTAGTTGATGTTATCATCGATGGTTGAGATGACCATCGATGGTTGGGGCAACTATTAGTGGTTGGACAGACCATCGATGGTCAAGGTAATCATTGATATTGACTATGTGTTGGGTTTGGGTGATAAAAATTTAGCTTGATGGGATCACATAAGGAAATTCTGAGAGATTAGTTTAGGCTAGGCTGATTGTGAATTATAAACAAATTAATTAAATAATGGAAATCAAATACATATCTTGTAAAAGGTTGGTTAGATGAATGTTGAGGCAATTGACTCATTGGTATATTCTAACATTATTACACCAAAATAATGGTACTTGGCTATCAACTGAGGGGTAATAATAAGTTAACTCTCTAACATGATGGTTGGATCACTATATTATTATATTTTTGGAAGAATACATTAAAAAAAATATTTGGATGTAAAAGCTCTTAAAGTTATGAATAGATCCCTTTTCACCTCCTACTCCTCTCTTCTTACAAGCAAGGAAGGAGAGGTGTAACAAGATGTTAACAAGTGATCTAACTTGATATCTAATTTTAACTTTAAAATTCATGGGTTCACGTGTGAATTAGATATTATAATTGTAAAAAAGAAAGTTGGAGTGAAGGGTCATTTAAATTTGTCTAGATGGTGAAACCTAACTATTGACAATTAGGGGTCAATGGTAAGGTTGGTAAAAATGTGGGTTTTATCTAGAAGGTCAACTAACTTAGGTTAGGTGGATTAGGTATAGTTAGGGGTAAAAAAGGTCAAATTTGGGCCTAAGGGAGTCCTAAGGTGGTCCAAGTGAGTTACAACATTTGGAACCTATAGAAACCAAAATTACATCACACACATGTGTGTAAATCCTTGTGTTAAAACCCCCTAAACCCATTTTAATAATAATTAATCTCCCTAACCCATGATTTACCCATCACACATTTAATTAATTTACACTACTTAATTAAGTTAATTAAAAACCCCTATTACCACCTTACCTGGCCACCTCACCCTATGACTAATTCTCGTTTGATGAGTTCCATCAAGACCTGGTCTTCTCATCCTAACCACTTAAGACTTATTCCCACTTCCAAACTAAATTCCTAAATTAATACTTCATTTCTAACCTCCTATTTTTACCATTTTAATAATAGATGTCACACTTGGCACTCACAACAATAGAAAATATGCCAAAAATAGAAAGTTTTACCTATTTTAGGGCCACCAACATCGGTTAGCCCATGATCGATGTCAATGGGATACCTACTGACGTCAATAGGATTATCGACATTGGCAATATAAGCCAAACTCCAACTTATACTTTAGGTCAACAAAAATTAATAAAATAAATTATTACTCTTGTTTAACCTCTTGACATTCTATTTTTGAAATTAAGGCTACAATCACTCTATGTAATTCAATGATCATTAGTAATTGAGTTCTTGAGGACCAACAACATCTAATTGTCTTCTCTATTTAAGCACTCAGGTTTGAACTCCTTGATAAGGATTATCAACTTGGAACTTATCACCCACAACAAAGTATATCACTGATACTATGGCTCATTTACATATTTATTCTTTTATTTATTTATATCTACCCTACACTACTTTATGCACTTCTAACCATACCCCCTTGAGGGAGTTACAAAATTTCATTGATTTTTTCCCTATACATGCATACCAAACCTATGACTAGACTTCACCAAGCCATAAACTCCCTTTCCTAACTCTCTCAACCTCTCTAACCTGATCCAAACCATTTCCTAGACTTAGAAAGGCTTTTTGTAACCTCCCAAACAAATATTACCCCTACTATCCTTGGTAGCCTAACTGACATCGGTCACCTCATTATTGACCTTGACAACCTGATTGATATTGATCACATACCTAATAATGTCAATGATTGTCAATAATTTAGCCTATTTAAAGCCTACCCAAACAACTTCTAAAACACCATCAAAGCATTTCACCTGCACCTAGTCACTGTCTATTGTATACATGTTATTAAAAATAGTAATCTTATCTCTCTTTTACTCTTTTTTTTATCTCTCTTTCAGTTATTTATTATTCTTTTGTCTCTCAAAAGTGGACTATCATCTCTAGGGAAGTTTCAAACTTCCTAGAACAAGTGTGTATCTTGGTAGCCAACTCATTTATCTGATAACAAACATCTTGTTGTAGTGTTTTCTTATTTGGAGGTAGTCCTCCCCAATAAAAGAGGAGTGCTCACAATGTCTGGATATAATGTGCAAACCAAATTTGGGTTCAATCTAATCATGTATCCCCATCCTTCTCTTTTTTTTCCTTTAAATTCTAAATAGACAAAATTTAGTGAAACATTTCATGTAGGTTCCTACATAATTCCTGGTCTCTTTTATGTTGTGTAAGGATAGTTCCAATATAACATACTACTTGTATGACCTTAGATACATGTTATGGCATGTGTACCCTTGACTTTTCACTGCTATGTCAAGTTTAAACATGATGGACAAGTACATGTTATACCTATTAACCCACCTTCATTTAAAACATGTAATATGACGTATAGTCCTAATGATTTTCTCATCCCATTGAAAACATCATCTCCCTCACATGATGCTTATGAATATTTCAAAAGATTCAATTGTATGGTTACACAGATATCGATAATGTAAATTCCTAACAAAGATCCTATGGAGGAGACCTTTCAACATTTATCACTTGATGAGTATCATTTTTTGACACTTGACATGTTTTATACTCCACAAGAGTATGGAAGGCTTTAAATACACCCAAATTATGATCCCCATATTGAGATGTTCATCCCTTATGGGCCCCCTAACCTTTGAACCAATTTCACATATGGGGGAATTGATCAAGCACCTACTGCTAGCAATCCATCTTCTTCACCACAACCATTTACCTATGATTTCTCTTTCCTAAGTAACCTTACATTTTTCACACCTACCTATATAGGTGTGCTTAGGAAGGATTTATTTTGGGTCATTATGAACAAGGTGTCCACATGATTATTGAATATCCTACTAGCAACACCATTGAAAATGCTAAAAAGAGGCATGGGGTGGGATACGATGAATTAAATAAACTCACTAAAACCTCCCATGAACCAATTATCGAAGAGCCAGTCTCTCCTTTTCCATCTCCTTCTCCATAATCACCTACAAAATTAAAGGTATCTACACCTCCTAATTTTTTTTCAATAAATGCCATCCATTTGGGGCCTCTCACATATCATCAGGGTAAAGAAACAAGATCCCTTCCTCTAGTTCATCTTGAAATAATTGATGAAGAGTCTCCCACTATTAACATTGTCCAATGTCAAGATGATGATGCAATTCTCACCTATATGGGTGTAGATGATTCTTATATCCAATTATCAATCCCATCCAAAACCCAAGCTATGTTAAATTAATCAACCATTGACATCAACCTACCCTCGCATGATAACCCTCATATCCTCAAGATTGGCTAATATTTAGATTCCTTTGAACAAGCTGATTATGCCATATTTATTAATGACCATAACAAAGACTTCACTTGGTCTTACAATGACATGCCTAGTATTGACCCTTCCATCATCACCCATAATATTGTCACCAATAAAGATGTTAAACTTGTTAAGTAGAAGATTCACAAAATGCATCCTTATATCGCTGTCCTTGTCAAAGAAGAGCTCCAATGCCTTCTTTTTGTTAACTTTATCCAACCTATAGACTAATCATAGTGGATTTCTAATATTGTTCCTATCACAAAAGTGATCGAGGGAATCCGTATTTGCATCAAATATCATGATTTAAACCTTTCTTGTCCAAAAGATTATTTTCCATTACCTAGCATCGACCAACTTGTTGATCTAATAGCCGCCCATGAGATGATATCACTTATGGATGGATTTTATAGATATAATCATATCTTGGTTACTCCTACGGATCAACATAAGACCACCTTTATTACCCCATGGGGGACTTTTTGTTATTAGGTCATGCCTTTTGGCCTAAAAAATTCTAATGCAACTTACCAACATGCCATGACCTACATTTTCCATGATCTCCTACATAAAATTATGGAAGATTACATAGATGATTTACTTGGGAAGTCTAAACTTTGCCAAGAACACTTGACAATTCTCAAAACCATATTCACTCGTCTTCTTCAATATAACATTCAACTAAACCCAAAGAAATGTGTCTTTGGTGTTCTTTCTGGTAAAATCTTAGGTTTTATTATTTCTCTCCATGGTATCAAAGTAAATCTTGTTAAGGTTAGAGTAATCCTAGAGATGCCTCCACCTACTAATATCAAACAACTCTATAGCCTACAAGGCAAACTTTAGTCAATTCAATGCTTCATTTCCTAGTCATCTGATTACTGCCAACCCTTTCACTATCTCCTCAAAAAGTATGTCTCCTTCCAATGGAATAAAGACTACCAAGAAGCCTTTAATGCACTTAAAAAATACCTCCTTTCCCCACCATTTCTTATTCCACTTGAGAAAAATTAGCTTTTTTACTTATACATCTTTGCAATAGACCATTCTCTAGGTGATATGATTGCACATCAGGATGACCAACATCAAGATTAGGTGTTTTATTACATAAGCCACACACTTATTGACTATGAGACTCGATATACCCATAATAAAAACTTTGGCTTGCATTGGTCTATTTCACCTCTAAGCTTTGCCATTACCTCCTAAATCACAAAACTTGTGTGGTCACCCATACTAATCCTCTCAAATACATTCATTTAAAACCTTATCACAACCAATGTGTATCTCGATGGCTCATGCTTCTTGCTAAATTTGACTTATATTTCATTCAAAAAAAATAAATTAAAGGGCAAACAATCATAGACTAGTTAGCTGCTACCTCTTTATCTGACAACCAACCTTCAAACCTTGAATTCCCTAATGAATCTATTGCAACACTCTCCATCAATGACATATCCTATCAAATGATGATGTTCTTGGATGGATCTAAATGCCAACATGGTGGGGGTGTGGGGGTCATACTTATTTCTCTAGACGGTGAGCCTATGCCTTTGTCATTTAAACTAGATTTTGAATGCACTAACAATATGGCTGAATATGAGGCTTTAATTCTTAGACTTCAAACTACTCTCTTCCTGGGTATCAAATCCATAACCATTTTTAGTGATTCTCAGCTAGTGGTTAACAAAGTTAATGGTTCCTACCTATGCAAAAATGAATATATAAAATAGTATAAACATTGTGTAGATACACTTTTGGGATCATTTGACTCTTATCTCTTGGAAACTATTCCTTGATCTATAAATAAGTTTGTTGACATGATGGCTTCACTTGCTTCACATATACCATCTTCATCCTCCTCTTCAAGAATCTATGTCATCGTGCATTACTTAACATTACCCTCCAATGGCTCAACTAACATCCTCTTTGTCAGAAATGTAACAACCAACCCACCAAAATTATGGTACACACAACTCATATATTATATTTTATTCTCTATTACTCCTCTTGATCTTTCTAATAATAAGAAACAGGCCTTCATAAAATGATCTACTTATTATACTATACTAGGGGGACTTCTCTACAAGTGAACCTTTGATGGTCTTCTCCTTAGATGCCTAACTAGTACTGAGACTCCCTTTACTATTAAAGAAGTCCATGATGGGATTTATGGTGGGCATTTCAATGGTCACACAATTGCTAAATGTATTATTTGACTTGGCTATTATTAGACCAAACTACATCAAGATTATGCTAACTACGTCTATCATTACATCAAGTGTCAACAACATGCTAACCTCCTTCATATTCTCAGTCATGTATTACAAGTTTCCAAAGACTTTTGACCCTTTTCATAATGGGGTTTAGATCTAATCAGAGAGATTAACCGTTATTCATCACTCCATCACCACTGTATCATTACTATGACTAAATACTTCACCAAGTGGGTCAAGGCCATCCCTCTCATCTACACTAAAGCTAACAAAATTATTGACTTCATTAACCATCACATCATCTATAATTTTGGTGTACCTCAAAATATTATAATAGACAATGGCTAGTCGTTCAAAAATAAGACTATTTAGGGTCTTTGTGATTCATTTGGAATCAAAATAAGCTTCTTATCACCATACTATCCTTAAGCTAATGGACAAGCAAAAGCTTATAACAAAACTTTGACCAAGATTCTCATGAAGGTAGTCAATGATATGGGCAAGGATTGGCACACACACACTCTTTTTTCTTTATGGGCTTACCTCACTAACATTCAAACCCCTACAAGTGATACACCTTTTTCATTGGTATATGGAATGGAGGTCATTTTGC
Organism: Torreya grandis; assembly: GCA_037957365.1. NCBI lineage: Eukaryota > Viridiplantae > Streptophyta > Pinopsida > Cupressales > Taxaceae > Torreya > Torreya grandis. The sequence continues at coordinate 533,657 of JARHVA010006809.1, read as the reverse complement.
CTCTTGAGGTCCAGATTCCTTCTCTTCACCTTTCTTTACATGACATACTAATGATGAATTTTTCCAAGAATGTTTGGCCCAACTTCAATTTCTTGATGAGCATTGTCTCATAGCCCCCAACCACCTCCAAATCTATCAAGAGAGTATCAAACACACTTATAACAAAAACCTCAAAAAGCAAAATTTCAATATAGAAGATCTTGTCTTCAAATAAAATCAACATGTGATGAACATGAAGAAAATAAAATGGGGTAAATTTTATCCTAATTGGATTAGACCTTATGTCATAACTCATAAGTATGGTTTAGGAACTTATCACTTATCATCTCTTGAAGGAAGGCCAAAACTAGATCTTTTAAATGCCTTGCATCTATGACCATTCTTTTGTTAAAACAATGTCATTTTAATTCATGTTTAACTTGAGCTCATCCCTTGAGCATCCCTATTACATTTTTTTCCCTTCCTCTTCACCCTTATTCCTATACACTTAGATAACTTACATAGTGGTATGGTTTTATCCTCATAGTGGAAAACTCCTAAGCCTCTATATTCCTATCCATGACTACAAGTTTAAAAAAAAATTGAGTCATGGACTTACTAATATTAGCTCTCAGTTCACTCACAAAAGGGATATATCATTTCTACTTGGTAGGTTATGTTATCTCAACATTTTCCATTATTCTACCTATTTTCTACTCATACTCTTTAAAGGGACTATGAAGGTCACTTAACATGAGGTCAACATGATGCTTCTCTAACAAATATAATGGTTTAAAGATATAAGGCATGAAAAAGGATCATTTTATTTAGTCTATTTATGTGCTAAGATATGGTCTTTGCCAATGCACGAGCATTTTAACTTTTATTTTTTCCATCCACATCACATGTCGATATCTCTATTCAAGATGTAGAAAAAATGTCAAAACCAACATTTACCTAACCAGCCTATTTATTTTATGTATACACCATCACAAATATAGAAAAGTGATAAAATAACCTAGCATATACAACATTCCCTTTTTAATCATACACCATCACAAATATGAAAAAATGCTAAGATGAAGCTAACCAATCAACTATGCATATACCATCACATAAATAGGAAAAGCTAGTCTAACATCAAATAACATGATAATCATCATCTAAATTAACATAGCCATAAATAAATATCATATATATTAGCATTATACTCATAAGGAACATATCTTAAATAAAAACATGGCAATGAATAAACATATCATATATAAATATGTGATCAAATACATGTTTCTCATCTACATCATCAAAACATCATAAAACTCTCTCAAAATGTACATATCACATATTTAACTTACAGTTTGGTATACATATAATATATATAAACCAAAATTGGCAAACACTAATACTCAGGGATGTCAAGGGTCTCCCTAAGCTTGTGAAGATGCAGTATCATCACCACTCTATGTCTACCTACATCAGCATGAGCTAGAAGATATCACATGTGACATCAATCTCTCCTTATCTCTAAACTCTAAATATAATTATATCTATGAGAACTCTCTAATCACCCTCTCATATTAAGAAATATCATATAAGGTAGTCAAATACCCTGCCATTGATATAGTCTATGGAGGAACCATGGCCCCTAATGATGGCCCAACCTATACTAGTCCCTGTGGTGGTGGTGGAGGAGGAGGAGTGGCTTGGCCTACTACTACTCTCAAAATATTTCTCTCTGGCATCACTACAATCACCTAACCTTGTAAAATTGTCATTTGGCCTTGTAGTGCTATGACCTAACCTTTTAAAGCCCCAATCTACCCCTTAAAGGCTATAAACTCTACCCAAGCTATCTCTCAAGCCTACACCACTACATCTTGATCCTATACTACTATATCTCACACCTATAACACTACATATCTCTCCTTGACTAGCCCTTTTAAGTTTATTGGTGGCCTCTTAACCTCCACCACTAGATGCAACCCTACCTACCAAGTTGTGTAGGTAGTTATACACCTTGGGTCCCCAATGCTTGGACCTGCTGGTAGCTCTTCAAAATCTAGCCCATCAGTCTCTTTAGGCAATGGTAATGGTGCCTCTATGTCATCCCTCCTTTATTAAGGGAATGTAGGTGGAATATCTTATAAAAACCTAAATTGTCTCCTAACCCATGCTATAGGTACCATCTCCAACTCACTAGCTTGTCTCCCTCTAACCCATAATGCACTCTACAACCTAATAAACTAATCTACCTACCCTCTAAAAACTAGATTGTAAGATATGATATCCATATATATCTATGGGGATTAGGCCCTTGATCATGCACCTATAATAGGTGATGTCTCACATGACACCATCTACTTGGGCCTGTGTCATCCCATTCCTCCACCATCTGAATCCAACCCTAAAGCTAGCCAAAATAATGGTAGGTAATGCTAGTGGTCATGTCACCATGATGTGATTATAGGCCCAATAGTGTAATAGATGACTAACACATAAACTATATCACTGACATAGCCTCAAACCCCATATCTCTCTATATAACTATGCCAAAAATACTAGACCCCAAGAAAAAATGGTCCACTACTCTATCATCTGTATAACCACACTGGTCAAAGTAATCAGAAATATCCCTTTATTTGTATTGAGTAGGGCATAAACAATGATATTTATCATCATTAAGATGATAAGATGATGTTGCTCCTCATCATCCATGTAGAGTGGCTCATATGTAAAGCTGATAGAGTGGTAGGTCACCTCACTAACATGTCCCCCATATAAGCTGACTTATATATCATGCTCCTCTCCCAAGCATGAAAAAATATCCTCACCCTAGAGTGGTATTCATAGAATCCTATAGACATCCTCCTATGTGACTTTCAACTCTACGATTGGTAGATGGAAGGTGTTGGTGGTATGATCCCACCTATTAATCAGTGTGATCATCAGTGACACATCCCATGTAACACAATAGTATCATCGTACTCCTCCCAAACTGATAGCCATCATATGATCCCACTCATCAGGAGTAACATCTCTCCTTATCTATGTTAATAACCTTGACAAATGGTCTCACAATGTAAGCTCCATACTAACCTATATCCATACATAAATGAATCAGGTCACATCCCTTTTACTCTACTCCCTCACCACATTTTTTTCCCTTCTCATTGGGAGAACTACATTGGTCTAAGGTCCTAAACTAAGAAATGTAGGTAGTACTCAATCGACATGGGGTCTTCTAAGGTTAACTCATCCATAAACCCACCTTCATAATTACCCTAGGCTTCACTACCTATCTCTCTCTCTACCCTAGGCCTACTTGCTTATTCCAACTCTAGGCCTCACTGTTTATATTCTTGACTCTTGATGTTATAACCTGACTTTAAAAAAAAATAGACCTATCAACTATCTTATTTTACCTTTTTTCCTATAACTAATCTTTTACCTATTTTTCCTATGTTTTGGGAGAACTACATTGGCCTGAGGCACTAAACTAGGCTACGTAGGTAGCACTTAGATAAAATGAGGTCTTCTAAGGCTAGCTTAGTCATTAGGCTAGTTGACTACTCCCACTAGAGATCAGAAACTCACCTTTTCTCTTAATTGTTACTTTTTAATAGTAACTGACATTGGTACTAATGCCAACATTAGCACTTTATTAGCCTATGTATCAATCAACATCAATAGTACACTACCAACTTTGGTTTTAGGTTAGTCAATGTCAGTTGACCTCAATGCCATGTCAATTGATGTTGGTTGATAATTAGCTGACATTAATCAATCTTAATGATGTCAGTGATTAGTTCAGCCCTATGGCTGAATGAATCAAACCCAACCTACCCATTTCCCCTAGAAAACTACCCCCAAATCCCCCTAAATTCTCCTACACCTACCCTAACCTATTTTCTACCCCCCAATCCTATGTTATACACATTTACCTATCATTTAACCTAAAACTTTCAAATACAAAATCAAACTAGTTTGGGCTCTTACCTCATCTCATTGTCTCCTCTTAGCTACCACTGTTGGTACTTATGGTCATGTGCCTCCTGTTGGGTCCCCTCCTTATGATGCCATCTCAAATCACTCTTAACACCCTATTTCTTATCTCTAATCAACAAGTTAAAAATGAGTTTGGTTAACTTTTAAACCCCCTTTTGTTAGGTTTGGTCAGCCACCAATGTTAGTAATCTTGACCTAATATACTAACATAAATGCTTATGCTTACTGATATCAATAATGTTTCCCTAATTTTGTTGATGTTAGCACTTTACCTTACCAATATCAGCCCATATTACCAACATTGACACCTTCCTAACCATGTTTTCCAACACAAATACACCCAACTTTGAACAACCTTATCCATATATTGGGGCAAGTGGAGATCACATATATCTCCCCCAACCATGATAAATTGACATTTAAGATCACTCAAATCTTCACCATCAATGACTGTGCTTGGAGATCATGAATATTTCCTCACTCATTTACCCTTTTACACCAATATTATATTTATTATCCTAATTTTAATGCATGCAAATGAATTTTAGGTGTTGTGGATGGCAACCAAGCTCATCCTGTCAACTTTACCCTTTTTTGTTGTTTCTTAGGCCCACTTCCTACCATAGATACCTAGGACACATTGACCATTAGAGCTACAAATTTGATTGATTTGAAATTTTAGCTATCACTTACAAACTATGTTTTGGTTACTTCTATTTGAGTCCTCCTTAACCTTTCCTATTCTTAAAATTGTCAACTATAGCACATGGTACATAATGATATTCAATTTACAACCAATCTCCCAATTACCTTTCTATTAAACTGCTACCCAATTCCAGTTTCTCCTCCATTGATTCCAATTTTGAGGGGGGATACCTCATCCAATACTTGGATCATCTAACTCTTGTTTTTGTCTTACAACATGTTGATACAAATTACAAGACAAAAAGGGGAAAATTTAGACACAAAAATTATGTCACACACATGTGTATAACTCTTTGTGTCAAAACCACCCTAAACCCATTTTAATAATAATTAATCTCCCTGACCCATGATTTTACCCCTCACACATTTAATTAATTCAAAATACTTAATTAAGTTAATTAAAAACCCTTATTACCACCTTACTTGGCCACCTCACCCTCTGAATAATTTTCCTCTGATGAGTTATCTCAAGATCTAGTCTCCTCATCCTAACCACCTAAGACTTATTCCCACTTCCAAAATAAATTCCTAAACAACTAATTCCTTCATAACCTCCTATTTTTATCATTTTATAATGGGTGTCATAATTGGCACACACAACAATATAAAATAGGCTAAAAATAGAAAGGTTTACATATTCTAGGGTAGTAAATGTCAGTCAACCCATGACTGATGTCAGTAAGATACCTACCAACATCAGTAAGATCACTGACATTGACAATATAATCTAAAATCCAACTTGTACTTTAGGTCATTAGAAATTAAGAAAATTAATTCTTATTGTTGTTTAGGCTCTTAACATTAAGGCTTATGATCACTCAACATAAGCCAATCACCATAAGCATATGAGCTCTTGAGGATAAACAACATCTGCTTGTCTTCTTTATTTAGGCACTTAGGTTCAAACTCCCTAATAGGAATTATCAACCTGACACTTATCACCCACAACTAAGTATATCACTAATACTATGGGTCATTTACATATTTATTATTTTATTTATTTATATCTACCCTACACTAATTTACACACTTCTGACCATACCCCTATGAGGGAGTTATAATCTTTCCTTGCTTTTTTCCCTGTACATGCATACCAAACCTTTGACTAGACTTAACCAAGCCATAAACTCCCTTTCCTAACTCTCTCAACCTCTCTGACCTGATCCAAACCATTTTTGAGACCTAAAAAGGCTTTCTGCAACCTCCTAGACAAATATTTCCCCTACCAACCTTGGTAGCCTAATCGAGATTAGTCACGTCATTTCCAACCTCAGCAGCCTAACTGATATTGGTCACATACCTACTAACATCAATGAATGTCAATTCTTTAGCCTCTTCAAAGCCTACCCAAATAACCTCTAAAACACTAACAAAGCATTTCACCTATACCCTATCACTCTTTCCTACATACAAGTTATTAAAAATGGTAATCTTATCTCTCTTTTACTCTCTATTTATCTCTCTTTTAGTTATTTATTATTCTTTTGTCTCTCAAAAGTGGACTATCATCTCTAGGGAAGTTCCACACTTCCTAGAACAAGCATGTAGCTTGGGAGCCCACTCATTTATCTGCTAACAAACATCTTATGGCAGTGTTTCCTTATCTATAGGTAGTCCTCCCCAACCAAAGAAGAGGGTTCATAATGTCTGGATATGGTGTGCAAACCAAATCTGGGTTCATTCTAATCACTTTTCCCCATCCTTCTCTCTATTTTACTTTAAATTGAAAATAGACAAAATTTAGTGAAACATAACCATCATGTGAAAAATTTTGGTGTCTACAATTCTCCCTTTTTGTTATGTGGCCTATATCAATAATCTATAAAACAAAAATGGATTATAGGTCAAAGGTCATGTTGCCCCAAGTATGGGAGGAGTTGTTCCCCCTAAAATGGAGAGTTGATGAGGTAAAATAGAATTAGGTATAGGTTTGATGAGTGGGTAGTGGATGACAAAAATGGGTGAATGAAATATTGGGCATTGAAGTGCAAATGAATACATAAAGTACAATAAAAGGTGTGATAGATAAGAACATGCATATAATAGGTTTCCATTATTGGTCAAAATAAAGGTTGGTGCTAGAAAGAAAAGTGACAAGTAGACCATGTGACCACTTTTAGGTATGTTAGATAAGTACACTCATAAATGTAAGTATCTTAGGTGATGTCAGTGTTTTTATGGGAATCTAAGGTAGGAAGTGCTCTCAAGGAAAACATAAACTAGTCAAGTAAAGTTGTGGGTATTCAAGGTAAGAAATGCTCTTAAGAAGACACAATTTAGCATGGTATGTGTAAGGTAGCATGATTCAAAATTAGTTCAACATGATAATTGATGTCATTGTAGTCAAAAGGACTAAGCAAAAGTCATCATAAAATATGAACTAGTTGGATTGAAATGGACCCAAGTTGAGGTGACGAGGTAGTTGTTGAGGTAAGTAGAGAAGGTAGTCTCCATGGGTGGGTTTTTTATTTGATCTTACTTTAAAAATATTAGGTGAAGAGGGAAAGGTAAAAATTTAAACCCCTAATCATCAATGGTCAGGGTTAAATAAGCAACCATTAATGGTCACCCTAATTGTTGATGGTTAGGGGGCAAACCCTAAAATTCCAATGATCAAAAGTAATAAAGTAGGTCATTTGGAATCATTTACACTTTTAACTATTGGTAGTGAGATTTGGTGCATTTGTGGCATTTTGTGATTGCTTTATGATGGTGAATGCTAGTGATTTTTTGATCATTGAGATAGACATGTAGATTGAGTAGACTAATGAGGATGCAAGGTGGGCATAGATATGAATGAGGATGGGTAGCAGGTCCCTAGATTACTCCTCAATGATGATTGAGGAATGAGGTAGGGGTTGCTTGAAATTGATATATTAGATGTGAATTTCCATTACATTATGGTTTACTATTTGCATGGTATGGTTTGATTGTGTGTAGTTGTTATTTTGGTTGACCTAGGGTATTAGGATTTTGAGTATTTTTCATTAAATTTATGGGTGAATTCCGAAATTGATCAAGGTAAGGTAATGGTTAAGTATAGGTTATTTTGTAGCTATTGGTTAGTGTTTTAGTGAGATTTTAGGGGGTAGGGTTTGGGTATTATGTCGATGGTCACACATAATGACCATCAGTGGTCATACCCAGTCATCCATGGTTAATGAACATCAATGATTATTAGCCTAACCATTGGTAGTCACCATGACCATCAGTGGTTGACTAGGTTGGGGGTTGGTTTTGAAAAGGTTGAATGTTGTAAAGTTGAATATTTTGATATTTTGAACATTTTTAAATTTTAGATTCTGGTAGTTTGAATGTTTTGGTGAGTTATTGAGGATTTGGGTTAACATGTTAAGGATAGAAGTTAATGGTTGATGTTTTATATATAATAGTTAATATTGGGGCTAGGTGTACTAGGGAAAGAGGGTGAATGTGTAGGTTTTGAGATAGGATAGGGTAAATGCATATGAGTTAAATAAAGGGTAAGGTAGGTAGAGTTCATAAGAACATGAAGTTTGCTAGCTATCAAACATTATAGGCATGGAAATAGATCTAGATGTGGGAATAGGTACCTTACATCATCACAAATATCCACCAAGGGATGACCCTAATAGATTGGGCACATGTAAAGGAGGTCAGGCTCAAAGAATTATAACACTAACAGTATGTGCCATGAGATGCGGTGATGATCATGGCCTTCATCAAGAGATGGGATATGGCTGTGAACACTTTCCTACTACCCACTGGTGAGATGACTATCTTGATAGAGGATGTTCATAAGATCACATGATGTCCCCTTCAAGGCAATCTAATATATCATATTGAATGAGAGGAGTGGGAGGAGTTTTTAGAGCTGATTTATGGAGATGATCATGATTGTCTTAGGTGGCATATTGTGGGTTTTATATACCCTACACTCTATCAAAGGGCAAGGGTTAGCAGGAGACTAATGAAATTAATGATGATGGATGTGTCATGATTTTCCCTTTTAGATTCAAGTAATGGGAGGTTTCCTTATCTATTATTGGGGACATTGGTTGAGATGCGATTAGGATGCATAGTGTTTAAATGGGTACCTATGATATTTGTTTAGATATACATGGATATATAGGGATTTAGAGGTCATATGAGGTCCAAAATTAGCATTGGGATTGTCTAAAACTAATGGGCTTATGAGCACATCTAAGTGATGAGGTCGATGCAGCTATTATGGGTAGGGTATGATCATATAGATTTCTTGATTGATTTCATGTGGTGGAGAGATGACTGTGTTTCTTTAAGTGTAGGAAGATAAACTCATGATGTAGATTAGTTTAGGGGTGCATGTTGGGGATCAACCAACAATGTTGATTACACTTATGAAAGCAATTAAACGTAGAATTAAATCAGAATGATAAGCAACTATAATGATAAATAACAAAGAATAAGAGATACAAGAAACCACCCTGAAAACTTATATTAAACTCTTTACAAAAGGAATACAATTGAAGAAACTTCTTTTCTTCCACACCTCTCTCAGATGTACAAATCTCTCTCTAGATCTCTTTCCCTCAAGAACTCTCTCTCTCAATTACAATCAACTCCAATAACCTGGAATGATTCACATATACAATTATGTACTGATCAATATTACATTACAATAAGCTAAGAAGAACTATCCTATTATATAATAATTAGGAAACATGAGCATGCATTTACAACCAATAGTTATGCCTCTTAAACAAGGACTCTAAAATAGTCTTACTAATAATAGAGATGCAGAATTAAGACTATGACTTAATCCTAACATGCAAACACTCAGTTTTATTCATGGAAATAGCTTTCTGGACGCACAGGTAATCAACGTCAGTTCCTACCTATTTGCCTATGACCGACGTCAGTCGATCCCTGACGACGCCGACATCTCTTGAACTGATCTTGACCGACGTCGATCACTCCTGACCGATGTTGGTGACTGTGTAAACCTGCAACTTCTACAAAATTCTCCTTTGGTGAAGCTTTTAGCTCCACACCTTAACAATCTCCCACTTGGAGATAAACAACTGCACCAGTACCTGTACAACAACATCTTCTAGCTCTTCCATCTTCAACTCAATCATGAAGACCAACAGAAGTTGAATGAAGATTTAACTTCTCCTTTGTAACTGGATTGGTTAACATATTAGTAGGGTTCTTATCTGTATGGATCTTCTCTAGCTTCAACTCACCATCCTCCAATACCTGTCTTATGAAGTGGTACCTAAGCTGTATATACTTTGTTCTTGAATGAAAGGCTGAATTCTTAGCCAAATGAATTACACTCTGACTATCACTGTATAATCTGCAACTCTCTTGCTCCTTTCTAAGCTCTTCCATGAACCATGTCATCCATATCATCTCTTTGCTAGCCTCTGTGACTGAAATATATTTTGCTTCTGTAGTTGACAAGGCAACAACCTTCTGCAACTTTGATATCTAGCTAACCATCGTTCCACCAAAAGTGAAAACATATCCTGTGGTGCTCCTTCTGCCATCCAAATCACCTGCCATATCTAAATCTACATAACCATGTAGAGAAGTATCTGAACCTCCATAGCACAAATGCCTACTGCTGGTTCCTCTCAGATATCTAAGGATCCACTGAACTACTTTCCAGTGTTCCTTTCTTGGATTGGCCATATACTTACTTACAACTCCCACTGCTTGGGCAATATCCAGTCTAGTACACACCATTGCATACATTAAACTCCCTACTATAGAATAATATGGAAATCTACTCATGTACTCTACCTCATCATGTGAATTAGGACATTGTTCTTTACTTAACTTAAAATGTCCAGCCAAAGGTGTGCTTACTGGTTTTGCATCCTGCTTATTGAACCGTTTCAACACCTTGTTCACATAATCCTCTCGAGATAGAATCAACTTGTGATTTTTCTTGTTTCTCTTAATGCTCATGCCAAGGATTTTCTTTGCTACTCCAAAATCCTTCATGGCAAATGTGTGAGCTAATTTCACCTTAAGCTCAGAGATATCCTGCATGTGTGATCCTACAACCAACATATCATCTACATACAACAATAGAATAATATATCTACCATTATCCAATTTCTTAAAATACACACAATGGTCAGATTGAAACCTACTGTAACCATGCTTAGTCATAAACCTATCAAATCTCAAATACCACTGTCTAGGAGCTTGCTTGAGGCCATACAAGCTTTTCTTCAATCTGCACACTAACTTCTCCTTACCTTTGACCTCAAATCCTTTCAGCTAATCCATATATATTTTTTCATCCAAATCTCCATGAAGAAACACTGTCTTAACATCAAGCTTCTCAAGATGCAAATCCTCAATAACAACTAAAGACGGTACAATCCATATAGAAGTCATTTTAACAACAGGAGAAAAAATCTCACCAAAATCAATACCTAGTTTTTTGTGCAAATCCTTTCACTACCAACCTAGCCTTATATCTCATCTATCTATTCTCACCTTCCTTCAATATATAGTCCATCTGTTCTTCAGTGTCCTCTTACCAGCTGGCAACTCAACTAAATCCCATGTTTGGTTCCCTCTCAAGGACTCCATTTCCTCAACCATGCCATGCTCCCACTGATTCTTGGATTCTACCTATATTACTTCTTCAAAACTCTCTATTCCTCCACCATCAGTTAGCAATAAATATAATAATGAAGGAGAATATCGAATTAGAGGTTTACTTACCCTTTCTAACCTCCTGATGGGTATCTAAGACTCATCCACAACACGCTGTCTACCCAAATTCTCTGACAGTGACCGACCACGGTCACTTCCAGGCCTGTAAATGGCTGACATTGGTTCTCCCTAATTGACATTGGTTCCTTCTTGGCTGATGTTAGTCACTGTATGACCGACATCAATTTCTATCCCGTTGATGTCGGTTCCTACTTGGCCGATGTCAGTCTCTGTGTTTTCTTGTCTGTGATTATTTCTTCCTGCGAGCTCATTTTGGACTGTCACCTCATCCAATTCTCCATTGCTCTACCCAGATTGATTCAACTTCCTCATCTGATCACTATACATCACTTTTTCATTGAAAACAACATCACGGCTCCTAATTATCTTGTTAGTTCCTAGATTCCAAAATCTAAAACTAAAATCATCAGAGCCATAGCCAATAAATGTGCACCTCATAGACTTAGCATCCAGCTTTTTTCTATTTTCCTTATCAACGTGCACAAAGGCTTCACAACCAAAAACTTTGAGAAATGAGAGATATACCCTTTTACCTATCCATGCCTCTTCTAGAATTCCACCATCCAGAGCTGTAGAGGGTCCTCTATTAATCAAGTACACTACAGTGTCAACAGCTTCTACCCAAAACTCTAAGGGCAAACCAACATACAATCTCATGCACCTTGCATGCTCCATTATTGTTATGTTCATCCTTTCAGCAACTCCATTTTGCTGAGGTGTCCTTGGAACCATCCTTTGCCTATGGATTCCATGCATATAACAATACCAGTTGAACTTATAGTTGTAGAACTCACCACCATTGTCAGATCTCAGGCACTTCAGTCTTCTGCCTGTTTCATTCTCAACCATAGCTTTCCAAATCTTAAAAGTCTCAAATACATCATATCTATTCTTAATACAATAGACCCATACCTTTCTTTTAGCATCATCTATGAAAGAAACATAGTACTGTGATCCTCCAATAGAGGCAACCTGAGTCGGTCTCCACACGTCTGTGTGAACAAGCTACAACTTATGCTTCTTCTTTGTTGACCCAGTCTTGAGAAAACTCACTCTCTTCTGTTTCCCAAAAACACAATGCTCACAAAAATCCAGATCTATGCTTTTCAAATCTGAAGCTTACCTTTTGACTTAAGAATGGACATTCCCTTCTCACTCATGTGGCCAAGCCTTGAGTGCCACAACTTAGCATCCACATCTGAAGTAGATAATACAGAAGGAGAATTATTAGTAACACAATTACATAAATAGAGAGTACCTACTCTCTTACCTCTAGCCATTACAAGTGCACCCTTGGTCACCTTCTAAGATTTAGCTATGAGAGTTACTGTACAACCCTCATCCCCTAACTTTCCTATAGAAATCAAATTCCTCTTCAAGCTGGGAACATGCATAACATCTCTCAACACCCATGTGTTGACATTCTGCATTTTCAATTGCACTTTTCCTTTGCCAATAATTTTACAAGGCTCATCATCCCCTAAGTAAACTATTCCAAAATCTCCATGGACATAGTCACTAAAATATTCTCTAATAGGGGTAGCATGAAAAGATGCACCAGAATCTAAAACCCAAGATTCTATATTATTATGCAAAGAGAATATTAAAGCATCTTGTGCAATACTTACAACCTTTACTTCTTCTTTTCTTTCGTGCTGATTGTCCTCCTTAGGCTTTGACCAGCAATCTCTGCTTATGTGCCCAATCTTTCCACAATTCCAGCATTGTGGCTTCCTACCATTTTTGGATTTAGATCTACCTCTCACCTTTGACTTAGACCTTGATCTCCCTTTATTGCTCTTCTCTTTTTGCCTTCCCCTGCTCTCAAAACTTAAAGCATTCCCTGATGTTTCCTCTGTGCTTTTCCTGTAAATTTCTTCATTCAAGATTACACTAACAACATCCTCTACTTTTAAAATATTTGAGGCAGATGCAGTATTACTAACTACCATTACTAAGCTATGCCAGCTTTCAGGCGAAGAACATAATATTAAAAGAGCTTTAATTTCATCATCAAACACTATTTTGACTGAACTTAATTGATTTACAATACCATGGAAATCATTTAGATGATTAGATACAGATCCACCTTCCTGCATACACAAATTAAATAACTGCTTCATAAGATATAACTTATTAGAAGCTAAGGGTTTTTCATACAAATTTACTAAAGTAGTCATTAACTCTATCGTAGACTTTGCCTATGATAAATTAGATATCACAGTAGATGCCAGACTCAGTCTTATAGATCCCAGAGCCTTTCTATCAAGAAATTCCCATTCTTCATCATCCATGTCTGTGGGCTTCTTTGCAATCCCACCTAACGGTAAGTATAGATCTTTTTGATACAGACAATCCTCTATCTGCATTCTCCAATGTTGATAATTTTTGCCATTAAACTTCTCCATTCTCAGTTTACTTTCTTCAACCATTGCTTCTCCCACTCAAACAGAAATCCCTGCAGAAACCCCTATGACTACCCTGTAATCAATACACACTACACAGATCTGAACCACCTGTTAGTGAACTTGAGCTCTGATACCACTTGTTAGTGAAACTGAGCTCTGATACCACTTGTTGGGGATCAACCAACAATGTTGATTACACTTATGAAAGCAATTAAATGTGGAATTAAATCAAAATGATAAGCAACTAGAATGATAAATATCAAAGAACAAGAGATACAATAAACCACCTTGAAAACTTGTATTAAACTCTTTACAGAAGGAATACAATTGAAGAAACTTATTTTCTTCCACACCTCTCTCAGATGTACAAATCTCTCTCTAGATCTCTTTCCCTCAAGAGCTCTCTCTCTCAATTACAATCAACTCCAACAACCTGGAATGATTTACATATACAATTCTATACTGATCAACATTACATTACAATAAGCTAAGAAGAACTATCCTATTATATAATAATTAGGAAACATGAGCATGCATTTACAACCAATAGTTATGCCTCTTAAACAAGGGATCTAAAATAGTCTTACTAATAATAGAGATGCAAACTTAAGACTATGACTTAATCCTAACATGCAAACACTTGATTCTGTCCATAGAAATAGCTTTTTGGATGCATAGGTAACCAACGTCAGTTCCTGCCTGTTTGCCTATGACCGATGTTGGCTGATCCCTACCGACGTCGACATCTCCTAAACTGATCCTGATCGATGTTGGTCACTCCTGACCGACGCTGGTGACTGTGTAAACCTGTAACTTCTGCAAAATGCTCCTTTGGTGAAGCTTTTAGCTCCACACCTTAACAGTGCACTAGATGCATTGGTGATCATTGATTTTACTTAGAGGCCATATGTTGCATTTCTAGAGTGGACATCTACAATAGGTAGACCTTATACATAAGAAGTTATAGGTATATTTTCAATAAGAGGGATGGGGAGGTAGAGCTCATCCCATTTGATAGGGCTTGGACATAATTCAACCTAATTCATAATTCATACTTATGGGTTATGATATAAGTTCCAAGCCAATTGAAAGTAAATTTGCCATGGTTAATTTTCTCCATATTAATGACATTTTGATTTTCCTTTAGGATGAGGTCTCTGATGTTGAATTCCCACAATTTAATGTGTTTTTTATAGGTGTATTTGATTTTCTCTTGATAAACATTAATATGATTGAGGGTGGATAAATAATGCTCATCAAGTAGATCAAACTAGATGATAATCATTTTCAAAAATGAAATCTTGTAAAGATATGTGAGAAGAAGGATTTAAATTTCAAGAAGTAAGATGTCTTATACTCCAAGCACAAGAGAGAATGGGGTAGCACATATAGGGGTTTGAATTCTAGTAAGATATTCCCATAAAGTGAAGGGGATGTGAGAATGCCAATCTTGACTAGATGCATTAACCATTTTAGTGAGCATGTTGTTAAGAGTTTTTTTAGAGGCCTCAGCTTGTCCATTTGTTTGAGGGAGATAGGGTGAGGATAAACTTAACTTAATATTGAATTCATCACAAAGAGCCTAATTTTTTTTCTTAAAATATTTTCCATTGTCAGTGATAATTTTGTGAGGAACATCAAAGCAGTAGATGATGTGATGGTGGATAAAGTCAATAATTTTTTATGCCTTGGTTAAGACTAGATGAATAGCCTCACCCATTTGGTAAAATACTAGTTACGATGATGATATAATGGTACCACTATGAAGAATGGTGGATAATTTCACTAGTAAGATCTAGAACCCATTGTGAGAAGGGCCAAAAACTAGTGAAGACATGAAGACTATGGCTAGGTGTGTGATGCAAATTAGCATGTTGTTGATGCTTAACACACTTTTTCACATAATCACAATATTCTTGGTTAATGGTAGGCTAGTAATAGCCAAGGAAAAGGATGCATTTAGTGATTATTAGGCCACTACATCGTCCCACATAGATCCCATCATGCATTTCTTTGATAGCATGAGAGGCTTCATGACTATGTAGGAAACAAAAGAGGAGACCATCAAAGCCACATTTATAAATAATTCCTCCCATAATGGTATAATGTGAGGTACTATGGATAAATTATCTTTGAACATTCCTAAAAAGCCCTAAAGGAATGATGGTAAGGTTGAGATAGTCAAAGGTCTACTGATACCAAAGATCAGGTTAGGTCTCCTCCATATTAAAGATGGTGGGAGAATCTAGTTTGACATAATAAGGATGGGTAAGTCTATGGATAACTGTAGATATCCTAGAGTTAGAGGGTGTAGATGGAATCTAATATTCAAGGGAATCCATGGTGTTAGAAAACTTAGTTTTAGATCATGCGGTTGATTGGATATGATAATCTTCAAATGAAGCTAAGTGTTCATCAACAAGTTGTTTATAGTATTGTAAAACATCATTATTACACTTGTAAGATTCATTGATTTATTTGACCACTAGTTGAGAGTCACCAAAGATATTGATTGTTTTGACTCCCAAGGCTAAGTTAGTTTGAAGGCTTATTACCGAGGCTTTATACTCAACCATATTATTGGTACATTTGAAATCTAGTTTGAAGGATAAAGGAAAAGGCTCACCATGGAGGGGAACAAGGATGATACTAGCTCTCCCACCGTGTTGACACTTTGATCCATCAAAGAACATGGTCACCTAATAGGTGAAGTTAGCTTGAGAAAGGGTGGGATGGACTCATCAAGAAACTCAAGAGGAGGAGGTTGATTGTCTACTAATGGTGCTTTGACCAATTGGTCAGCAATGGATTTCCTTTTAATTCACTTTATCTAAAAAAAATCAAGGTCAAACTCAACTAGAAACATGAGCCACTTGGACATATGCTAGTTTTGGTATGGCTTGGAGTGCATGTACTTGAGTGGGTCAGTATTGGTTATGACATAGGTTTTAAGGTTAAGAAAGTAGTGGAAAATTTTGGTGGCCATAAAGACTAAATCTAAACAAAGTTTATTGGTATGGGTGTATTGAGTCTCATACTCTATAAGCATATGGCTGATGTAGTAGATGGATTTATTTTTGTGTTGTTCATCTTGATGAGCAAGCATTTCACCTAGGGAGTGGTTAGTGGTGGAGATGTAAAGGTATAAATATTGGTAATCTTTGTGAGGGGTGAGGATAGGTGAAGAAAAAAGGTACTTTTTTAGTGAATCAAAATCCTTTTGATAGTCATTGTTCTACCTAAAAGAGACATCCTATTTAGGAGGTGATGGAAAGGTTGGCATCAGTCTAAGAGTTAAGAGATAAGGTGATGGATAGATTAGAGCTTCCCTTAAAAACTATAGGGTTGATTGAGGTTGATTAGAGGAAGCATGTTCAAGATGGCTTTGATTTTGGTAGGATTGACTTCAATCCCCTGAAGGGAAATGATAAAGCTAAGGAGTTTTCATAAGAAGACCCTAAAAATGCACTTTTTGGGGTTAATATAGACATGGTAATGGATGAGGCATTCAAAGATAATTTTGAGAATGGAAAAATGATCCTTATGATATTTATATTTCTCAAGAAGGTCATCCACACAGTCCTCAATAATTTTGTGGATAAGGTCATGTAAGATATAGGTCAAGGCATGTTGGTAGGTTACACCAGTGTTCTTTAGTATGAAAGGCATGACCCTATAGTAGAAGGTTCCCCATGTGGTGGTAAAGTTATTTTTGTGTTGATATTTGAGGGATATTAGGATATAATTGTAACTAAAAAAATCATCTATGAGAGATAACATCACATGGTTGACTATAAGATTAACTTTCTAGTTGATGCTTGGTAGAGGAAAGTCATCTTTTGTGTAGGCAAGGTTTAGGTCCTGAACGTACACATAGATGTGTAGGCCCATGTGGCTTTGGTGATAGGAATGACATTTGAGACCTATTAGGGATAGTCAATGGGTTGAATGAAATTGATAGATAGGAGATGTTGAAGCTCTTCTTTGATGAGAAGGGCTATGTGAGGGTACATTCATCAAATTTTCTAATTGATAAGTTCAACATCATAGTTGGTGACTATATTATGGGTGGTAATGGTGGGGTTAATTATAGGCATGTCACTATAAGACTAAACAAATTATATGTTATGATATTGGAATAAATATGGGAAGTCCTAAATTTCCTAAGAATTCAATGATTGGCTAATTTTTACAATGCACAAGTTATTTAGGTTTCCCAAGTTGATATCCATTGTGGATTCATTCAACATGGTTTAATTCTTAGGAGGAAGGGATTTTTGGATGGAGGAATCTAGTGCACCGAGATAGGTGAGAATGGAATCATCATCCTAACACTAAACAATATTAATGGTAAGAGAGTCATCTCCTATCATCTCAAGATGGGTCATAGGGATGGACATGGTCACCCCTTATTTTCTCTAAATAGTTTGAGTGTGGTTAAAAAAATAGGTTGGGGGTCTGTGAATAGGTAAACAAAAAGAAAATTGGATTTGGCTAAGGGTAAGTGGGTGAAAACAACTTGTTATTTCCTACCATAGTGACATTTAATGGTTAAGGTGATCATTAGTGGTTGAGATGACCATCAATGATTAGGATAACCGTTTATGGTTGGGCAGACCATCGACAGTCAAGGTGACCATTGATGGTTACTGTGCATTGGGTTTGGGTGATAAAAAGTTTAATGGGATCATAAAAGACAATTCTAGGATATTGGTCTGGGATAGGTTGATTATGAAATACAAATAAATTCATTGAGTAATAGAAAGCAAATACTTATCTTACAAAAGGCTAGTCAGATGAATGGTTAAGGTGATTAAATAATTGGTAGAGTTTGGCATGATTTTGGTAGACTAACAGTACTTGGTTATTGAGCCAAGGGTGGTGGCAAGTTGGCTCTCTGACATGATGGATGAATTGATAGATTGTTGGACTGCTAGAAGAATACTTGTAAAAGAAGCTTTGGATGTAAAAGATCTTGAAGTTTTGTATGGATCCATTTTCACCTTTTATTCCTCTATTCTTATAGGTAAGGAAGGAGTGGTGAAATAAGACATTAATAAGGGATCCAACTTGCTATCTAATTTTAAATATGACATGCATGGGCTTGCATGCGAATTAGACATTATAATAATATAAAATAAAGTTAGAGTGAAGGGTGAGTTAAGTTTTTTAAGATGGTGAAACTTGATTGTTAGTGGTTAGGGTGACCATCAGTAGTCACCTTGACCATCGATAATCAATGGTCAAAGGTAGGGTTAGTAAAAAGGTGGGTTTTATCCAAAAGGTCAACTAACTTAGTTTAGGTGGGTTAGGTTCATTTAGGGGTCAAAAAGGTCAAAGTTGGGCCCAAGGAGGTCCTAAGGTGGTCCAGGGGAGTTATAACATTCAAAACCATTGTGTGTGGATTTACAGTGTCTACAAGGGTGAGTGATATCATGTATGTCAACAAGAGTTGTGTCTCTATACTTAATGTCATACTCAAAAGGGATGAGGTTCCTATGCTTGTAGACATCATTACCTTCAACATCACATAGAAAGTCAATAGGGTAAAATCTGAGATAAATTTCTACATGATGTCCTACTTGGTTGATTCCACTTGTTCTACCCTCAATTTTTTAAGAAAAACCTTTCTCAACAAGTGCTAATTGATTATGTGGTACATGTGTTATTTTATAATACCTAAATTTTTCATTACATGTACCATATCTAGGACATCTACAATAGTTTCTACCCCTAGGTATACTTCATCAATATTGAGAAGTAGATGCCCATGATTTTTGAGGAGATACATGACTCAATTATTTACATTATCACCTAATATATTACCTTAACCATCTCATGATTATGGTATAAATAATCTATGGGATCCTCTTTGGCTAATCTACATATTCATATACTACCTTATGAAATAAGATATCACTTTATAGATAGCCAATGGAATCACATGTCTCCATCTTTCTAGAATGCAAAACACTTAATTATCATTTATCCTGATTATTGGGTAACATGAATAAAATAATTTATTGGCGCTTAAATTGGTGTCCATTCATAAGGATTTTATCAACCTCTCCAAGGTTGATTAAATAAAATAGGACCCCTAGGGCATGGTGCATGTTATTTTGGAGAAGTATTGGGTACATCTCAACACTACATACCTCAATGAGAGCCCCTCAATGACAAATAAAAATCAAACTTTCTAAAACAATGGTGGTGATAAAATTACAACATCACTAAAAGGAAATAACATAGCCTAGATGATTATTATATGAAATAACAATTCCACCATAGTTAGCTCCCTGATAAATTGTTATAGAAAGCTCAAAAATTGTAAGGATGTTCTCTTAATTAATATCACAAGGTATCTTTTCTACTAATACTCCATCAACCTTTGAATCCACTTCACCTACAAACACATCCTATGTAAGCTATCCCCAAATTTTTTATGTACTTTATATCTCAATAAACTTAGAATTGTAAAATAGCACACCTCGAGACCAATTTATAGCCCCCAAAGGTTTTCACTCTTACATTTGGTGTATATAATCCACCCCTTATAGTTCCTTATCATTTACAAACCTAATTTTAGTGTACCCCTATTTCACCCCATTTCAAAACATATTTAGCAATTGCTACAGTCTCCCTACTCCACTAGTTTTAGCTACATTTGTTGTTCCTAGTTTTACAACCTAGCTATAATATCTTCCTATTATGATTCCTCATGTATCATCCCCTACAATTCCTTAGGTATCTCTCTACCCAATAGATTCTAACATATTTAGTTATCTAAATTTCATGGCTCCCCTAGTCTATATTATGACCCCACTTTGGTTGCTTTAGCTACATCAACTAGGTTAACCACTTGAATTTATCCTAGGTTATCCCAATAAGTTGGTACATTCCCTCCTAGTATCATAATTACCTAATAGACATTTACAACTGTGAATGTCCTAAACCCCTATAATCTCACAAAATAAAGCACGTAAATATGTCTAATAGTGGTTACAAAGGTTCCAAAATTTACTTTTGAGATAGCCCCTTCAAACTCAATATTATTATAGGGGAGCCCCAAGTATAATCTTGATAAGTGGATATATATAATGGCACCTTGGCCATCATACATACCCTAGTTTCACTCATAACTCCATCATAGGCCTCCATATCCCTTACACTTTTCTACTCAATATGTGGATTTAATCAACTAATATCCTCATTCAGGTTGAACATGCAACTCTTAGGTGTAATTATGCTCAAGTATTCATGATTTAGGACCAAATAAGGTATCACTTGTTCCCTTAGGAATACCATTTGGTAATTATTCCCTTTACACCCATGATCCCCCTCTATAATCCATCCCATTCCATCCCTCACTCTGTTATTTCCTTTTACATCCATGACTCCACCATCCACTTCAATTTCCACCATCCTTGATGTCGCATCTTTCATTACCTTGGAAATAATGGTGGAATAAGGTGGGATGGGCCCCATTAAATATTAATGTGAAAAAAGGATAGAGATGATCTATCAAGGAGACCCTAATATCCATATTCAATTTTATTGGGATTTAGGGAGAATGAGTATGGTGCTCACATAAACCTTCACATAGGATGGAGACCTGGTGGTATATGGAATAGAACATGATCTCTTTTCACTCATAATGAAAAGGACTACCTTTATGGAGGATAAGGTTATATAATATCCAATATTATCAATCAATGCCACTAATGATCTCATAAATAAATTTATGGAATACCTCAAGGACCAAGTCAGGACTATAGAGTCTAAAGTGACGAGCTCATTTACTGTTTATTAGGTTGGAAAGGTTAAAGATACCCTAGTAAAATTATTTGTAACCCTTAGATAAGTAACTAGAGATATTTCTCAAAATAATGCAATATTCTACAGATCTCAATAGTATTTAGATGGGATTATCAAGGTAGACAACAAGTCAATAATATGGTGCCAATCATTAACAAAGAGATGTTCTCAAAGCTTAATCACATGTCACTCATGGATATGAACCTATATCAGACATTCTCATGGAGCATGAGGACTAAATTAGAATATTGGTCCAAAGATATATAATCCACCATTGATCCCTTGGATAAAATAAAGGATAAAATACTTTTTTATTTTAATGAGGTCAAAATCATAGTCTTCTCCACCTAGAGGGTACCTTGCTCAATATTCAAGAATTTAGGGTCAACTTGGAGTACTTAAAGGTGTAAATGAATAATAAGGTGGAAAAATATAGTAGAGACAAAGCCTAGGACATTTTATAACTCACCACACAATCAACCACAAGCAATATCTAAGTCAATGAGGTACCAGTCTCATTGGAATCCCCTCTCAAGTCCCATGGTAGGATATTTAGTTAGGTAGAGGTGCTCTTCCAAGAGTCACCTAAAAATATTCCAAAGATATATTGGAACATTAAATTGGTGGAACATGCACTAGTGTAGAAACCTAAAACTGGCCACTAATAACCTCAAATTAGGGTTTTGACAAGTTTCCACCTAAAATGCACAATTTAACCTAAAAACATGAAAAATGATGTGAAACTGACATATTCAAGTGCCAATTTTATCTAGGGTATCCTTAAATAGGGAAATACGATTTATGGGCCAACTAATTTTGATCAGTCCATTTTGAGTCAAAATGCCAAATTTGTACCTATGTGCTCTAGACTGCTCTTTCCTATCAAATATTTTCCACAAGACTCATGCCTTTTTTATTTTTTGTTTAAAACATCCTAAATGAGAATATACATCCAACCCATCTGATGTGGACTTTCAATTCCAATCCAGTCAAATTTAGGACTAAGAATAAGGCATTCTAATCAATGTGGGTAATTTATGCATAATGTGCTTAATCATGCTTACAAGCTAATTAACCCAAATCAAGGCCTAATCAAGAATTCCATGGAAACTTGTTGAATACTTTATTTTGGAAATGAATATTAAATATATGCATCATTAAGTGACCTCATTTCTTGGGAAGACATCCCTAGGCCATAAATGCCACAAATATTAGGATTCATGCCTCCTATGCCTCATCAATGGTTTCCATGATGCCCTCCATGCCTCTTAATTTATCCTTATTCTAATTTCATGATGATTATAATTAAAAAATTAATTCCAAAAATTGAATTAATCCTCAACCACACATCTCAATCTTGAGATGGATGGTTGATGTCGATTCTGATCAAATTTGAAATCTATAAATATGACTCACTACATCACTTAAAAGCTTAATTTGTACAAAGTTATAATGTAGGATTGGTTCCAAAATATTCATGAAAATAGTGTTATAATTCCTAATTTATTTTTAGCCAAGCCAAACCATAAGCCAAAGGTGTTAAGAGGAGATAAAGGTAGCCAAAATCCATTAAAGAAGACCTCTTGAAGCACAAGCTGAGTAATCCACCATTATAAAGGAATTTAGAGCATCTAAGGAAGGTGAGCGAACTATTGTATTTGATTCCTTGATTTTTAGTTGTGTTTGTCATTTGATTTTGTTAACTAAGCTCTCCATAGTGTCTAAACCTAGAGATTTTATTATATTAGTGTGTTTATTTCATTTTATTTTCATTTTGGAACTAACACCATACTAACCATCCTCTCTTGAGTCAAATTCCTAGATCACATAATGGCACACTTGGTGGGATGACACATGCTACACATGAAGGAGATCCTTTTGAAAACTTAAAATACTTATTTGAGCTCTTAAAACTCTTGTAAATTTATTTTCTAATTTTATTTTTCTATTTTTGGTCACCATAATTTTTACACAGTAACTATTGTCGGTAGAAATACCAACATTGATTACATGCCTTAACTGATGTCAATCAGTAGAAATGACATCAGTTAGATCTTGATTTCCCATAACTAATGTTGGTGGTATTAATTGATGTCAGTCACTATGTTTTTTTCAAAAACATAGACCTGAGTCTTACTTTTTTAGGGTTTATTGTTTCAAACTTAAAAAGGCTTCAAAGCTAAGGAACATGCTAACAATTTTGCTGCAAGACCAAGCAAGATTTTTACTCAAAACATGTTTAAATAACTTTTGCATGCTTAAAATTTGATTAGGTGTCTTGTTTTGGTGTCTAAAAAAAAATTTAGGTGTTTTTGGTGAATTTGTTTCAAAATTTACAACTAAGACTAAGGGGTCAAATGAACACCACCAAACATTTTATTTGGGTTTAAAATTAAACACACTTGTCAATTATTGTTTGCAATAGTTTTTTAATTAAATCTTGTTTGGAAAAAAGAGGTATGCTACATGTATGCTCTTCCACTTTTCCCTTATAAGGAACCCTTGGAATAAAAAACACCATTCCTATTGTAAGTAGCCTAGTCCAAGGATTAGAAAAAATGTCCTCTAAAGCACTCCCCAAAAAGTCATCAAAGTTTGGGTGACCTTGAAAATGACCCTAAAGTCTTTCTATTTTCATGATTTCTTTGTTTTTATGTATCTTGGATTGTGAGTGGGACTTCATCACCTCCTACAAGTTCTTTAGGGAAGCTTTGACCTAGGGTTTCATCTCTTGAAATTGACTTCATTTGGCTCCTTTGGAGTTTTACACAGGATGTAGTAGCACTTTGGACATTGCACTACACTGAGTGAACAATAAGATGTAGTGGTTGTAAAATGGACTAGACCTTTTTGCAACAATCCAAGTGATATGGACCCAAAATCCATGTTTTTATTTTGAATTATTTGGCATGAAAGTCATTATGCAATTGATTTCCCTAGTTACATTCAAAAATTGATAGTTTATTCAACCCCACATGCCATACCCTTGTTATGATTTAGATGATTATACTTAGTGTATTTTCATCATTTTTTCTTGGCATGATTTAAGACTAAAAATTATTTGTTTGTGTATAAGCCATGTTAGAACCAATTTGTTTAAATGTCACTCTTTTATCCAAAGAGGTGTTATGCTAGCCATTTTACACCACACATATGCCTTGAAATTTTTGCTAAACTTATTTGTATGTTTGTCATTTGAGTTAAAAAGGGTAGTGTTATGCTACCCAAATCATGTCAAACCTTTTATGCCTTTGATTCTTTTGAAACATAACATTGAACACATCATTCAAGCATGCTTATGTCATTAGGCTATTCAATTTGTTTCAAGACTAGTTTAGCTTGTGTTAAAAAAAACCATTTATTTCAAACCATTTTGTATATACCATTTAGACCTATGTCTTGTGCCATCATGCTATCCAATCTTATCTAGCCTATTTGGTCCAATATTAGTTTTTAATGTTGAGTTTTCAATTAAACTTGTTAAGTTTGGATCCAAACATTGATTGATTTTCTTAGGCCTCAATTCATGGGGCTGATACATAGATCTTTCTCTTTTGGGTTGCATAACTTTGATTAATTGATTACCCAAAATTGAAAACTATTGATGGTTTATTTGTTTAATACCTATATTCACCACTATTTGTGCCTTTATTTGGGAGAACATAGCCTTTTTCAAAAAGCTTTTTGTCTTATACCTTATGCTAATTGATCATGTTTATGTTTGATTCTTTGTGCTAAGTCTATGTCAATGTTATTTCCAAACTTGTTAGATTAAATAAAATCACATTATCCTTTGTTTCAAGTCTAGATGCCATTTGGCTAAAAGTCCTAGCTTATGCCTATTTATTTGAGCCTAGCTTTTGACTTCATGTTTAGACAAAATACCTAACAACTCAACTTTTCCCTTTCCTAGTTTAGACATTGTTTGGAACACTTTGACCTAAACCTTTGACATGCCAATTTTTATTCAGATGCTTGACCTTTTGTGTGTATGACATTTAACATTAGACATTTGACATTAGACTATTTTATGCCAATTCTTAGCACAAATCATTTTGGAGATACAACTCCACTTTCAGACCACATTAGAGATATAACTCTACCCCTTCGACCAAGTTAGACCAATTTTGAACCATTTGTCCTTTTGACATAGTTTTTAGAGTTTATACAACTCTAAGTATTTTTATTTTTAGAGATTTCATCATTTACGTAGATATTTATTGCTACAATTATGGTGGAGTCACTTACAATCCAAATTATGATAGAATGGTCACACAAAATGACTTTTATGGCTTTTGTCAAGACCCCAGTGATGCTAATATGGTTAGTGAGATAGATTTCTATCTACCTCATATTAACCATTCATGGGAATAAATTCATGAAGCAACTTATGATCCAACTCAAGACCTTGATTGGTATGAAGAGGCTTGTGAAGTGGACTTTGAATACCCAACTATAGATAATGTTTATTGGGATATAGATATGTACCCTCTTTAAAATAATCACTACATAGAATACAGTGAAGAACCAGCTTATGAGCTAACTCATGACTGGGATGATATGGTTTATGAGGAAGACTTGGATGCTTTGGCTTGTAAACGATCAGGCTCCATCACATCATACCATTTCTATTTTAGGACCACAATTTCACACCATTCCCATACCAAGACCTCATCCTTTGGTTTGTGCAAGCAACCAAGCTCCACAACACCCAACCATTTCTAAACCAAGACCTCATCCTTTGGTTTGTGTGAGAAATCAAGCTCCATAATGCCCCTTCATCATTATAAGACTTCATCCTTTAGCTTATATGAAAAATCATGCTCCATACCACCTATCATTACCATCTTAAGATTTTTTCCTTTAGCTCATGTGAATAATCATACTCCCTAAGGCCCTACCATTATCCAACTGTAAGTTATTCCTCATCTAGTATCGATCCCATCTAAACCTCAACCCATCCAATCCTTTAAAGACTAAGCTATGTTCAAAGCTAGTATTTTACAACTCATTAAAAACCAAGGTCAAGAGAAGCAACCAATCCAAGATGTTTTTTTTAATTAACCACTTGTGATAAGTTAACCTATGATAAATTTCTTATTGATCCTATACCAGTTGTCAAGGAGTCTCACTCTAATGATATAGCCTTTGTTGAGTCACTTCTAAATGATTATAAATATCTTTGGGAAAATCATTACCTCAACCATGTTCCTATTTTTCAAGAGCCTCCTATTGACAATCTAGTCTCTGAGGAGTTGTCTCTTGACCTTTTTCCTATCCTAGAGGAGTTTCACTTTGAAAAACTAGTTTTTGTGGAACCCATTATTCCATTAGAGGTTGTTACTTATCCAATACCAATCATTCAATAAGACATCATTGTAATAGATTACCCATCAGATGAAAAATTAGAGATAGAGTCAGGTTTTATTCTTGAACTAACACCCAATTTAGAATCAAAATCAAAATCAACATCAGTCTCAACATTAAATTTAGAGTCCCTTGAGTTAGAATCAGATTTAGAAGAAGAATATGTTCCTAGATATTACAACATTTGTTATACATGCCTCATAGATCAATTTGAATATATTTGTGATCCTTCTAAGGTTTTTAAGGATGAGTACTTTAGCTTCAACACAATTTATCCTAGTATCTTGTATGAATATTATGCAGCTTTTCCCCATTCCATTACTATTCCATAGGAAATTACCATCAACCAAAATAGCCATATCATTAACATTCCATCTCCCACAAGTGTTGATTGGGATCAATAAAATCACACTTTGTTAAACTACATCCATGGAAACATAGCAGTTGAAGAAGAGAAAGGAGGCCAAGACCACATTCATGTAGTATAAGAACACTCTCCTAGTTACACCTTTTAAGAGGCACTAGCGAACAATCCAAGTCATAACTCAACATCTTCTAGTGAGACTTTTTAAAAAGTGCTAGAGTAAAATAAAATTTAAAAACCAATGTTGATTAGTGAAACCTTCTTAAAGGTACTACAAGATAATCAAGATAAATTCATTGGTGAAAACCTTTTTGAGGCACCAATAGCTGAGCACAAAAATTCTTCACTAGTAGATGAAGATCAAATCAAAATAACTTCTTATCTATAGTCTAATCAAATGTTAGCTACTCTCAAGGGCAAACAACATAAAATTTTGGTGTTCTTATTAAGAGAATAGGTCTTCAACACCACCACAACCAAAATTATGTCAAATCAAGCATCAACAACATTACATGTGACTGAAAGTCTTGATATTCATTTGTTTCCCCACCATTATATATTCCATTATCATCTACCATTCCATTTCACAATCAAAATTACCATCCATTATTTGTCCCTATTTACCATCCATGGTCACACTTTCCTTTGTAGAGGCTACAAAGATACTTTATCTCCATGGTTAAAGGAATCAAAATCAATGACCAATGAAGATCACAAAGGCATTCTTGGAAACCAAATATGTAGGCCATTTTTGATAGAGTAGTTATTCTGATGAGGTGTGGGATAGTAATTAACATGATTGACTATTTTGTTTATATCATTTTTTTATTAAGACGTGCATCTCCCTATCAATAGTAACAATAGAATTATATGTCATTTACCATACCCAAGACAAAAACATGTATCATACCATTGCCATTGTTACATATCCATTTTCCATTGTCATTTACCCGATCACTTGGGGGTAACTCTCTTACCATTTTATCCAATCTATCTACACCATCATTATCTATAACGATACCATTCCATCCTATCATTCCATTACTATCTAGACCAAAGCCTATTTTTAGTTATCCTACCCAATCCTATTTTGATCTTGGTTCTTTTGGTTCTTCCCACACCTTTTATGAGATTTTTATGATCAAGTTTAAATAATCAATCCAATATATGTTTCAATGATAGTTTATGAAAGTAGTGTGATAGTTGATCTGGTAAGATATCTTTCATCCTATATCCAAATTTGTTTATGTGAGCATCATTATAACTACCTATGGGAAAATTAGTGTTTCACCAATCTTGATACTAATTATAAACAACTATGGGAAAATTAGTATCATTGACCTATGTTATTGTATCCTAGTTGTAATTTCCTATGGGCCAACTAGGGGCAACACTTATTTATCATGCATTGCCACATCACCTTGCCATTACTATTTTCATTTGACTAGCCATTTTTTAGATTTGAGAACTTGTTAGGACCTATTTGGTTTTTCCCCACCTTTTATGTGGATAGAATTACTATTACCTAGGGTCATTTCAGGACTATGTGAGTCATGCTCAATTCATGTTGAGGTCACCTTAGTCCCCCTTTCCATACACTCTCACCATTTTATGAGCAACCTAAGCCAAACACTCTCACCATTTTGTGAATAGGTATATTATCATTCTCTAATGAGCTAAGATACTTCAAAATTCTAAAAACATTCATAACATTTTAAAAATACCAAAAATATTTATCCTATCTAAGCCTAGTTAGTTATCCTTGATCCACCTTACTAGGGCATTGTCATTGTTAGGATGCTTTCTTTTTTTAATTTTCAGGCTTTCTATTTGTTTATTTATTTTATGTTTTTTTTTTCTATTTGTTTGTTTATTTGATCACTTGCTTGTTTATTTTCTTTCAGCACTATTACCTTGACTCAGTTTATGTGTTCATTGGGTGATTCCTAAAGCACATTACTCTTGAGTCTATCCATATTCATACGTCAACATTGTCATCATGGTTTTTATCATTGGTGCATTATTTTCAAGTGTTTATTGGATCAGGAGTCGATCCTTATGCATATTTTAGCGAAGTCTTCATGGTGTTTTTTCATAAAGCCTACCATCACATGCTACAACAAAAATTAGCTTCACGAAGGTCTATAATCAATGGAGTTGAAAAAGTTTCTCCTTGGCACCTTGATAAATCCTTCCATCCCACCCTTAGTCAATATAACTCATTTAACCATTCTAGTTGTATCATTGTTAATCAGGATGAGCATTTCCTCATTGACATGCAAAACTAAATCATTATAGTGATTAATCTCATTCCTCTATCCATCTCTTTCATCATTTTGTGCCCACTCATCTTTAATCTATATTCTAAGTTATATCCTTGAGTTATGCTTACTAATCAGCCCTAACTGGGGCACCATAAATATTAGCCAATCCAAGTCCTCTTAATGATTATAATTGCCTATGGGAAAATCATTATTTTGACTTTTATTCTTGATTATAACCACCTTTGGGCAAATCAAACTCCTTTTACATCAATGCATGCAAGCATTTTCTCATTTGGATTAATCTGAACCATGGATTAATTCCACCTTTCTTCTTGCTCTTTTTGAGGGACCCTCCATCAATAATTATTATGGCCACTCCCTCGAGGGGGCATCATCATAGGCTTCCCAAAACCATTTGGAGCTTTGTTATTCAACCATCATCTTCTTTTTTGGCATACAATCCATCTCTCATTATTTTAGAAGATATTTCTTTACCTATAGTTTTTAACATTTTCCCAAACAAGGGAAAACTGTAGACACCTAAAACTGACCACCGATAACCTCCAATCAAGCTTTTGACTAGTTTCCACCTAAAATGCACAATTTGGCCTAAAAATACTAAAACATGCAAAATGATGTGAAATTGACATATTCAAGTGCTAATTTTTGCCAAGGTATCCCTAAATGGGGTAATGTAATTTATGGGGTAGCTAACTTTGATCAGTCCATTTCAAGTCAAAATGCCTAATTTGCACCTATGTGCTCTAGACTACTCTTTCCTATCAAATATTTTTCACAAGACTCATGCCTTAGTTATTTTTTATTGGAAAAATTCTAAATGAGAATACCCATCCAATGCATCTGATGTGGACTTCCAATTCCAATCTAGTCAAATTGAGGACCAATAATAAGGCATTCTGATCAATTTGGGTAATTTGTGCATAATGTGCTTAATCATGATTAAAAGCTAATTAACCCAAATGAATGCCTAATAAATAATTCCATGGAAACTCATTGAATACTTTGTTTTGGAAATGAATATTGAATATATGCATCACCAAGTGACCTCATTTCTTGGGAAGACATCCCTAGGCCATAAATGCCACAAATATCAAGATTCATGCCTCCCATGCCTCATCAATGCTTTACATGATGACCTCCATGCCTCTTAATTTACCCTTCTTCTAATGCCATGATGAGGATAATTGCAAAAGTAATTCCAATAACTGAATTAATCCTCAACCACACATCTCAATCTTGAGATGGATGGTTGAGGTTGATTCTGATCAAATCTAAAATCTATAAATAGGAGTCCTCAATACATCATTTGAAAGCTTAATTTTTGCAAAGTTATAATTCAAGATTGATTCCAAAAACTTCATGTAAATAGTGTTATAATACCCAATTGATTCCAAGCCAAGCCAAGCCATAACCTAAAGGTGCCAATAAGAGATGAAGGTAGCCACATTCCATTGAAGAAGACCTCTTGAAGCACAAGCCAAGCAAGCCAACATTACAAAGGCATTTGGAGCATCTAAGGAAGGTGAAGGAACTCTTGTATTTGATTCCTTGATTTTTAGTTGTGTTTGTCATTTTCTTTTTTTAACTAAGCTCTCGCTAGTGTCTAGGCCTAGAGATGTTATGATATTAGTGTGTTTATTTCATTTTATTTTCATTTTAGAACTGACACCATACTAACCATCCTCTCTTGAGTCAAATTCCTATATCACAACTGGTAGCTACTAAATACACTCTAAATCATATAGAAAGTTGTCCCCCACTGATCTCAAAATCAATATTCTTGTGTTATCAGGCAGATATGAGTGTAAAACTACATGTTTGGATGTATGTAACAAATATATTTATAATGTTGGTTTTATTATTACATGGTTATTATAATTTAAACATAAGCATATTTTATCTATGGATAGCTCAAATAATTTATAAAAATAGTATATTGAAGTTTAGATATGTTTTTATTAAATATAATAGTGGGTTTGGGTTTATTGTACTCGATAGCTAGTTCTACAAGTATGGTGGATTCATTGTAATATAAGGATTGTTAGATAACTATTACTCTATGTTTTGATCATTTATATAATATATATTTAGCTAAGTTTAATATAGTTTTATCTCTATGTTCATTTATTGATTCACATTCAAACAAATGTGAATGGATTCTTGATGTATTTATATTAATAATGTTCTTCTTCATGCATAGTTAAGCTTGATCTATGAAATTATTATAACTTATCAATATAATAGTATGTGTTTCCTTTTGTATGTTTCATTTTATTTTGATTATCTATGTTTTATTTTACTTCCTAATTCAATTCACACATCTATCCTTGTAATTATCATGTTATGATAAATCATTAAGAACCTCTATTAAAAATGGTATAGTGAGCATGGAACATCATTAGCCAAGGAAATGTTATGATGGTTACCCAACCAAAGAGAAGTGAAAATTTAGTTAGAATAGAAGATTCATAAATTAATATTAGAGTAAACACAAATAATAGGATGTACCATGAGATAAATAGTAAAATAACATATCTATGGTGAGACTTATGAAATATTTTAGTGAAAACTAATTGGACTATTAGTTACTTGGCTAACCTAATTGGAATATAAATATTTTCAATTTAGATCTATAAACATTATGACATGGATTTAAGATAGGATAGAGTGGTTAAAGAGCCTAAACATTACTTGGAATCATGTGATCGATCACTAGATAATTTTTTCCATGAATAAATACATAATTGATTCATAGTACAAGGGTATATAACATTTGAAGCAGTAAAGTATATATTTATTAGGGGGATTAGAGGAAATTTTTCATATAAATTCACTTTGTTGATCAAGATGTTGGCTATAGAAAAGGTCCATGGTGTCTATTTTATTCAGATTAGAGTAGTCACTTTGGGTGCTATGGGGATGTGTGTGATAAAAGGGTGAATGGTGAGATAATAAAAAGGCACATTTTTAACCTGAGTCTGGAATGGAGAACCTAGAGGAGAAAAATTGGAAGAAGACCCAAGAGTTAGAAATAAATTTTTGGTAACATAAATTATGGAATAAATAGAGTGAGACTTATGAATTTGTGAATAAATGAAGGATTTATAGTAGCATAGAAGACAAGATCAAGGAGAGAAGGGATTAAGAGCTAGGTGATAAGGGGAGGAGGAAGGATCCTAGGCTTAGTATTGATATAGAATGTGAGGATGAGGAGGATCAAGTGAGAGAGGAATATGAAGAAAATAATGTAGATATAGATTAGATAGTTAAAAGTTTAGAAACATGTTGGAAATATTGTCATTGATGTCAAAGGTATAGCATTATTGGTGATAAAGGCCCCATTACATTTAATGATGTTTATAATAGTTATATCTTGGCTAATATGTGTTAATATTTATCTGATATTAATGAATATATTTTTGGTTGCATATAAAACAAAAGAAGGGCCCATAGAGAAGTCAAAGAGTCACAGGGTAAAGATAAAAGAAGAATGGGATGCATTTTCCCATGAAGAGTCATCTTTGGGAATTCCAAGAGTCACCAAGTGAAGATAAAAGAGGAAGGGCATACTTTATCATGAAGGGACACTTTGAGGAATATGAAAAGTCACCAAGAAAAGGACAAAAGAGAAAAGGATGTTTTTGTTTATGAAGGGTCACCACATGACTTTTCAAATGCAATGATATGAAGGGTAATGCAATTTTGGTGCCATTTTCCATGAGGATTGAAGGGTCATAAAGGGGGGAGGCCAAAGGTCATTTGGAAAGATATAAATAAAGGCTTGAGAAGCCATTTGTAATGTGTGGTGTTTATTGTTTCATTTTTATTACATATCTTGAATGTTTAGTTAAGTGAAATATAATTAAGGAAAAGTTTTAAAAGATATATGATATACTGAATCACCCCCCCTCAGTATATCCCATCATTAAAAATTGGTATAAGATAAGGTTTCTTCAAAAAGGGTTTAGAAACTTGAAGGTAAATTAAAGAAAATCACAAGATGGCCAGGCAACTAAAGAAGGAGGATCAAGAGTTGAGATATGTGGTTGAGGCTCTTAAGGAACATGTGTGTATCTTGGAATCTAAGTTGGATATAGAAGAAAAAGAAAATAAGATATTTATTCAAGATATTAATAATTAGTTAGAGGATCTAAATTCATGTTTGAAATCAAGAGAAGAAGAGTGTAATCAGTTGAAGGTTGAGTTAGGTTCTTTAAAGGATAATCATGAGAAGATTTTAATCAAGGTTGAAAAAGATCATGAAATATTAGTCCAAGGAAAAAAGGATGCAAGTTTTGAAGGCAAATTAAAGAAGCCAATTAGGCAGCCCAATGCTTTTAAGTTTTTAAATTATTTTCATGGCCATTGTTTTGTTTATCATCATGTTGGTCATAGGGCAAGAGACTATATGAGGAGAAGTAATCAGTCGAAGGGAGATCTTGGTCACATTCAAAAAGAAGGCATGAGAAATTTTGTTTGTTTTTGTTATCATAAGGTTGGTGATATTGCTAAATTATGTCCAAATAAAGTAAATATATATTTGAAGTATGTCAAAGGATATAGAGCCCCTAAAAAATATGAGAAGATTCAAATTTAGGTTTGGAGACCTAAAATAGTAAAGGTTGATTGGGTTGAGTTTAAGAGTGAGAATAAATTACTTGCTATAATAGATAAAGAATCATATAGGAAGGACTATGAAAATCTCTTGTTACATTTGAGCATGAGCCTTTTAAAGATAAGACAATTGTAAGAGTTGAAAAGATGAAAAACATCATAAATGTTGAGGTTAGTAAGTCAAATGAGATAGACATGCTGAAATAGATTCTAAGAGAAAAACACAAGATCAAGGAAGAAACAAAGGAGATGTGGGAATATCCTGAGATTTATTTCTAGGACCCTTTTGTGTGGGGTGTCTCTTCTAGGCTTCAAGAAGACACTTTTAAGAAAAATTGAAGCATGGTGGATGTTATTGGGTCTTGGTTATGTTGCATGACAAGAAGGTGAGTTGGCAGATTAATCATTTGAGGGAATAGATTTTAAAGAATATTTTGCACCAGTGTTAAGGTTAGAGGCTAGTAGAATGTTTCTTGCATATGCAGTGTTTAAAAGTTTTAAAGTGTTTCAAATGGATATGGTCATAAGACATCAGAATGTTGAAAAAGAGATAATAGTTTCAGAAATAAGGAGAAGGAAACTCATGTAGATTCAATCAAGAAGGACCAGAGTTTCAAGCCTCCATTCATTAAGAAGAAGGTTCAAACATATTCATGGCAGAAGAAATAACCTAAATATTCTATGATGGTTCAGATAGCTTTGCATGTAATAAATGAAGATCAGACATGGTTCATTGTTAGTGGATGTTTGAGGCATATGACAAGAGATAAGAGTAATTTCATAACTCTAAAGAAGATCAATGGTGGCATAGTGAAATTTAGAGATAAAACCACTGATAGGATAGTTGAAAAAAGGTACTTTGAGTTTGGATAATGGTAGAACCAAGAATAATAATGTTTTGTAAGAATAATCTATTGAGTGTAAGTCAAATATGTGTTTAGGGATACACATTAAAGTTTTATGCAATAGTTTGTGAGATTAGAAGAAAATATTCAAATGAGTTGATTACAGATGCTCAAAGGACATGTAATGATTTATATGTATTATTAGATATCTTCTCAAAGGCATGATCAAAGGACACATTAAAAGATCTGTGAGATAAGTTGGGAGTAATTTCTCTTACTTCCTACCATTGAGGTTCAACATCAGTTGAGGGGAAGCTATGTGTTAGCTCCAGGTAGGCCCTTTGCCATTGATGTCAAAGGGGGAGAATAACGGGTATAGGTACAGGTGTAGAAATAGGTATAGGGAATAGGTATAGGTTGCTACAGTAAGGGGGAGTTACTATAGGTTTTTCATGTGACAGTATGTGCAAGATTCAGGATGTGGCAGTTTCAAGATTGAGGTTGCCATCAATGACAAAGGGGGAGATTGTTATAAATATTGTCATTAATGTCAAAGGTCTATCATTATTGGTGATGAAGGCCCCATTTAATTTAATGATGTTTATAATAGTTATATCTTGTCTAATGTGTGTTAATATTTATTTAATATTAATGAATATATTTTTGGTTGCATATAAGACAAAAGAAGGGCCCATAGAGAAGTCAAAGAGTCACGTGGTAAAGACAAAAGAAGAATGGGATGCATTTTCCCATGAAGAGTCATCTTGGGGAATTCCAAGAGTCACCAAGTGAAGAAAAAAGAGAAAGGGTGCAATTTATCATGAAGGGACACTTTGAGGAATACAAAAAGTCACCAAGAAAAGGACAAAAGAGGAAAAGACATTTTTGTTTATGAAGGGTCACCACATGACTTTTCAAATGCAAGGATATGAAGGGTCATGTAAGTTTGGTGCAATTTTCCATGAGGATTGAAGGGTCACAAAGGGGGAAGGCTAAAGGTCATTTGGAAATCTATAAATAAAGGATTGAGAATCCATGTGTAATGTGTGGTGTTTATTGTTTTAGTTTTATTGCATATCTTGAATGTTTGGTTAAGTGAAATTTGATTAAGGGAAAGTTTTATAAGATATATGATATACTGATTCACCCCCCCTCTCAGTATATCCCATGCTTAACAAAACATACAGAAGCATATTCCATGGAGGAGAAATAAGATTACCATATATCCATAGACATAACACAAGTTGAAGCTCTAAGAAATATATTGTTGGAGGTAAAAATCATTCACCTTAGGAGCACATATTCTCCCCTAGCCTATTTTTTTCAAAATTATAGTAATTAAAAAACCACTTTTGTAGACAAGGATTGACAAGGACCATTCACAAAATATATTCACCATTAAGGTATCAAGCCACAAAATGTAGAACATTGTGAAGTCACACATAGTTTTTATAAACAATAGAAGAAGAATATACAAGCATTAACATTGATAAAAACATACCTCATAATTATTACATAATTAAGGGAGTTTATCACAAAAATCAATATATTGGAAGAGGAGGAAGAGGATGAGGATACATATAAGGTTAATTCATCACCAAAATGAGTTGGGACATAGTAAGAGCCAAAACCCTAGGTATTCCCATTAGTTATAAAAATATCACAGATATTGGCTGTTTAGCAACTAAATACTTGTGAGAAGCATCAATATGTAAACTTAGTTAGGAGCCTTTATCAAATTTTCACCCTATGGTGGGTATATGGACCTATAATAGTACTTGTTCATCTATGACATGAAGTGACAAGCCAAAAGAATTACCAATGATGTAGTAAAGAAGTGTGAACTAATTAGATCATTGTGTGGTCACATGTTGGAATTCATATTCCATATAAATGTTAATCAAGTGCATTTAAAATAGGTAAAATACATGGTTATCAGAGAATTTAAGATCAATATTTTCTCTAATCAAACTATATATGTATTTGAAATAAATCCAATAGGGAAAAAAAGATAAAGTCTTTGAATATGATCTTAAATTGTCTAATGTGATAATTAAAGTGTAGATTTATCTAGAAGATAAAAATAAAGTGACTTGGTTTGTGTAAGTACTGTGAAATATAATATTGTTCACCATCACTCAGATAAAATTGAACACCAAGTTAGATGAAAGAGAAATTATGATTAGGGTCAAATAAATCAAAGAGTATGGTTGTAGTTTGACTTCATCTTCAAAAATAGAGAGCACTCTAAAAAAATTATTTATAAGGATGGATTGGTATCGAGAGGGATGAGACAAGTCTAAGTTTGGTCTGCAATGTATAGAGTATAGAATGTAAGGGCATCATAGGAATGAGTGACCAAGAATCAAAATAGATTTATGTGAAATATGTAGAATGGTAGTGCTAGGAATGGTAAAACATTCCAATAGTATAATATTTTAAGAGTTAGTCAACAATAAATATCACATGAAGCTACAAAAAAATGAGATATAAAATGAGACAACTCAAATGATATTTAGAAAAGAGATTCTTAGTACAATAGGAATCCCTTGCATAAATAGGCAAGGTAAAACTAGAAACTAGCCTAACTAAGGATTGTGAGATAAATATTCACATAAGATAAACTAATTAAAAGGTGAAATACCTAAATATAACTTATAAAGCATGATAAATACATAATCTAACACCACCCATCAAGTGAATCTAGGGGATAAAAATATCCAAAAAATATATAGTGGAATATCCATAGTATGAGTCCCAATAAATAGGCCCGATATGGTATTCATGTACAATATATATATGAAATTAAGAATTAATATGTCATCATGAATAGTCCACAAGGAAAATTTTTGAAACTCCAATCATGAACTGCAATTCAAGGAAATAAGGTGATGAAAAAGGATTTGGGAAGATGTCTAAAACCTACTATTGATTCAAAATGTACTCTAAGATAATAACTCCATCCCAAATGTGTTGATGAATGAAGTGCATATGTAACTCAAAGTGCTTGGTCTATTGGTTCTCAACTAGGTTATGTAATATGTGAATTACACTCTAGTTGTCACATCAAAGTATAGTAGGTGAATCCTGCATGAAGCCAAACTATATTAACAATTGAAGAAGCCATAGAACCTATTGAATCACTATAATTACTACCCTCTACTTAGCCTCTATAGATGAGAGTGCAATAGCCTACTTCTTATTGCAAAACCAAACAATAGGTGAAGAACCAAGACAAAATATGTAGTCAGAAGTGGAATGCCTATCATCAAGAGAACCTACCTAATCTGAATAATTGTACCCAACCAACTGAGTATAACCCCTAGTGTAGTGTAATCCAAAAATAGTAGTGCCTTGTAAATATCATAAAATCCTCTTGGTAGCCTAGCAATGACTATCATGAAGAACATGTGAAAACCTAAATACAATCCCAATTATAAATGAAATGATGGGGAGAGTATGGCTAAAATACATAAGACTCCTAACCATTTATCTATATAATGTAATATCACAAAGTGGAGTAGTAAAATTGGTAGTGAGAGTCACTACAAAATAAAAAGGATAAGGACTTGGCTTGCAATCAACTATGCCAAAATGCTAAATAAGTGCAATGGTGTATTTTTACCAACTCAAAAACATCCTTGTATCTGAATGTGAAATTTTCAAACCAAGGAAGAAGTGAAAAAGATCAATATATATCATGTCAAATAGTGTTGAAAGTGTTTGTTGAATAGCTTAAACTTAAGAGAGGAGATGCCTCTGAGAAGCATATCATCAACATACAAGACTAGTATAAAAATATCATCCTCAATATGTTATATATACACTATAAGATCAAAGTGGCAGTGAATAAATATAGTAGAGATAAAAAATTAATCCATCTTCTCATAAAAAGCTCGAGGGGACTATTTAGGACTATAAATAGACCTCCTAAGTTGACAAACAAGTGAAAAATCATGAACAAACCTAATAGGCTGATCTATATAGATTTCATCTTATAAATCTCCATAAAAAATCACTCTTAACATCTATTTGATACAATTTCCAACCCTATGATGTAACAAGATAAAGTACAAGGAGAATAAGATCCATATGGGAGATAGGAGCAAAATTCTTAGAGTAGTCAATACTTTCAACCTATGAAAAACCCATTACTATAAGATGGGCCTTATACTTGTCAATGGACCCATCAAATACATACTTGGTGCATTAAATATACTTTCACATAACTAAATTTCTTCCCTTAATAGTAGATACCAAATCCCAAGTATTATTGTTAATCAAAGATGAATACACATCTATCATCACATCATCCCACTCCTTATCCCATGAGCTTGTGAAAAAAAATATGGATCCTGAGAGAATGCTTGACTTAAAATTATAGTACTTGTAAAATGTGTATGATAGTGTCTAGTGGGTGGACGATCATGTATGAAAGGTGATACCTCATAAATTATAGTACAATACCAAAAAGGCATAGTGATAAAATTAGTGGGAATAGGATCCTCAACATCCATAACCTCCTCAAGGGTGTCCTAGACTAGATCCTCAAAGAATGAATCCTCAAGAGGAGATGATGAATCATTAAAAGAATAAGGCATGGAAGAATATGAAGAATCATGAGATGTGAAGTGATCATAAAACTTTACATGTTTTCAAAAATGAACATCAAAAATATCAAGATATAAAAGATGATAAGCTCTCATGTCCTTGTAATACCCTACAAAAATCAAAGATTTTCTCTTCTTATCTAATTATTTCCTTTTTTTATTTGGTATAAATGCCCAAGCATAGATCCCAAAGACTCAAAAAAATTATTCATTAGGATTGGTTCAAGACCAAGCCTCCTCTAGAGTCAAATAATCAAGTGCTCTATATGGTGTGTGGTTTTTAATGTAGTTCAAAAAATTATCTACCTTTACCTAATAGATAAGAGGTAAATCCTATGAATGCATCATACAGTTAGAAAAGTTTAATTCTTCCATTATACTAAGACATTATATTTTGGAATATGTATAATATAATTTTGGTGAATAATTCCATGATCTACCAAAAAATTATATAACTCTCAACTAAATTACACCCCCATTATCTATAAAAAGTTTTTTAGTAAAACTAGAAGATTGTTTGTTGACCAAAGCCTTAAATACCTTGAATTGAGCACAATAATCACTCATATACTTGATAAAATAAACCTAAGTATTCCATGATAAATTATAAATAAAGGTAAGTGCATTCTTAGCTCCATTGAAATAAGGAGTATGAAAGACCATCAAATTACTATGCAAAAGTTTAAGTGGTGAAGAAGCTCTCATGGACATACCCTTAGGAAATGGATGTTGGTGTTGTTTCCCCAATGCACAATTAGGGAAAAGTCAATCAAGACATAAATATATAGGAAGACCCTCTACCATACTATGAGTGCTCAACTCCTTCAAATATCTATAGTTGAGATGTCCAAATCTCTAATGCCGAATCCTACTCTTAGAATCTACATGAGAAACCAAACACATCTCTAGAGGAAGAGTATCATAAAAAACCTCAAAGGAATAGAGTCAATAACAATGATCTACAAAACCCTATGCAATAACTATGTCAGGCTCTAAGAAATCTCAAACTTTACCACCCTATGGTGTGAAATTCACTATCTTTCCCTAACTAGAATGGAAAATATGAAAAACTAAAAGAATATTGGTGATGATGTCTAGAACATATAATGCATCATTGATGTAGACACCATCAAGAAATATGTCACCCTTTCCATTAACATAAATAAAGGAATAATCTCCAACCTCAATTTTGGAATTAAAATCCAAACTAAGAGATATAAATGACTCTTTATAATAAGTCATGTGATGTGAAACACTAGAATATAGAACCCAACTATCTGAAAAAGGTGACTATGATATACTAACAATATTAAGTGTTTTCCCATGCTCGTGAGATGGATAATGAGTGGATATATAAATCTTGTGTTTCATGATGGCATATTATAGGGTTTGCATTCTCTTAAAACACCTAGACTCTTCATGACTAGACCCCTAAT
This sequence comes from Torreya grandis, assembly GCA_037957365.1. NCBI lineage: Eukaryota > Viridiplantae > Streptophyta > Pinopsida > Cupressales > Taxaceae > Torreya > Torreya grandis. The sequence goes on along the minus strand of JARHVA010006809.1, from coordinate 492,504 downwards.
AGTAGGATTATGATAAGTTATAATTATTATTATATTTGAACAATGATTTGGGTGTATATGTGTTGGTGTTGGGCTTAGATGAATTTTTAGATGGAAGAGGAGTATTCTTATTCATACTCTCTATTTTTCCCTTGCTCTTAGGATGTGATGCTAATAATTATATTTGAGAGGTGTAAGACTCAAGGTGAGATAATTTGGATTCCTCCCTTGTAAGTCTCTCATAAAACAATTCAAAATCAGATTTTTTAATGCAACACCTAGGGAATCCATGCTAGAGAGAAAGGTAGAAGAAAATATTTGAAATAGACCACTCAACTTGAACAAAATCAAGTACACACACTCTTAATATTTTTTATCTCATCCACTCCCCTTCAACTATGTCAAAAAATTATTAAACTTAGTGAGGTAGTTTATAGTAGGGGCAAAGTCATCAGTATTGAGTGAAGTAAGATATACTTCAAGCTACATGGCTCTTATATGATCTACTTCCAAAATAAATATTTTAGCTTATCCTACATTATGAATGAGTTATCACACCCATACAAATGAAACATTTTGAATGGAGTATCACACCCATACAAATAAAAAAAAAATTATCACTCACATAAGTCCATATCAAACCCATACACTCATCAAACATACATTGGTTCTAAATTTTTTAATACCCTCTTATAAATTGTGGTTGAGTTTCATTCATTAGGGACCATAATCCTTTACATTTGATGATTTTTTCCATTCTAATTCCTCATTTATGGTAATTATGTGTAGTTAAAATCTCACACTAATTAATACCATAAGAATAAGAAATTATAGTGAATCACCAAAGAATAGAAATAATGCAAAAGGGTGCACAAATCAACACTGAGACAACCACCCAAAAGATTTTATTAAGGGACCCCCCCTAATGTTAGCACTTTATAAAAGTAGTGTGTTTTTATAAAGCTATGAAACAAATGGATAGAGAATTTAAAAACATACACTTTTAAAGAAATGGAACTCAAATTTGAGTTACTGTTCAAAAGATATGGGCTTAATGAATTCCCATAAATGGGTGAAAAACATTAAAATTTACATTATAAACTAATTTTAATGACCAAAATAGAAATTAAGGTAGGATTATAAACACTCATTAGAACTAGAATTGAACCATATATTAAACAAAGCAAACCAAAGTGAGAACAAAATCTCTGAGTTACCTCAGTGTGCATGCAATTGAGGGACACTTCCTCTTTTAAGAAAAAATATAGCTTCTAAAAGGAAATAATGAATATGTAGATGTGCTAAGAGGAAATAAATGTGGATTGTATTTTTTTATATCTAAGTACGTGTGTAATGAATAGTTTTAAGAATAGAAGAAAATCAAAATAAGGTCATGATCCTACTATATAGACCACAAAGGATATTTATAATGCCACTTAGAGGATTTCCAATGCACTTTTACTTATTTCCATGTAGGTCTCTGGTCTTATCTCCTTTCAAATGCACTAATAACATAGATCAAAAATATAATTCTAATTTAGATCCTATGACAATGAAGGATGTAGATCAGACTAAAAAAACTAATCACTTTTATGCAATAATAGTGAGACACCACCTATGCAAATGAGAATGCCACCTTAAGACTCTTCTAAGTCATAAATAAGGAAATGGATTACACTAAGAAAAAAATAAGACTCAAATTATGATTATGTAAACAATAGAGAAAAATTCCAATGTATTTAGATCTACCTTCTCTCTATAGCACCTCAGCTAATGATAACTAGAAAGGATGAGGTAGAAAATAGATCTAAAAAAGAAAATAAAACTTCCAACATGATTTTAAAGATTTTTAATGTCAAATCTCTTCTAAAAACTATAGATATATAAAAAATGTAGTCCTCATCTCCTCTTCCAATGAAAACTCCATACTGATGTCAAAATAACTACTTGCTAATAGAAATATGCAATACTATATGAGCCTAATAATCTCCAATTACATAAAAAAATGCCACCTAGACTGAAGGATTCTAATGGATGTCAAGGGGAATTAGAATAAACTTATCTAAAAATTTAAATTACAAGAATAGTTAAAACTCTCTAATGCTCTAATACCATGTTAGGAATGGTAAAAATAATTCAATAATCTAAGATCTAAAGAGTTAGTCAACAAAAAATGTCACATGAAGCTACAAACAAATGAGATGTAAAATGAGATAACTCAAATGATATTTAGAAAAGAGATGCTTAGTACAATAGGAAACCCTTGCATAAATGGGTAAGGAAAAAATAGAATTTAGCCTAAGTAATGTGGGATAAATACTCACATAAGATAAACTAGGAAAAATATTAAATACCTAGCTATAATCTAGCAAACATGAGAAATGTGTACTCTAATAGGTAGGGAATGTGACATCTCACTACCATATCCTATAATAGTATGTCAATAATACAAAGATTTTGTATTTTAACTTTTTTAAGTCACCTAATCATGATGAAATATTTTATATATCTCTATAAGAACTAAAGGAAGATATTAAAAATCATGTGTTTGCAGTCACTACATAGAAAAAAACTATTACTACTAAAATAATTCCCAAACCATAAGTTAGCATTACAAGTTCAACATAGTCAAGTAAAACATGGATTTTAAATGGGACACACTATAAAAATATAGGTATGGCTAGTTGGACACCACCATCTTAGGCTTGGATAGCTCCATCCCATAATTAGACACCTCCATTAATGTAATATCAATCCTCATCCCATTATAATCCTATGATTCCTCAGGCATAATAGGCAACTTGGGCACTATCACTTCCTTAATAACAATATGTTGGTTATGATGGCCTAAAAAGAAATTTTATAATGCACATTAGTTTTTTGGAAGCTTTGAGATGTAATAGTTAAGTGGTTGTGGATTTCAAGAAAATAGAAGAGGTTATAGAAGAGGATATAGGGGAGGATACTGAGGTGGTGTACAATGATGTATGGGAAATAATTCCCAATAACCTAAAATAAAGTTATTCTTGTGTGGAGAGTATAACCATGTATAAATTATTATCCATAAAATCTTTAGGGATAATCTTACTGTGACTACTGTAGGGTTTTAAATCAACATGATACATATGACTATTTGGTTTTTGATAAATAAAAAATAGATAAGACATTGAGGAATGAGAATATAATTAATGCACAACTATATAATATTAATTTATATAATTAGTCACATGGAAATAACATGAAAAATAAATGTTACCACCTCTAGAAATGCCACAAGACCATATGATAAGAAAGGCCTAGTAAGACAAATATCCTGAACTAGTCATTAAGAAATGACTAATGTAAGAATCTGCATAGATCTTGATAATAATCCAATACTAAGAGATTAATGAATATGGTGTTATGGATATATATGCACATATGTATGGCTAGATGGTGTTAATTATGAGACAAGATGGTGTTATCACTACCCTGACAAATTTAATGAAGTTACTTAGTACACTATGTAATGAAAACATTTCATTGAAAAACACCAATCTACTCCATAATTTGTTAGAATGTGCACAAAAAGGACATAATTGGATAGATAGAATGATATGGTAAGTTAAGACTAAATAAACTTGGGATTTTGACTCTAGAATGGATATCAAGTTGGAAAGGTATGAAATATCCAATGTAGTATTTGATTTTGGTAGCATAGCTAACATGATCCTAAGATCAACATGGGTCACTATTGGGAAACCTGTGATTAGCTATATTCCTACCACTTTAAGCCTTGTGTATTATGTATTAGTTAAACCTATTAGACATTTTGAGGATGTGGAAATAAAATTTCATGGAGTTGAGACATCATGGTGACTTTGAAGTCAATAAAATGAAGATAAATGAGACTCACTACCCTACATTAATTGAGAAAAGGTAGGCTATGATGTTTAGATGAACATCAACATGGTGATTAATTAATTGAAATATCATTATGGAGATAGGATCATAGTAATTAAATGAAATAAATGTGTGTAAAAACCATAATTCATACCCAACGTACCTTACCATTTTTTTATGGTGAAAGTAGCTAGATGAAAGTGAACACAAAAGAAAAATAGAAAACTCTGGGAGTTACTGAATATAAAATTCTATATGATAACACAAATCCACAAACATGAAATTTGCATAGGGAATAGTTACATTTTAATCTTATGATAAATCACATTTAGATTCCAAAGTTGGAATTAGATAATGTGTGATCTATGTCTATAAGGTCACCAACTGAGTCTGACATAGATTTATTATACTAGGGAAGTCACATGAATAAATATTTCATAGAACTAACTTTGAAAGGCATTCTATCATGGGATATATTTTATTCAATAAGTTTGTATTCAAATACAAACATACTCAATTGGGTTAAGTGATATTATGAGATATGTCCTGTGTGTATGGTCTTTGAAAGAAAATACCAAATACCCCAATAATTTATCATTGAGGATGTTAACTAGTTTATACTTTTATTCCAACAACATCTACTAGATACTAACTAGAGGGTGAGTTATATAAATTACACATTGAAGGGGATTGATGAGTAACTAAAATTTGATGAAGCTTGCTAAATAATATTATCCAAATTCTAGTTACTAGTGGATGCTAGAAAATACTAGCTAGTGTTCAAGGAGGGAGACTATCTAGATATTTGTAATTGCCAATTCATCAAAGTATAGCTTTCAGAAGTTATGGATTTTAAGAATTGGTACATGTTTTCAAATATGCTATATGTTTTCCCAATCATTTGGTATATACATCAAGAGTGCAGGTGAGAGATGAAGTATTGAGCACAAGTACAAAGTGACTTCATTCAAATGTTCATATTTGAAGATGACAACACATTGATGCATAGGGAATTATTAAAGTTAAATAATTTTCTATTTCATGGGAGAGATAAGGAATTACATAATATGGTTGAGTCATCTTCATAACAAATCATAGCTTGTGACTTGAATGAAGATTTATAGATATACAAAGTATAAAAATAAAAGTAAAAAATCTTGGTGTATCCTTGACATAGGATACAAGATCAATATGATGGGATGTAAAATTAATATGATGAGGATAACATGACTTTATATGATCTATTTGAACTTGAATGAGAGGTTGAGCCACTCCTAGACCCAGTTATAGATTATGCATAAGAAGAAAAGTTTTGACATATCAATTTTCTAGAGCGATAAGTCTAGTAGATACTATGTGACTCAATTTCTAAGGTGGGATGTAACATATATCAATAACCTATGAAGGAACATGTGGGGAACATTGTAATATAGGTCACTCACAATTTAGCACATATTTAATATTATTGGTCTCAATAAGACATATTAGAAGTTATGCATATCTTAAAGTATTACTAGGATGTCTTCCCTATAAATTCATAGAGGTTAAGGGTGTGGATACATCCTTAGGGGAAATTCACATTGATCTAAAGGAGTGTGCACACCTAATCAAGAGTAAACCCACCTGATTGAACCTAAATATGAATCTTAAAGTGAAATTTGAGTTGGATCACATGAAGGAAGATGGTTTTATCTCTCCTGGAAAGGAATTTGACTAGGTTATCCCCATGGTAGTACAACTAAATAAGACTAGTGAGATCTAAATGATTATTGCAACTTGAATGAGGCTTTTGGTAATGATCCATTTCCTATTCCATTCATAGATGAAATTTTAGAAGGGTTTATAGGGCATGAAGTGTATTCCTTCATAGATAGTTTTAGTGGATATTATCAAATTGTGATCATAGAAAAGGATATGGCCAAGACTAATTTCATAATTGAATGGGGATCCTTTACATATAAGGTAATGCCATTTGGTTTGAAGAATGCACCTATAATATTCTCTTGATCTATAGTCATTACATTTAAGGATTTTATCCATGACTTTTTGGAAGTCTACTTAGATGATCGGGAAGATTTTTCTTTATTCTAAAATCATTTGTCAAAACTTAGGCTTATGTTGGAGAGATGTAGGGAGCAAAAAAATGCACTCAATTTGAATAAATGCTTATTTTTTACACTATTTGGAGTTATATTATGACATGTAATTTGTAGTAAGGGCATCTTGGTGGATCAAGCTAAGATTGTAGTAATTTTGGGAATGATTCCACCTATAAATTCAATAGATATGTGATTTTTTATGAGACATGCATGATACTAATAGAAGTTTATTAAGGGGTATGCAACCATATTTTCCCTTTGTGAGAATTTATTACACAAAGGAATGAAGTTTGTATAGATATAATAATGACAAGTAGAATTCATTGAATTTAAGAAGAGACCAGTGATTGCATCAATCTTGATCTTCCTAGACTAGAGTAAACCATTTCATATACATGTAGATGCATCAAGAATTATAGTTAGAGTGGTATTATCACAATCAAGAGAGGGTGAATTAAATCACCCTAGAATTTCAAAAGTGGTAATTTATCTACTTTGGAGAAATATTATAAAACAACTAAGTAGGAGGCCTTAGTTATGGTGTTTGTACTTCAAAAGTTTTAGCACTACTTTTTGGCCACATCATTTAATTTATTCACCAATCATCAAGAGATGAGATAATTAGTTAATAAGCTCATGTTGGGAGGACACATTTCATGATGTTTGATTCCCTTACAAGAATTTCAATTCTAGATAAATGTTAATCTAGGCTAGGAAAATGTGGGTTTAGATCATTTGAGTAGGCTATAAAATGGTGAAGAACCAGAGGAGATCTCATACGAGTATTTAGATGTATGTCTATTTTATGTGTTTGTGATCCCATAACATTTAAAAGATATCAAAAAAATTCTTAAACAAAGGATTTTTTTGAAACAATATGTGGAAAATTATAATAATTAATTCATTACTAGAGCCTTTTCATATAGTATTATCAATGAATTTATTTATCATCTAAGAAAGAATGAAGTGTTGTGCAGAGTTGTGTTAGAGCATAAAAGGCCAAAAATGCTTGAGGAGGCACATTAAGGAATCATAGGGGGTCATTTTATAGGAGAAGAAACTAAAATAAAGATCTTACAAAGTGGTTTTTGGTGGACCTATTTTTTTAACATGCCCATAGAGTTGCACAACAATGTGATGTATGTCAGAGTATGAGCAAACTAAACTAAAGAGATGACATGCCTCTATAATTGATGCTAGAACAACAACCCTTTGATCAATGGTGAATTTATTTTTTGGGCCTATTAGTCCACCTAGTAAACTTAACCATGCTAGGTATATTATTACTATGATATAATATTTTATGAAGCAGGTGGAAGTTGATGTGATGCCCAGTTGTAATGCTAAAGATGCAAAAAATTTCCTATATGAGATATCATTACTTGGTTTGGCTATCCTATCAAACTGATGAGTGATATAGGAACCCATTTCTTGAACAAAACTAGAAATTTTCTCACTGATTAATTTTTTTATTTTACACTAAAAAAGTATAACATACCATCCTCAAGATAACAACCAATCTGAAGTTATGATTAAGGTGTTGGGTAAGATGCTTACTACAATATGTGATGTTTAAATGGATGACTTGGAGAATAATTTTTTTATAATTATATGGGTGTATCGCACACATTATAAGTGAGTGATAGGGTTCACTCCATTTTAACTAGTCTATGGGTTAGAAGCAGTTATGCCCATGGAGTATGTGGTTTTGAGTCTAAGAATTACAATAATTATGCACATGGGTGATCAAGAATCATTGAAAAATAGGTTACTAGAGCTAAATTTCATGGATGAAGATAGGTGTAGATTATCTTGGACATAGGAGGTGTATAAATATAGGTATAAATCTTGGCATGACAAGAACCTAACAAATCAAAGAGTTTCAAGTAGATCAGTCAATATTACTTTATGATTGTCAGTTTAGAGCCTTCTTAGGCAAGCTCAACATTAGATGGAAAGGTCCATACATTATCCATGAGTTATTGTAGCTAGGAATGGTAGTCTTAAAGGATTTAAAAGGCACCATTTTACCTAGGTGAGTTAATGGTAGTAGGCTCAAACCCTATTTCCAATAATTTATCTCTACAAGTATGAGAAGGTGTAGACTTGCATCATGTAATTTAGGACTTATTTTAAATTATGTTGAGTGGAGTTTAGTTTTTTTTGTGTGCATAGGTTAGACTATGATATATTATAATTTTATGAGATTCAAATAAAGAGAAATGTTATCAAAGGTCCTAGTGTATAGTGAGCTTAAAAGGATAGTGTATGACTTCAATTAATTTCAAAAAATATGATGGTAGGATCTAAAGTAGATATGGATAATAAAAATTGAATGAAGCCATTAATGACAAAATACAAGACCATATTGATAAATACCCCTTAATAGATCAAATTTAAACATCATATATGGAATGATCAAGTATAATGTGTATAAAATAGGGTGATGGGGTATCTCTTATATTTCATCTATCATCAAAAGGTAAGCCAAGTCAACAAATTTGACACATCAAATAAACAATAATATTTCTATTTGATATATGCATGGGTAATATAGAATGATAATAAAAAAAATTAAAGTGATGATAAGAATAAAATTGCATAGGAAGTTATAAAAGTAAGGTGGGATACATAATTAAATCATCTTTCAGTTAATATATATTGAGATTTAGTCATCTCTATAATTTTTCATCTCCTTGAGTGAAGCATATTTTTTTCTATATTTGTCATTAAACTAGACGTTTAGAAGACATAATGGTTATTTTCAATATTTCCCATCTTATCAAAACTCTTACTGACTATTAAAAAGAAGATCTGGGTATTGAGTTGGATTTGTGACAAAAAAAATTCTCAAACCTATACGCCTCAAATTTCACCAAATTCTCGAATCAATTTTTTTTAATTATATAGGTAGTATAAGGAACACAAATAATCACTTTGACATAAACATCAATTTAATGCCATATATGTTGAACGCCTAATCTGACTACTAACTTTTAATGACATCAACTAAATTTTTTAATTATTGATAGGCCAATATAATGAGGCTAAGATCTATCTATCTCGAGAGATTACCATCTACATCAATGAGGTTGTGATGGTGTAGGTCATGGGTTTTCCATCTTGAGAAAAATTAGTAGAATATTATAGATATAAATCACTATTAATTATACTATAAGTTAAAGAAGCCTATGTCAGGGGATCTAGGGGAATCACCCTTACCGATACTACATATGAGCAAGTCTAAGTGTTCACAACATGCATCATAAAATAATATTGACAAATGACCAATAATTCTAAGTAGGATACCAAGTGGGTAATTGACATTACCCACTGCATAATCACCTCGATGAAGAATTAAACTAGCCTGAATTCTTGGTCTCTGAGTAACTACTGACATTGACAAATTTTTGACTTTTATGAACCAAATTTTTTAATATCAATTCTTAGTTCTCTTATTGGTATTCACATAGTGGAAGTTATTTCAAATAGAGGTGCACCTATATGTAGAATATTGGTCTTAAATTAAGTTTAGGAATCTAATTTTGATGTCATATAGCACATACTTCACAAACTAAGAAAAAGTTTTGGAATTTGTGGGAGGAGTCGATCCAACTCATTGCCTCCAATCCAAGATTTTCTCTTGATGTAATACAATACTTAATTCAACATGTTATGGTTATCAATCTTTACAACAGCATCATGGTGCATATCCATGAGTTTTTACAATAATGGGTCACATCTACCCTTTTTAATTGATATAAAAATAGCCTAGTAATAGGTTAATAGAGAAACACATTAGCTATGAACCACACAACACCTCTACAGATGGTACATCTAGGTTATTTAATGCTAGTAACATAGTAACCAAACCCTAACATATCATAAATTCAATGGGGAAAGAGAAAAGCACTGCTAAAAATCTAATCCCCTCTTATGCTAAAGATAAAACATGTAACACTTTGACATGGTGGGATGATACCTAGTTGATAATGGTCACAACTGATGCAGGAGCATCTTGGAAGTGCGTAGAACATGGATAAATATTTATTTCAAAAATTATTGTAGTTCAAAAATTTAAATCTTGTACACTTGTCAAGAGGAAGGGATAGGCTTATTTGAGTATTGTAAAGATCAAATTTAGTTATTGACAACCTTGTCACCATGTGAAATCAGGAAAATCAAGCCATAAGTGGCATAGGTTAGGTGTTAGCTGAATAATGCTATGTTTAAATGCATTTGTTGAGTTTTTCTAAGAGTTGGTTGAATTATTTTCGAAGTAAATTAAGACTATTTCAGTAGAGTAGGAGGTTGTGTAGGAGGGAGTGTAGGAGCAAGTCCAGAAAAAGGACTGTGTATTAATAATTTGTAACATATTTGATGAAGTAATGAATATAGTGTGCTTGATGGAAATCTATATGCATTTTTGATAGATTTTGCAAAAGATTGTTCTGTATGAAATAAAGGATTTTACAGAGTATGTGGCAGGGCGTTCCAATATACGTACAACCCTGAATGTGAATATTAATCTGAGTTGGATTGTTATGTTTTTCTTTTATTTGTTGAATATAGTTTAGGAGGAACTCATCATCGATTTTCAATATGTCTATTTGCAAGGCCACCTGGCTTGGATGTGGGTCAATCTATGAATAGGATCTGCGTAGAAACTAGTCACAAATTGATTTCAAAAGATGTTGATTCATATGGAAATAATAAACACCGTCGCTTGGCCTTCATTGAGCGTGCTTTAAAGAAGAAAATGGCACCATTGAATTTCTTCGAGCCAAGTCTGGATGAATATCTGTAACCACTGTATTTAGAAATTCTCTAGCATGTGAGACAATAATTAATGTTTTTGGTCATTTCAAAAGATATGTTTCCATCCATAATACTACATGAAGATCAAGATGATTAGTGGGTTCATCAAGTAAAAGTAGATTGGGCTCTATGAAAAGGGATCGTGCAAGTGTTATCCTCATACGCCACCCTCCAAAAAATGATTTGGTTGGCATGTGTTGCATCTCTGGGGTGAAATTGAGTCTTGCAAGAATAGATGTAGCACAAGCCTTTGTAGAGTAGGCATCAATGTATTCAATCCATTTATATATCTTTACTAACCTCTCTGATACATCACTCTCTTTCTTAGCTTCTCTCTGCTACGCAACTAATCTAGATTCTTTCTTCAAGAGTTGTGTTCTCTCTATATCAAAATTTAGAATACACTGAAGTGCCATAGTTAATTATTAGTGTCGAAGGATTAGAGAGTATAGGAGAACAAGGTTGGGAGACAAAGAGAGTAGGGTTTATTTGAAATTGGCAAACCATTCCTACGCATTCAGTTTTCTCTGCTTATTAGCAAATTTTTGTTCGGCCATTGCAGCAAGGGCATCCATAGGCATAGAGCATGACAAGTGTGTGAAGACATATGTTGGATGATTTGAGCTTTGAATTCAAACGTGAAGAGAGTACACAAAAAGTAGCAAATTATATTGGCCTGCTAGGATTTGAACTATACTCTGTAAGCATCTATGGCTGACCTAATTGTATATTTATATTTCTAACTGTAATGTAAAATCTGTTGGAAACAAGTTTGATGAAGAATTGTATAGAAAGACTGGAAAATGTCCCCTAGTCTTCCTAATCTTGTGTAGGTTCTTGTCTATGTCATGGTACGATATTTTGTCTGCAACTTAAATTGAACTGATGGTTGTATCTAGATTTTGCCAAATATTCTCTAAACAGGGGCCGTGGATATGCATTTGAAATTGTCTACAAGGAGTATTTAGTATAGACGCTGGCTATATTCACCATTTTGTTATCAGAGTAGTGTAAGTATGGGGTATTCATCAACAACTCTATGTGACTTGACAATAATGGGGATTGATGAACATGAGGTATATTAATTCATGATTGTTGACATTGTTGGGGACTTCTATGAGAAGCAAAATGGAAATGAGTTTTTATTTTGGAAAGTAGTGCATGTGATGCAAGTATGAAAAATAATTACCAAAGGAACTATGGGTGGAAATCCCTTATTTTTCTCCTTCTATCATATTCAACACTATTGTCCAATAAATTGAGCACACCAAGCTCTCATAATTTTTTTTGAAGAATATCAACTAGAGACTTCAACCCCATTAGATATGTTTTCACCACTACCAAAAATACCTCTAGAGGCCCTTTAATATCTACATAAAATGAAAAGAAAGGTTAGGTATCCCCATTAGTTAGTGTATATATAAAATGGTTCACTACCACAAAAGATCCATGTACACATGTTGAGTTACTCTAGCTAGAAACCCAAGAAGAACACCAACCATAAGGAGAGACTATTAGGCCAACCAAATTAAAATTAATTACTACTAGTAAGGTGAAACCCTTTTTTATTAGGTAAATAGTACATGACATAGCAATTACCTCATCTAAATAATATCCAATCATGGATACTAATGAGCCTAAAATGGAGAAACAAAATGTAGAGGAATAAAAAACTACCATTGATGAGGCACAATAGGATGAAACACATCAATCACATTAGGAGTATAAAAGAAAATAGGATGAGGATCTTAAGAATGTAGGAGATGGACAATGGTACCAATAGGTCACCATATAAACACAAGATGAGGAAGATACAAATATATAATGGGATATTGACATAGAAGAACTTTTGAATCCAAAGGAGGATGGTGAGTAGGAAAAGATGGAGGTTGAATCCATGACCCCAAACATTGAGGCATAGGAGTTGTAGACAAGAATAGAGGAGGCCAAATAATAAAATTAGTCTAAATACAATGAGTTATAACATCCAAAAGATACATAAGATGTAGTAGTTTAGAATACCCATGATGTTGAAGAAGAGAATAAGATGCAAGATTTTGAAGTAGTGAAGTAGTAAATAAAGGAAGTGAAAAACAAGAAGATAACATGTGAAGAGGCATATAAAATAGCATAATCATAGGAGGATCAAACCACTAAGAAATTAAAGCTGGATGATGCTAAGTGTGAAAAAAATTTAGAGGATAACATGACCATGAAATAAGATAAAATGGGGGACATGTAGGAGAAGGAACAAAAAAAACTTAGCACTTCACAACCATAAGACAATCCTATTATATAGACACTATAAAACATTTGACTTTGGGATGTCCTTGATCCATCTTACTAACACACCACATTTTCACTATCAATCATGCCATTATGATAGGTGATTACAACCACATTAGTTGTACCATTAGAAATTACACCACCTACCATTTAATCCTCCTTAAATGTGTCATAGTTACCATTGGCCAAGCAAATCAAAGGAACCACTGCATTCAATGAATCAATTACATAGAAGGCCATTTCATTGGAAACATAGGTGGGAAGGTTGTAGATTGATAATGCAAAATTGATGCAACATATTCACAATTCCAATGTTATTATTGAGAATTCCTATCCAATATTATGTGTATAGGTCATCAAGAGTAATATTTTCTAGATCACTAATAGTTACCACATCTCCTTCATCATCTTATATAGGCTTGGGAGGACATTTATTAGGTTCCCCAAATATAGATGCAAGGCCAATCCATAAAATACAAGATGAGGTTATATTTAAACTTATTTAATAATATTAATTTTTTTTGAATGTTTCCCAAATCCAAACAACTCAATTCATCCAATGGTTTATTGATAGGAAGTAATAACTTGACACCATTTGGGGATGCAAACAAAATGACTTTGTATAGGTAACCAAAACCAAAGGCACTATGATAAATTAGGAAACAATGTCTGAGGAGATGGATAGTGACTCTTTAGGAGTCTAGTACCACATGGGATGAAATTAATCACATCTCAAAATATGGTAAAACCATGTACTACAAAACACATTCATCAGGGTACAAGTATAGTAGCATGCTAACAAGTTAATTGATCTCTAGTAGGATATTGTTTAATAGTTAAACATTTCCAAAGCTACCTTACCTCTCACTATGGATGATTAAATATAGTTATTTCTTCTTTCACAAGGATGACTATGAGCTATGTTGTGACTTATTTAAGATTTTGTGTTTGACTTGCAAGCTTACAAGGTTGACTTGGTCTCCTTCAATAATGAAACTTCACCTTTGGTTAACTTTATAAAATTCATTCCTATAAGTGAATTATAGTTCATTATTCAAAAAAAAAAGAGTGCATCCCTAGGTCTTGTCAAAGACTCTCAACTTGCATCACATGATTCTTCATCTTTACTCATTCTTCCCATGCCACCACCTATAAGTTAGGTATTACACATCTCAAATTTTGAATTGTTGTTCTCTAATTTTGATAGTAGATGATTTATTAGAATACATGGGTTAGGTCTATTTAAAAACCTCAAGGAAATTAGGCTGGTCTAATACATTGTTGAAAGCCTAAAAGGGAGAATAAGTAGTTCACATGGGGTGAAAACCGGTAAATGACACATCAGGTAGTTCCTATGAGATCTACTATATCCTCCCTTTATTTTGGCCAAATTCATATGGTAATTAGATTTCCTACGTCTATGATTTTATCTCATCCCAACCTATTAATTATAGTAAATTTTTAGGAGGAAGATATGAGCAAAGAAATACATGTTTGGACATATGTAATAAATAGATAAAATGTTGTATTTATTATTACTTAGTTATTATAATTAAATCAAAAGCATATTTTATCCAATAATATCTTATTTATTTTTGAAAAACACTAGATTGATGTCTATATATGTTTTTCCTAAATTTAATAGTTAGGTTGGACTTATTGTACTCAATACTATTTCTACAAACATGGTGAACTCATTTCAATAAAAAGATTACTTGATACTATTGCTCTATGTTTTGATCATTTCTACAATATATATTCAGCTAAGTTTCCTATGGTTTTCTCTTTATGTTCATTTATTGATTTGAAAAATTAGACAAATGTGAATGACATCTTTCCATATTTCTGTTAATAATGTTTTACTTCATGCATAAGCTTGATTTATATGATTATTATAACTTCTTAAGATAATTTTTTTTACGGGTTTGTCATATTCCTTTGATTATTTGTGTTTCCTCATACTTCCTAATTTAAGTCACATAACTATCCCTATAATTATCATGTTATGATAATCATGAATAACCTCTACTTATCATCCCAATAGAGGGGTGTATTATCAAAACTATGGGTCCTTTTTCTATGTTTTTAGGAACATCATGGGAATGATTGGGGTTGTAATTATTTTGGGCCATTATGTATAATATTAGTATCCTATTATATTTTTAGGTGGATCATGTATCATATCTATATATTTTTCTTTAAAACTCTTTGTAAAGGTTGATAATTTTATATTAAAACACTAGAAGATTAATACAAACTATGTTTCTATCTTACCAAGTTTTATCTCATGAAAGTCTTCCAATTTCTTATGGATAAATGAATGATATTAATGTTAAGAGATTAAATATATGTCATTATGAAATATGTGTAATATTTAGAAATGGAAATAGGCCATTCTAACTATTTTATTTACTCTTTTTACTTTATTTAGATCAATGTGAGCTTGTGTGTGATTAGCAACATTATTATTGTGTTTATTTATAGGAAGTGTTATTGGAATCCAATAAAAAATATTTTCCCTAAACTTACTCCATAATGTGTATGAAGTATGAGATCATGTTAAACTTAGAATATAGAGGTAAAATTTTAGCTAGGTACATGTTTGGCCCTCTAGCATTGATATTCTCCTGCTTTCTTAGAAACCTCTTTTTTATGCCTTGCCCTTCCTTTCCTTTTTATTATTTATTTGATATATTTAACATTTCTATTCATTTATAAATTGGTGGATAATTTTTTTAAATAAAGGACCCATTGAATTATACTAGGTAGTATAGATAATTTTGTGAGAGTGGAAACATGAATTGAGCCTTAAGTAGTAATAGTGCATCTCTTGGAGATTTATTTTAAGTAGGCTACTTCATAGAGCCCAATACCAGCAACTCATGCCTTGTATTTTCCCAACAAAAATCCCAAAATTAGAGTATGAAATTAACTTTGGTTTCATCCATGGTCACCAAGTAAACCTAATTTGATAGGTGCATTTGAAGTACTACTTGGTAGGATAACAAATAAATTATCACAAGGAGGGCATGACCCACCCACTCTACACAAAATATTCAAACTACTACTTGAACAAAAAAACCTATATCCTCTTATATAGTTCACTAGGTATAAAATTGGCCCTAGTCATTTTTAAATCTTACCTTTGTATTTCACAAAAGGACTAGGTTTGATAAAGGAAGATCAAGACCCTTGGTTACCCCATCTAGTTCATCCAGCTAGACCACTCTAAATAGACCCATACCTATGGTTGTGCCCATGGCATGGTTAGTTGGATATACTACCAAAATTATGAGATTTATTCATGACCTTCCTAAAAACCCAAAGAGGTACCTCATGTGATTCACACCCAGTCAAGGAAGCATTGTTGAGGAACATGTAGCATCCAATAAGACCACCCTCATGATCCTAAACATCGAACATAAATATTTGGCTTGTAGGATCTTCTTGAATACTATGATGGATGTTTCTTATATACACATAATATTATATAAATTTATCAATTACTGATGCTTTTTATCCTACAAAAATCCATTGATTCTCATATCCTATGAGTGCACACCCTAAGGGGTTCACCGATAAAGGGGTGGGAAGACCATTGGTGATTTAGAATATTATTGTCCCTTATTTCCACTTATTACCAATCCAACCAACTCCTAAAAACATTTCCCTAAGCTTTGTCTCCTCTTTTGCAAACTCTTCCAGTCTTTTACCACCTTCATTATCCCTTTTCTTAACCTAAAACCTCTTTTGAAATTTTACATGATTATGTTGACCTTGTACTCTTATTGGCAAAACTTATTTAGGGTCTGGGTTACCTCTTGGCTAACCTAGCCCATGACCTAGTAAGTTTTTATCAATAATGATACTATGTCGATCCTGTCAACCAATTTTTTTGAAAGAGTTTAAGGTTAGATACTCTTATATAAACATATAAATTTCACCATTATTAAAGAGACATCAATATTTATTATTCATTTGTACTTCTTTACAATATGCTCTTCCAACATTCTACTTAAGGAGTCTTATCTTAGGGTTTATACTTCTAGAAGAATCTAGTATTTTGGAAAAGTCTTGGATATTTTGGCCTTTTTTGGTGATCTGTACAAAAAAAAAAAAAAACTCTTAAAAAACACATTTGGATAAGGAAGATATTGAGTCCCTATAGGTTCATCTTATAGGTAAGTATCTCTAACTTTAATCCTCTCTTTAGTAGATAGAATTAGCATAAGTAATGGATTTTGAATAATATTACTCTTCTTCTCCATTGTATTATAGTTTTACCTATACATAGCCTCATTATGATTCTCTTATTAGTGTTTACTTTTATTTTTCTATCAACCCCCACATTTTACCAAAAGACTCGGTGAGCATTAGACTAGATTTCTTTATTTTATTTGTTATTAGTTTACTGAATATGAAAGCATAGGACTTAGGTTTATTGCATGATATTTATTTACTAGAGACTTAAAAAACCTCCCTAGTGATCTTGTTGTGGTAAGATAACCCCTAACTGGGTATAGCATATACATATTGGTCATGTTCCCGATTATATAATGTATCCCCAATCATAAGTGTAAGTAGGATCTATATTTTCTAAGATAGGATTGATTTGTGGGTTTGATGCATTTTTGATTGCATACATTCTGGTGAATCTAACATGAATGTAACCCTTACATGATTTATTTCATGTTTTTCATTTCTATCATTTTTTAATATTTATGATACTAGGTTGATAAGGTTGGTATAGTTTCTAACTCATATGCATAGGTTTAACACATAGTCACATTAAAATGACACTATTATTCCTCTATTGGTATCCATCAGATATAGGTTATTAAAATGAATAGGTTGACATAATACTCTTATTTAGTTACAAATAGTATACTATGTTGAATATGCCAACTTAATCTTTTATTCATATTTAGAATAAAAACTAAGTCATTCAGGTAGACTTAGTATCACAATCAACTTCCAAATAACAAACATGGTTTACTAGCTAGTATAGTCATCTTAAACAAGATTTAACAAATATGGAATTATTGAATTAGGTCAACCTATTCAACATAGTTGGTATAACTTGAAAGCAAAATTTAATACACTTCAATAAAAATTCCATGATCTTTGACATTTTACAATCTACCAAGGTTCCTTTCTTTCTTTCTCTTTTAATTAAGTTCTTCCTTATAGTTATATTTTTCAAAATTTATAGTCTTCAAAACTATAATCATACATCAAAATAATTTTACCTGGTCAGCCTAATTCTATATTCTATCTTCTATCTAAAAGACTAGGTCAACTTGGTCGACTTAGTTCTTAAGGACTCTTTCTTCTACAGTATAATAGTGACCCTATTGACTATGTTATGTAATGTTTGCATATAATGTCATCTAAATTGACTCTATATTATTCTTAAATTTGTAATTAACAAATATATGCTAGTAATTAATTCACACTTTCACTTTCAATTGTTTATATTCTTAGAGTAGCTCACATAGTTTAATTATGTGGTTTTTCAAAATACCATTTAATTTCACTATTTTTTTCTTTCTTACACACACTACCAAATCACATAATTTCAAAATACATTTAAGAATTTGTCTACCCAAGGCCTACCCACTTGGATTTCATCACCAAAGGGGAATCCAACTTGGTGTTTTAGATAAGTATACACATGTTGTTAATGGTATATATTGGCAAAGCACTCGACACCCTTATCATTGTGGGATTGTGAAGTGAGGGGGTAGGCCCCAATACCATTACCAACATAGATCCTTTTTAGCCTAAACATCTTAAAACCATCCATATATTGCTTTCAAGTTACCTAATTTCAACCAATATTCTTATCACACTTAAAATAACACTTTATAATAATATAAAAACATCTAAGATGACCACTTTTCTTGCATTTTCTATTTATTTGATTGATTTCTCTCTACTCATTGTATGTTGTATTACAAAAAATTGCATTGGCTAGCATTAGTGTAGGGTTTTATGTTGTGTGCCCCATTTGGATCATTCTCTTTGATATAATTATTTGTGTGCTTACTTTAACTCCCTATTTAAATTACATTTCAAAATCTTTCCTTGTTCTTAGTACACTATCATTCTATTTGACACAATCTCTTAAAGACTATTTTTCTTCCTACTTATAGTACTAATTTTACCTGGTTAAATCTTTATCACTTTTTCCAGTCAAGTTATAGTACTAGGTTGACGTGAACAACCCTATATCCTTATTAGACTATGTTTTTCCCATTTTTTATTACTAGGTCAACTTGATTGACTTACTGCTATCCTATTTATCTGACTAAGTTCTTTATTTTTCTTTCCTTAGCATTATGTTCATTTCCTCAAATCATCATGAAGTCCCCTATTAAAATATTCTTGTACAACCTAAATCCATCTAGAAAATATATGGGATATTCATTTCTTCCTCACTTTTCCTCCAAAGAGAACCCTCACTCTTGGAGTACCTCTATCCTCCTTTGTTTATGGAATGTAACATGGTCCAAATCACCACTCAAGATGAAGTGGGTAGATCCAATCAATTTTATACCTATCAAGATACTTCCCATATTTAATATTTTGAACATAATGTGGGAGAAATTTACACAAATCTATCCAATAATCCCATGAATAATCCACCTTTCAATAACCCTCCCTCTAATACCAATTCATAGAGTTCTCCTACAAACACCAACCCACCAATTGATATGACTCAAATTCTTAAACAAGTCAGACAATAAATGATCATAATGAAAAATTCTAACACCTCTCAAATGATGTAATTACAATGTCATTTAATCAATATGGCTAATTAACCTCCATCTCTCAATCCTCAATATAATCTAAAGCTTATTCCTTCACCTCTTAGAGATGCCTCAAGAAATGTTATTCCTCAACCTATTATGAATAACAAAATTCTTCAAAATATCCAAAATGAGCCTTTATCTCATTTCATCATGTTCATTGATATGGGTAATATATCTCCAACTATAAAATATAATGGGTCTAAATACCTTTCATCCTTTCTCAAATCATTTGATAATCTTTACAAAGAATGGATCCAAATTAATTAATTTTACCATAACTAAACTTCTAGTTAAAACCTTAACTGGTGATGTATTAGAATGGTAAAACCAGCTTCCCCAATATTTCATTTATAGACTTGAGGATTTATTCAATTCTTTAGTCAAAGAGTTTCAACATAATGATCTTCCCAAAATTTATCTTAGCCATTTCATTAATGCTAAACATTATTCCACGAGATCACCTCATGATTTTATCAAAAGATGGAAATCTTTGGCCCATAAATTTGACCATAACATAATTGATGATAATTTGTTTGAGCTCTTTATAACTAATTTAAGTCCTTAATTTAAATATAAGGTTTGAAATTTTGCTCCTCAAACACTTAATGAAGCTCTTGACCAAGATAAATGTTAAGGCTTTCTCATGAATAAATTCAAACCTAATACCAAATTCCTTAAAGGATATTTTAAAACTTCTACTAATGCCATCAATGGTAATACTCCTCAAACCAAACCTTGAGTTTCCAAAGTTGAAATCCCCTTTCTTCTCACATACCACTAATTATGCAAAAAATTAAATAATTATTACCACCATCTAAACCCTTTACTTATTCTAATAATCTTCCTAAATGGTATGACCCTAATCAATTTTATTGGTTCCACACTAACATTGGTACCTCCCAAGAAACTTGAAGAGGGATTAATAATTTTTTTTGTCTCCTACATGTTTTGTGATTCCTTCAATCATGAATCTATGATCAACCTCCATCATCAAGAGTACAACATTACTTCTAAAAAATGAAAAACTTCCAAAGCTTCTTCCTCTAATAACTAGAAATATTTCCATAGCTAATAATAAAAAAACTACCAATGATGTTTGTGATATTGATGTCGACTATGAGCAATATTACAACACTTATCAATGTGTTAACACAACTAAGGTCAATTATCATCATAAACTAGCTCACAAATATCCCATCACAAAACCTAAGAAACCAGCTTTAGAAGAACAAATTTTAAAAGATACTATCACCACTCATTTATCTTAAAAAACCCTTGAGGAAACACCTTCTTCTAAACCCCAAAAAATTATTATTCATTTAAAATCTACCTTACCTTCTAAAATTTGCACTGGTTCTTCTAAATCCCATTGGAAATTTGTCAAAGAACTGAACTCCATGCCCTAAAAGATTCCACTTATGGAGTTAGTTCATACTTCCCCTTATCACCACAAGTTCCTTATGAAACAACTATAAGAAATTAAAGATCCATTTTCTCTAGATTAAGAATCACCCACTATTAAGCCTCAACCTATCAACATGCATACCATTGAAACTATTTGTCCTTCTAAATTATCCATTGAATGTTTTGAAGAGGACATGATTAATGATGAGATCCTTTTTGTGTCGATGATTTACCATTATTAATTAAAATAGCCATTAATACTACCCTTATCTATAAATTTTTAGTTGATATAAGGTATGGTATTAATGTGACATCTTTGTGGCTCATCTAATAAATTAGACATAATAAGGATCATATCAAGAAAACCCACCTTATTTGTGGTGGATTTGATAAAACAAATTAAAATCCACTTGGTTGTATTTGGATTCCTATAACATTCAGACCTAATACCATTTGAACTAAACTTATGGTCCTTGATTTGAACATATCTTATAAAATACTCCTTGATTCACCCTTGGATCCATAGAATGACAACCATCACTTATTTTGATAGCCAATGTATCAATTTTTTACATAATGGCCAATGATATAAGCATGAATTTGATCCCAACCCTTGAATTATTCAAATTCCTAATCCAAAATCTCAATATCACATCCCTACTATTCCTAAAATGAGTTATGATCCCTTACCTAAGTTCATCAACATCAATCCAGACCTACAGGTCACTCTTGCTGATTCAAATGATGACAAACCTAATGATTTACAACATAATTGAAACATTACTAATCTGCCTCTTTATATCTCAAAGTGGCTTCCTCCTTATTTATTAATTTATTATTGCATTATACCTCTCATTTATGAGATCACAAATTTTCCTCCTCCATATAATGCTCAGGAACATTCTTACCCAAAAGATGCCTTTACTTATAATGACTATGGAGTGTCCAAATTATTCCAAGACCTTCTCATCATGTCTCCATGAAATTTTAGTAACATTAGAATTTCACCTTCTAAAACTCCTCCCAAATCTCAAGCATGTACCATTTCTATAACCTATGATGATAATTACATCATGGTCCAAGATCAATCTCAAGACTTAGATGTTTAATATTATGAAAAAACCTTATCTCAATACATGATTTCAATTAGGATGTTCATACCATTTTTAAGAATCATGAACTAGAAGTTCATGTACCTCTTATTAATTTTCCACTTCTTGATACTCCTTTGGTGGTAAAAAAAATCTCACCTTTCAAAACTCTATAAATTCTTGCATATTCCCTACGAGCTACATATCCCATTATTTCATTTGATTCTTCTCCCATCAATAAAGCTAATGATATACCAATACCTTATAATCAATCTAATCCTCATAACCCTTAGATTATAATAAATTCCAAGGCCATAAATGTCTATCAGATATATTTTGAATATGATCACCATGGTAATAAAATTATTGATCTCAAAGTAGATGTTGAGTATTATGGTCCTCTTCCTACTTTACATAGTGATGAAGCTATTCTTGAATTGCTTCATGCCCGAGAACCTCAACTTCCTTAAAAATATCAAAAAAATTGGAATTTAAATAATAAATCCCCTTGTTTTAACAACTTCATCACTAGCATTGATCCTAAAGCTAATCCAATTTATTCATTACCTAATGCACCATACCACTTTCAAGATGGCAATTATATTCTTATCAATGAAACTAATCATATTGATTATGGCACTCCATCATGTCCTCATCCTATTAACACGTCTCATGAATTTTCACCCACTAAACATGATAAATTTATCTTATTTTTTGATAAATATCATAAGATTTTCACTTAGTCTTATGAGGACATGCCTGGTATTGACCCTAGAATTATGGTTTAGAATATAATCACTTATCCCAATCTAAACTTGTGCATAAAAATCAACAAAAATTTCCACCCAAAGTTTCCACCTTATGTCATAAATAAATTATCAAAATTCTTGATGCTAAGTTTATCAAACCAGTGGAATGTTTTGTATGTGTCTCTAAAGTTGTCCCTTTTCAAAAAAATTCACCATGGTCATTCACATTTGTATTGATTTTTGTAATCTCAATATTTCTTGTCCTAAGGACAATTTTTATCTAACTTCAATAGATGCCATTATTTATTCCAAAACTGGTTATGAAATGTTATCTTTTATGGATGGTTTTTAAGGTTATGGCCAAATTCACATTACCTCCAAAGACTAGCATAAAACACCTTTTACAATATAATGAGGCACTTATTTCTATGTTAAAATTCCATTTAGACTTAAAAATTATGGAGCTACTTATCAATGAGAAATGACTCATATATTTTATGATCTTAGCCACAAAATTGTATAAACCTATGTTGATGACCTCATTTCTAAGTCTAAATGTCACTAGACTCGTATTTTCTATCTTTCCATCATCTTCTTAAATATAGAGTTAGACTAAATCCTTAAAAATATGTCTTTGATGTCACATCTGGTAAAATATTATGATTCTTAGTCTGTCTCTATGGAATCAATGTTGACCCTACTAAGATTAATGTTATTATCAACATGCCCATATATCAATCCATTCTAGACATTCACAATTATCTCGATAAACTTGGGGTAATTAGATAATTCATCCCCTAAATGGATTACCATATCCATTCCATCAATTCTCTTCTTAAGAAAGGTCATGCTTTAGAATGGATTGACCCTTGTCAAAACTCATTTGATAATATGAAATAATCATTTATTCACCCACCTAATCTTTATCCCCCTTATAATGATCAAGCTTTGATATTATACACTTATTCCACACCCATATCAATTGGGGCAATGCTTTCAAAATAAGATAATACTAGAAGAGAATATGCCATATATTATATCATCCAAGGCCTCATTGATTATGAAAAACATTACACAAAAGTTAAACATGATTGCCTTGCCATATATTTTGCATCTAAAAATATTTGACATTATATGCTTTATGAAACCATTTATTTTGATCCCCTTTGTCGCTTCTTGTCCAAATCCTTTCTTCTTGGAGATAGAATTGGAAAATTGATTGTAATTATTATGGAATTTTATCTCTAAATTATTACTTAAAAATCTATCAAAGGACAAATCATAGCTGATCAACTTGCTATAGCTCCTATGCCCACTACTGATTACCTTCAAAATAGTCTTCTCAATGACAATATTCTATATATTGAATGTCTTAACCAAGTAATATATATTAAATATTACTTCCATAACTTCACTAGTGATCTTGAAGAAAGTAATATTGATAAATTTGCTATCCTCCCCAATACTACTAAACCAAAAGTAGTTATCGAAGAACTTCCTAAAATTAATGTTGATTTACATGAGGATACTTGGAACCTTCATTTTTATGATGATAAATGCCTTTAAGGAGCTAGGGTAGGTTATATTTTTACAATTCTTCTTGGAAAAATAATTCCATTACCTTTTTTCTTAACATTTGATGTCACTAACAACATAGTAGAGTATGAAGCTTTAATCTTAGGCATGAAAGTTTTTCTTGATTTAGATATCTAATATATGCATGCCTTAGGTGATTCTCAGCTCATTTTCTATCAAGTCAATGGTTATTACTAATGAAAAAGTGAAAATATTATTTCTTATCATCAAATTTCAACTATTCTCACCAAATATTTCATCTCTTTCACTATCGAGCCTATCCCTCGAGATCAAAATTCTATTGTTGATTCCCTTGCCTCTTCAACATCAAATTTTCATCCACATCAAGTTCTTATCGATCCCACTTTTCTTATCCAAATAATAAAATATCCATCCCAAATTTAACAACATGATTCATTAATATTCCATATTGAGGCTTTCACCATTCGATAAATCCCATGGTACAAAGACATCATTCAATTTTTGGAACACCAAACTTATCCTGCCAACCTAGATTCTTATGAAAATAATCTCATTCAAAACAAGATTTTAAGTATGTATTTAAATATAAAATACTCTTTTATCTCATAAATGAAGTTACCTTACTCTACTATGTTATTCAATAAGAGGTGCCTCCTCTTTTTGAACAATCACATGGGGGAATTTATGGTGTCCACTGTAGTGGACATGATACAAATCATAAATGCTTAAATATGGGATACTTTTGTCCCACTCTTGAAAAAAATGAAATCAAAATTTCTAAATATTGTACTCCTTGCCAAATTCATAATGATTTAATTCATTTATCTCTAGCTAAGCTTCAAATAATTGAATCTCTCTAGCCATTCTCCATGGGGAGACTAGATTTCATTGGTATATTACCTCAATTTCAAGATGGGCATGTTTTTATAATCATAGCCATTGGATATTTAACTAAATGGATCAAGGATATACCCATTGTTAATTTCATTAATACCACCATCTCCAAATCCATCCTTAATCAAATCATTTTCCACTTTGGTGTCCCTTATACTATCATTTTAGATAATGGTGGTAATTTCAAAAACAAAGATGTCAAATAGATCTATGCTAAGTTTAAAATAAATAACAAATTATCTACATAGTATCATCCACAATGTAATGTCCAATATAAGGCCACCAATAAAATTCTTAATAAAATTCTCCAAAAGATAATTCATGAAACCCACATGGATTGACACCTTCATCTCTATCCTACTCTTTGGTCCTATTGCACTAGCATACGTACTACCACTAGAGCAACACCATTCTTTCGAGTCTATGGTTCTATATAAGTCCTTCCACTAGAATTTGAGATTCCATCTCTCTACATATATCTTCATGGTATCATTACTAATGAATAATTATGTGAAGCTCACCCTCATGGTCTTGATCTTCTTGATGAGCACCATTTTTTTCTTTACAACATAATCACCAATACAAGGCCCGCATTACCAAACAAAATTATAAATGACTCAAAGTTTGCATGTTTAATGTTGGTGATCTTGTCTTTAAATTAGACTACACTCATGACAATGAAGGTGAATATACCCAAAAATGGTGGGGTCCTTATTTAGTCAAAGATATTCTTGGTATAAATACTTATCACCTTCAAACTAATGAAGGTCATGTTTTCAAATATCCCACCAATGCATAGTTTCTCAAAGAAGTATTTTGACTGAATACTTTCCTTCTTTTCATTTTTTCTATATGTTATCCATCTAACATTTTTTTTAGGATACTTACATAGGTATCACCCTCTACCGTAGTTCTCTACTTTCACAAACCTTAGTCCTTCCTTTTTGGTCTTTTGGTTTCCCCTTTTTCTTCATGATTTGCATTATAAAACCATGGATAGGACCCAATCTTCCTCATGATTTACTCTAATTATCTTTGTTTTCACAAAATTTTACACACTTTTTTGCACCCCTTGGGTTTATTTTTTTTGAGTTGTAGTGTAAGACCATGGATAGGACTTGGCCTTCCTCATAAACACCATCTTGTTCTTACCATATTTATTTTTCCAATACTTTTTGGCATCCTCATGGGTCTCCCTTTTATGATTTGTAGTGTAATCCCATCGATAGGACTAGATTTCCTCATAAAATCACCATCTTATTATTCCTTTTATAATATGTTTTTTGTAATGGTTATGAGTTTTTTATCCTTATTATCAACTTTAGCCTTTACTTATTTTGATAGATGAAATTTGTACAACAATTTATGTTAGCATGCTTTCCTACATTTTTGTCTCTCTTATGATAAGGAATCACTTTTTACTATCATTGAACCCATTTTCCACCCTTTATCACATTTTTTAGAGGTTTGAATTAATTCAAATTGTTTCATGTTTCATTCCTCTTGATTCCCTTTACTTTCACTCCATAATGGATAAAATAAGTTTGAAGTCAAAATATCACTTTTATCTTACCTAAATCTATGAGACTCTTAGAAACCATGCTCTTTAGGTTCTCTCTCTTAATAACTAAGTCCCAATTATTCAAATGAAACTTATCTCTAACAGCCATGTTTGATTTTCCAAATCCATATAGAGGAGGAATATAAAATCCAAAAATAAATTTAAAATCCAAATCATTTGAATCAAAATGAAATGATATACAAAAGGCAACATATAAATATCAAAAGTCAAAATCACACCAAAAGACATGATTACAAGCACATCTCTTATCTCCAAATAAAAGATTAAACTCCACAATTGGCCTCACAATAGAGCCAAAGTCCATTAGGGTATATTAGGATAGTATATTAGAATAGCATAATTTAAGAAAATCTATGTTGCTACCTACTTTCTCATGCAAGTACCTAATCTCCATAGTAGACCAATGGCTCTATAAGGGGTCATAAGGAATGAAGAACATGTTTTGGGAAGGTAGGCCCATTTTAATTTTCATGCATATAGACTTCATGGGATGATATACATATTTAATTTGTTGACCTATGACTTGTGTGGCTAGTCAAATTTCTTCAATGTCCTTAAGGTCAAACATCTTCTTATTTTGACAAACCTAATATAAGTGTCTTGACTTTGATAAAGAGTTCCTCTACCTTGGTTTTTCCTTCACTCTCCCCTCTATCCATTTAATTTATCCCCTTGATAGGAATGTGTGAATCTAATTTTTTCTCCCTCTTCTATATTTATTTCTTATTACCATCTGAAAAACATGCTAGTACTATTTTGTTTTAGTTTTATCTATCCCTAAAATAAAACATGTTTGAGTGACTAGGATTAATTTATATACACCATGGCTCTACATTTCTAAACTTTTTTAATTTATTTTTACCATTTCTTATTATTTTACCACCCCTTTTTTTGGACACCTGAATTCATTTCTACTTTCATGTACTTTTTCCATTGTTGAGTGAGGTTGGCTTGTTACTTCTCACTCACAAATGTTGTTTTCTTTTTTTTTATGCAATTTTTACATTAATGATTGAGTAAGGATTGTTACTTCTCACTCATCAATGTTATTTTAACATTTTTTCTTTCTCATCTCTATTTAATTAAGGATTGTTACTAATTTTTCATTGATGTTTGATTACCATCCCTTTATACATGTATCCTTGGTTTGATTTGGTGATTTTTCCTTTCTTACTTAAAGGTTTACTTATTTGATTTTTTCAGTCTTTATTATCCTTGTATTTTTAGTTACCCTATTTACTATAAATTTCAAATTGGTCATTTAGTCTCACTTATCACTTATCACCCCAACTTGCCAATTTCCAAGTACATCATGTTCACATAACACTAGTTATCTTGGCTTTCCTACATTTATTTGTTTTTTATCTTTAGTTTTATATTCTTGGGTTTTTTAAAAGTAGTCTCCATACCCTCCATAATCAGACCTAAAAACATAATAGACAATCATCCAGTAATAAAATTAATTCAAGGTACACATTACATTTAATTTGTAGTTATTTACTTTTTAGTCATTTTTCTTTCAATTATTTTTTCTTTAAAATACTACAAATTTTCTTTTAGCCTTAGTGTTGTGCATTACTATGTTATTTTTTGAAGCACCATTCCCTATTGTACATGAGTGACATGTGATGAGATTCAAGTGGGGCATATGTACACACATAATATTTTCAAATTTTATCAATTAGTGATGCTTTCTATCTTACAAGAACTCATCAAGTCTTAATCTCTCTAAGTACATGCCCTAAGGGGTGCATCAAGAAAGGGATGGGCATAACATTGGTGATTCATAGGATTATTATCCCTTATTTACAATTATTACCAATGCAACCATATATTCAAAACATTCCCCTAATCTTTGTCTCCTCTATTTCATATTCCTCTAGTAAATTACCACCTTTATTATCTCGTTTCCTAACCTAAAACCTATTTTTATATTTTACATGACTATGTCAATTGTGTTTACCTTGTAATCTTATTGGTAAAACTTATTTAGGGTATAGGTTGGCTCTTGGCTGACCTAGCCCATGACCTAATGAGTTTTATCAATAATGATACTAGGTCAACTAGGTCAACTCTGTTAGCCAAAACTTTTAGAAGGGTTTAGGGTTAAATATACCTATATAAACACATCTATTTCATGATTATTAGAGAGACATCAAGAGTTATTATTAATTTATGCTTTTTTACAATCTGTTCTTCCACTATTATACTTGAAGAGTCTTAACTTAGGGTTTCTACTTTGAGAAGTATCTAGTCTTGTGGAGAAGTCTGAGATACTTTGGCCTTTCTTAGTGATCCTTCCAAACCAAAGCAACCTCTTGTGAAGAAATTTTTACCAAGGGAGATATTGAGTCTCAATGGGTTCATATTCTATGTAAGTATTTACAAATTTTCTCCTCTCTTTAGTAGATAGAAGTAGCATAAGTAATGGCTTTTGAATAATATTACTCTTCTTCTCCATTTCATTAGGGTTTTACCTATACATAGCTTACTTAGGATTCTCTTATGCATGTTTAATTTTGTTTATTTATTAACCCCAAATTTATGCAACAATCTTTGGTGAGCACTCGATTAGATTTCTTTGCTTTAATTATTATTATTTTAATGAATATGAAAACATAGGACTTATTTAGGGTTATTGAATGATTTTGCTTGATGGGAGGCTTTATAAGCCTCCTTAGTGATCTATTTGTGGTAAGAGTTCCCATAACTGGGTGTAGTGGATCCATATTGTTCATGTTCTTGATTATCTAATGTATCATCAATCAGAAGTGTAAGTAGGATCTATCTTCCTTAAGGTAGGATTAATTTATGGATTTGATGCATTTATGATTGCATAAATTTCTTATGATTGGTTCTTAAAAATATCTGAGAGTTCCATCATAGGATGAGAGGATTTTATTAATAAATTCATGGCTTAGCTTGGATATTAATTGATTTTAGCCTCCTATACAAGTAATTTTTTAGCACTAAGAGAGAAACTAATGAGCCCACTAGGACATTCAATGTGAAGTTATATAAGATGTATAGTAGGGTCACCACATTATATAGAATAAATGCCCATTTAGATCTATAAATTTATAATAATTAATTATATCCTTGGATTGTAACATTCCTACATAGGGATACACTCATCATGTACTTACAAGTATTAAATGTTAAAGCCATAAAAGTAAATATGTAGTTAAATCCTTAAGGCTAAATGGTACTAACTATTAAAAATAAGCCTCTTTGAACCCTATCTTTAGTAATAATCATAAAGTGTTGATTTCATAGCCTATTTTAGTGACTAATTATTTCCATTGAGACATGCTACCCCTAATCAACATTTGGATTTTCTTGGTCTTGTCAATGCTGAAGTAACACCTCAAGATTGCTTCTAAGCATTGATCCTTGTAGTAAACAACATACAATCATTACCCTAAGAATCTACCAAAAAAAGTTTGTTAAAAAAATCTTATTAATGACTTCTCAGGACTCCAAAGGTATGTTGGAAACATTAGTGGTGAAAAATCTAACCATAACTTCACCTATCAAAGATAAAATCACTCTTATAAAAATTATAACAACCAACTAGATCCTTCACCTAATAATTTCCTAGAGATCAACATTTTTTAGTTATCCCTACCAAAGTGGTGTTGCATGCACCACACATCCTAGCATATGGGTTTGGATTACATTGAGTTATACAATGATTTTGACATCTTCTAGAGAGACATGGAAGAATATTAGGTAGTCTAAAACCCTTTAAATGACACTAAATAGTATGATGTTCTTAGTTATTAAAGATCTCCAAACACTCATATGGTATTATAAACCCTTGGTTTCCCTATATAATAAGATAATGAACAAGAACATTCCAATAATGAGTTACATGCTTTCCAATATTACTAGTGAAATAATTATTCCCTCAAGAGTCAAACAAAATAACAACCTCTTACTACTTCCACCACCCCGCCCCCCCCCCCCCCCCCCCCCCCCCCCCCCTCCCCCCCCCCCACAAAAAAAAAATATTGGTACAAATCCTCTTCATCTTAGATCAAGGAATGATCCTTAAACTATAAAATATAGTAACCACAAGCCTCATAAATATGTGTAGAATATTATTACCAAGATGAGCTACAACATAGTAAAGGATATGGATAATATCAAGGCAAATGTCACATTACATGAGCTTGCCCAAGTCACTAAGCAAAGATACCTCCTCTTAAAGTCCTTTATAGAAAAAATAACCCATCCCAACCCTAAGATTAAACACTTATCATACATAAAAACAAGGTTAAGGTCCATTCATTCATCCTCATGGTCCATTTATTTGGAAATAACTTGCACAACTACCTAATTGACTTGGGGGCCTCAAAAAATGTTATGCCTTTGATAATTTTTTAGAAGATAGGGGAAACATCCATTAAATTAGATAAAATAGTATTATAAATAGACAAATTATAGGTCAAGGTAGTAGGAAAAATATTGAATGTGTACATTTAGTTGGAATCTAAACTAGAGTCTAACAATTCATGTAAATTCAAATGGTAGAGATCCTAAAAGCTTATGGGATGTTGTTTGGTATGAATCAGTCCAAGACCCTGAATGGGTATATGGAAAAAATTTTATCACATATGTGGTTTCCCTATAGGGTAATTACCAATTAAATTTATGTTGATAGAGATCTTAAGATGAAACACATGTTTTAACATTAATGATTAAGTGGTGTAAATATGTATCCTTAACATATTACAATGGTTAAAAAAATAAAAAATATATATTTTATTTATTTAAATGAGGTAATATCATGAAAATAAATTAAATGTATTTATTATCAGTATTAGGTTCCTTGGGGAGAATTTTTACCATTGGTTACAATGTTTCACACCCCAATATATAAAAAAGGTTTACCCCCTTGGTACCACACACATGATTATGATTAATTGATCATCGATACATCATGATATTTCATAGATGACAAGTATCATATTAAATAGTTTTTTTAATAAAATTCTAATATGGAAGTGATAGGAATAACTCTTATGTATTGGGTTAAGTTTCTCATTATAGTGAATAAGATCAACCCATGGTTTTCTACCTATTTGAGGTTTTCCACATTAATCTTTGTGTTAACATTTATCTATGTTCTTTTCTATTAAATCATGTGTATAGATATGTTTAATAAAATATATTTCATATACTTACATTTATTTCATTGTATAAAATCATGGGATATGGTGATTGATTTTAAATATAGATATTTGTGAAGCTTTCATATTTACCAATGTTCATTTTTTTAATCAAAAATTTTCCTGAGGCATGTTGGTTTAAAATTATATGGCATAGGAGAAATAAATATTCATTTTTGGAGATATGATACATATTATTTGTCTTTGAGAATCCAAAATTCATTTTAAGATCTTCATCAACCATCTAATTCAGTCAAATATCAAATTTTTAGCTACAAAACTCAGTTTGGGATGTCAATTTTAGGCTTGTATGAAACTTCTACCTAAATAAATCAATTAAAAAATATTTTTAATGATTTTATTATTGGTTTATGGTGGTTTAAAGTTATTTTTCAATCAAATTTATTGATAAAAACTCTTGTCAAACCTTTTTAAGCATCAAATCCTTCATCCGGATTTTCCTTAGCCTCCTGGGTGCCATAATACAACCTATATAGGCTAGAAAATCATTTTTTTGGCACAAACAAATGATTTTGACTTCATTTTAGGCTTTAAAGGGTTGTTTTAGGGAGGTTTATCAATTTTGAATAACTATGGTGGCATTTTCCATGCTTCAACCACTCCCTTATGTCACCCTAAGTGCCCTGGTTACCTGGAGCTACATTTGAAAGGTAAGAAATATTTTATTGAATGTATTTATTAATTTTTTTAAAAATAAATATCATATTTACTTCAAACATTGAAAGGGGTTACACCTATTATTTACCCTATAGTACCCAAACCAATAAAGTTTTTGAAATCTTATATTATTTGTTTTAGATTAAGGTAAAAATAGGTTTTGAAGGGACCCCAAAACCCTAAACAAGGAGAAAGATAAACTATGAAGCACAACCAGGTTAGCTCAAGAACCTGAAAACAAGAAACCAAGTTTTACAGGGACCTGAAACCAACAAATAAGAACATGAAAAAATAGCAGTCAAAACACAGATCAGAAAGGTAGCCAAAAGCAAGCTACCAGATCCATAACCAGCAAACAGAGAAAATGACCGGTTTGCTGCCCCCAAAATATTAATCAGCAGAAAGGAACTTTGGATGAATCTTATAAACCCAGATTTTTCTTTTTGCATGACCGAAGATTCATTTCAAGAGGAGGGATTAAAGGCTTAGAATTCTTTCTTCTGACTGCTGTCCACCCCTCTTCTACATTAGCTGCCTCAGCAATCCATGCCTCAGAAGACATTATTCTTTGGCCACCTAAAGGTGGAAACTCCTTGTGATATTCTAACACAGTCTGGCTCTTAGATAGATCCTTCTGGATAGGGGAAGAGATCACCATCTCCTCCACAGGCTCAGCTGTTTCTTTAACTACAGCCTCCTCAGAGGCTTCATTTAAATGATTTTCCATAGATTCCTCTCCATCTTCCGATTTGGATTGCAAACCTTCCTCATTCTCAGTCTCGGGTTCAGTAGATGTCTCCAAAGGATGTTTTGAGAAATCCTTTGGCCACCACGAAGGTGAACATCTGGGATTGTTTTTCCCAACACCACAACGGGCAGCAATATGTCTCATCTGGTGACACTTCCAACACCTAAAAGGAATCCCCTCATAATCCAATATTTGAGTCTAGGTACCCCTTGGGGTTTCAATGCATATCGCCTCAGGAAGGCCCTTTGAAACATCTATATCAGCCAGAAATCGTGCACAATTTGAATGGTGGCTTTTCATACTGTCTTCTTCATATAGAAACTCCCCTATACAATTTCCAATGGTTTTATAAACTGCCTCTTACCACCAATGAATCGGAAGATGAGGGAGACGCACCCATATAGGGATCTTGTTAAAGGATTCCGAAAGAGGATTAAAATCCTTATGCCAAGGTTTGGCCATAAGAGGAAATTTACCCTGCCAAGAAAAATTATTGTGGCACAAAATAGACATCCTATCTACAGGGCTTTGAAATATTACTATAAAAAAACCCCTAGCGCAGGGCTGAATTTGACCGTCTTCGATGTGCGGCCAACTCATAGCAATCTAGTTCTGTAGATCAAATAGAGAGGGCCAGAAACCATGGAAACAGAATATGGCTGCACACGAGGATAACCATTTTTCTTCTAGGAAGATATTTTCAGCTAACTCAGGATCTAAAGTAACCTTAAAAGGTTTTAAAACACTTACAGGTGATACACCAGTAGGTACAAGTGTTGTATAAGGCTGAGCATCGTGTATATGTGCTTTGAAGGCCGCCACATCTGCATAGGTTTGACTCCCTATTCCATGCCCTGAACCAGGGTCGAAGGCCAGACCCACAGCTATGGTTTCTTTAGTGCCCACTTCAGTGATCCCTTTGATGGTATTCTGGTTCCTCCCTGTGCCAGCTGGAAGGACCTCCTCCGTAATGGCTTTCACAGCCCCACCGGCCGCTCGAAACGCAGCAGTCGATTTCAAATTCCTGTTTGCATGCGCAGCATCGGCAGGAGCCATTTTCAACACCACTTATCTGTTAGACTATGGTAACAAAGAATTACTCCTATGTTATCATTATCTTTTATTATTTGTTATTACATGCCTAAATTTTTTATTTATAAAATAAAATAAAATAAGGTTCAAATATAGATTTGTGAATATATATCTCCAACAAGTCTAGTAGAAGAGTTAGTAGTATTCATTTTGATAAAAACTTATAAAAGGGGAGGTATAGTGTTCAAACACACTAACACATTCTTTTGTTCAAATTATTTTTAGTCAAACACTTATTCTATAAAAATAATTAATTAATTAGAAAATATTTTTCAGTTTGTGTATAATAGATTAGATTCAAAATCCTTATCTATTTATGATATTTTCAACACTTTTTATAGACAAGCCTTAGTAAAATGTGGTCATGTTATCAATCATTTTCTAGGTTTTTATACATTCTAGACTCATTAGGATGGTACATTTTTTTATTTAAAGCTTTTTAATCTAGTTTTTGAATCAAAATTTCAAAAAATATGTTTACATAGTTGCTTTGTGTGACACTTAATTTTATTTCAATATTTTACAAAATTTTAAAATTATTTCACATAATGTTGAACAATTATTGTTTGTATTCACTAGAGATTTGCTTAACTATCAAATATAATATAAAAACACAATAAAAAAGGGTCTATTATAATAACATTTATAGTTTTAGAGTGTCATTCTTAAAAGGAAGTTATGTGTTTTCCTAATTTTCTACTAGACAAATCCCAAATTCTAAATATATCTAATTATAACATTTGGAAAATTCATATTAAATATGAGTTTATGCATCATAAATTGTGTAATATTATGGTTAGGATTGAAAAAACCCCCCATTAAGGATAAATTTCACATCTAAGTTTACCAATGCATTTCAACATAAATCTAAGGAAGTTATGTTAACTATTATGAGTGTTAAGTATTAATTACTACTCCATGTCAACAATAAAGAACTTCCCAATGATACCTAGAAATTCATTGAGTCAATGCATGATGGCACTCATCTCTCTAAGATAACAAAATTGATCCTTGAATTACTAACTACACCCATGAAAGGTGATGAAAAATTTATTTATTAAGTTGCAAAAATTAAAAACATTAAATCTTAATTAGTTTGTTGTAATTATAAAATTATTCAAGATCAATTGTTATATTTCACTATTTAGTTAAATATTCATAAAAAAATTATAATTTTATTTCAATTCTTAATTCAAAATACCAAACAAAGAAGAATATCCCTGACCTTATTATCCTTTCTACTCTTCTTATTCATGAAGAATAATTTATTTCAAAATTTAATTATCAAGAGAATGCCACTCAGGCACTTATTTCACTTAATAATATTTCAAAAAATTATAGAAACTAGAAATCTAACCCTAAATCTACCAATGGAAAATATAGGAATAAGAAATCTGGTAATAATAATCATAAAATTATGGTTAATTGGAACTGTAATATTTGTGGTAAATTCGGTCATATAAGAGAAGATTATTATAAAAAAAATAGAACTAATAATAAAACCCATAACAATAACAAAGGGAAGAAAGGTTCTAACCAAAATCATCAAAAGAATCAAAACAATAATCAATAATAAAAGTCTAATATTATTACTTTATATGTCACATTTTTTTCTAATGAAAATTAATGGATTTAATATAATGGTGCATCACATCATATGAATTGTTTATCAAATATAATATCTAAAACTAGAGGTATATGTGAAAATATTTATTTAGGTAATAATTCATTTTTAGAAGCTACTAATCAAGGAAAATCAAAACATGTAAATGTTGTTATAAAAGATGTTTTTTATGTTCCAAAACTTAATAGAAATATATTATCTTGCTCTCATATTATGAATGATAATTTCATAGTAACTTTTTATAAGGTTAAATGGTTTATTATAAATCAATTTGGTTATCTAATTTTTTAAGGTATTCAATATAATGGTTTATACATTTTTTTGCTTCTTCTACATGTTGTCTTTCATTATAAAGTAGGTGTGAATCTCAATTATGGCAAGAAACATTAGGTTATGTTAATTTTTATAGTTTAAATGATATGTATTTTCAAAATGGTTTTCCTTCTATTTATTCTCATCATGAATCTTGTGAGGTCTCCTTATGAGGTAAGATAAATACTAACCCCTTTCACAAAAATTATGATGTGAATTCCTCACATCCTTTGGAGCTTATTCATAGTGATGCTATAAGACCACTTAAAGTTAAATCTCTTAATGTTTTTTTATATGTTGTAAATTTTATTGATTATTATAATAGAATGATTTGGTCATATTTTATAAATAATAAATTTTAAGTATTATCTAAATTCAAATAATTTAAAAAAGTTGTTGAAAATGCTTCTAATTTTTATATTAAGATGTTAAGATCTGATAATGGTGGAAAATATATTAGTAAATAATTTGAGTATTTTTTCATTAGTTGTGATATTTTTTGTTCACCCAAAAATATTGATCTAATGACATGTATGAGACTAAGTGAACAAAGAGAAAAGTGGGGGATAATAAACTATTTTGTCCTCAATTTTAGAATTTCTAGTTTGATCAATCTAGGGGCATGATTGTAAGTATGTGGATCCATGATGTAGCCTAATTGAAATAATTTACAAGAGAGGTGAGTGAAAAGAATAGAGGGTCAATATTATAATTTAATGGAATTATTTATAACTTGGCCTTGATTCTAAACTACTAATTGAGAGGATGCAAATGTTGTAAGAACATATACATGCCAAGTCCCAATTATACCACTATGTGCCTAGTTTAGAAATTACACAAATGGTTCACCACTTAGCGGGAAATATTATAAGGAAATAAGATTGAATTCATAACTTTAAAATTATTCAATAAATATAAATATGCCAATGCTATAGTATAATGCACATAAGACATTAAAATTACCTTATAGTTTCTAACACATAAAAAAAGAGTGTTCTAAAGTAAATGCAAAGAACTTACAAGCAAACTAGATTATCATAAGCACAATATAATTAATAAATTTATCAAGTGACGTATAATAACACTAATTACTTATCATAAGCATAAAAAATAAACAAAAAACCATGGACAACATTCCTAGGTGAGAACATAATGAAAATAAGAAAAAATATTTCATTGTGATTTTAATAAAGTTTATTTACACAAAGTGTTGAACTATGTTTACATTAAAGAACATTATATATAGACAAAATATCTTGTGGAAATAAATTATATTCAAAATCAACACACTATTGGGGTACTTACAATAATTTAATGATGATTGTGAAATGTAGTTGAGATCCTGATAGATTTTCTATCTAAGGCATGCTTCATTAAGATTGAATTCATCTTTTAGTTCCTATAAGTAATATTTCCTTGCATTACATGCCTATATCAGTGATAATTATACATGGTTTTCATTTAATTTTAAGGCCATTTCAATGAGCATGTCAATTCAAAATTCACTTTTGCATTTCGTAATTAATTTTCCATTTGAACTGCATTGAAGCCTACCATTTATGTCAAGTCTAGGCTGAATTTTGTTCCCTATATTCATGTCTACATTTTTATTAATTTATTCAGTAGATATAATAGTGATTTACCACACCTAATATACTTAACATATAATCAACCATCAATTTAAATTTCTTTATTGGAAAGTCAACTTGGCATACTAACTTGGTCTATTGTGCTTCATTTTTCTCTTTTGGCACTTTACTTCTCTTTGGGTTAAATTATGATATTTTATACATTCATTATCTCCTTTATTGACTTGATATTATCTACATTTTCAAAAATTCATAGGGATATTACACTTTGCACTCCTTGATCTCTTTTTATGCTCTCCATAACTTTTGAATTACATTTGGTTGTTGTTGCACTTAGACTTAACATGATCATTCCACATGGAATGATCATAGAGATCTTTTTATAGTCAAGATATTCATAGTAATATGTATGATCATGGCCCAAAATCCATTTATCTAAGATATTAGATGATATACAATGATCTAGGTCTTCCTATCTCCTTGTTATGTTCTTCAAGAACAAGGCTCCCATGATTCTTCCACATGATATCATCGTAGAGGTCTGGAACTTAGGACCACTATTATAGGATCTATCAGTGATTATATTTAGTTATATATCAATTTAAGAGATCAATGATCGATAAAATTCAAGATATTTAATATTTTATGTTATTTATTTTGAGTCCCAAGCTTCTGAAATGCTACCACATGACAATATCATGGGCCTTCAGTGCTCAGGGGCTCTATGTGTTCCATCAATGGCTTTCAAGTCCTAGGTTGCCATGATTGTGCCATGTCACATTATATCAGGGCTTAGGGGACTTGGAGGCTTTTCAAACTATTTTTTATATTTTTCCTACCAATCTAATGAGGGGATTCAAAAATGTCCCAACACTTATCCAATTATTGATTTTTTTTATTTTTACATGTGGTCATAGTATATAGGATGCTACCACATGCTACTCTAGCATTGAATCTTATTTGAAAGGAAATTTTTTGAACCCATTTGATTCACATGGATCATTAAATGGAATATTAAATGGATTGGAGATATGTTTAGGCTTTGGACTTATTAATACTTCGATAGATGCATCTATATTGCACTCTTACATTAAATCCTAGAACCTACACATGTCAAAGAAAAATAACTAATTAAAAGAAGAAACTCATCAATGACAAAGGAAATAGGCATATTAATGAGAAATAAACGTGAGAAATAGATAAATAAAGATTTTTTTATTTAAATAATTTATTCACATAGTGATTGTCTCTTGAGAAAAAGATAGGCATTAAATTTAAGCTAATGTTTATTACCATATGGTAGGCTCTCATTGGTTCAGATACTCAAGAGTTGATAGTATATTGATGGGTAGACACTTGTTAAATTTATACTATGGGTATGATGACATCATCAAGTGCATGTAGATGGTCCTCATTCATTAATCTATGCTCTTGGTCTCATAAGATGATGACACATGGCATAATCTTAGATCTTGATCATGTCATGTGGCATGATTGTGGGTTCCTAAGATGCTTATGTGCTTTGTTCCATTCTTAGTCTTAGGACTTCATGATTAATTTATCTAAGAGATATGATGATTTATGAGCTTTTATGATGCCAATGATCTCTATGGTATCGATTAAAGTCCTAACCTTATGAGATGATGCCATGTCGAAAATGTATACACAATATTTTCAAACTTTATCAATTACTGATGTTTTGTATCTTGTAGGAACCTATTGAGTCTCAATATCTTTGAGTGCATGCCTTAAGGGGTGCACTGATAAAGGGGTGGGAAAAACATTGGTGCATTTTAGGATTGTTCTCTAAGATTATGAAACTGATCCTTGAATTACTAACTACACCCATGAAAGGTGATGAAAAAGTTGTTTATTATGTTGCAAAAATTAAAAACATTAAATTTTAATTAGTTTGTCATAATTATAAAATTATTCAAGATCAATTTTTGTATTTCA
The DNA here is from genome assembly GCA_037957365.1 of Torreya grandis. Taxonomy (NCBI): domain Eukaryota; kingdom Viridiplantae; phylum Streptophyta; class Pinopsida; order Cupressales; family Taxaceae; genus Torreya; species Torreya grandis. The sequence goes on along the minus strand of JARHVA010006809.1, from coordinate 452,175 downwards.
TTATTTAGTTAAACATTCATAAAATATTTATAATTTTATTTCAATTCTTAATTCAAAATACCAAACAAAGAAAAATATCCCTGACCTTACTATCCTTTATACTCTTCTTATTCATGAAGAATAATTTATTTCAAAATTTAATTCTCAAGAGAATGCCACTCAGGCACTTATTTCACTTAATATACTTCAAAAAATTATAGAAACTATAAATCTAACCCTAAATCTACCAATGAAAAAAATAGGAACAAGAAATTTGGTAATGATAATCATAAAGTTATGTTTAATTGGAATTGTAATATTTGTGGTAAATTTGGTCATATAAGGGAAGATTATTATTAAAAAATAGAATTAATAATAAAACCCATAACAATAACAAAGGTAAGACAGGTTCTAAACAAAATCATCAAAAGAATCGAAACAACAATCAATAACAAAAGTCTAATATTATTACTTTATATGTCACGTTTTTTTCTAATGAAAATTAATGGATTTAATATAATGGTGCATCACATAATAAGAATTTTTTATCAAATATATTATCTAAAACTAGAGGTATATGTGAAAACATCTATTTAGGTAATAATTCATTTTTAGAAGCTATTAATCAAGCAAAATCAAAACCTATAAATGTTGTTATAAAATATGTTTTTTATGTTCCTAAACTTAATAGAAATCTACTATCTTTCTCTCATATTATGAATGATAATTTCATAGTAACTTTTTTTAAGGTTAAATGGTTTATTATAAATCAATTTTGTTATATAATTTTTTAAGGTATTCAATATAATGGTTTATACATTTTTTTGCTTCTTCTACATGTTGTCTTTCATTATAAAGTAGGTGCAAATCTCAATTATGGCATGAAACATTAGGTTATGTTAATTTTTATAGTTTAAATGATATGTATTTTCAAAATGGTTTTCATTATATTTATTCTCATCATGAATCTTGTGAGGTCTCCTTATGTGGTAAGAAACATACTAACCCCTTTCACAAAAATTATGATGTGAATTCCTCACATCCTTTAGAGCTTATTCATAGTGATGTTATAGGACCACTTAAAGTTGGATCTCTTAATTTTTTTTTTATATGTTGTAAATTTTATTGATTATTATACTAGAATGATTTGGTCATATTTTATAAATAATAAATTTTAAGTATTATCTAATTTCAAATAATTTAAAAAAGTTGTTGAAAATGCTTCTAATTTTAATATTAAGATATTAAGATATGATAATGGTGGAAATTATATTAGTAAATAATTTGAGTATTTTTTCATTAGTTGTGATATTTTTTTTTCAGCCCAAAATATTTATCTAATGACACTTATGAGACTAAGTCCAAAAAGAGAAAAGTGGGGCATAATAAACTATTTTGTCCTCAATTTTAGAATTTCTGGTTCGATCAATCTAGGGGCATGATTGTAAGTATGTGGCTCCATGATGTAGCCTAATTGAAATAATCTAAAAGAGAGGTGAGTGAAAAAAATATAAGCTCAATATTCTAATTTAATGAAATTATTTATAACTTGGCCTTGATTCTAAACTACTAATTGAGAGGATGCAAATGTTGTAAGAAATTATGCATGCCAAGTCCCAATTATACCACTGTGTGCCTAGTTTACCAATTGCAAAAATGGTTCACCACTTAGTGGGAAATATTATAAGGAAACAAAATTGAATTCATAACTCAAAAATTCTTCACTAAATATAAATATGCCAATGCTATAGCATAATACACATAAGACAATAAAATTACCTTATAGTTTCTAACACATAAAAACAAGAGTGTTCTAAAGTAAATTAAAAGAACTTACATGTAAACTAGATTATCATAAGAACAATATAATTAATAAATTTATTAAGTGACATATAATAACATTAATTACTTATCATAAGCATAAAAAAGAAACAAAAAACCATGGACAACATTCCTAGGTGAGAACATAATGAAAATAAGAAAAAATATTTCATTGTGATTTTGATAAATTTTCTTTACACAAAGTGTTTAACTATGTTTACATTAGAGAACATTATATATAGAAAAAATATCTGATTGAAGTCACTTATATTCAAAATCAACACACTACTGGGGTAGTTACAAGAATTTAATGATGATTATGAAATGCAGTTGCAATCCTGATAGATTTTCTATCTAAGACATGCTTCATTAAGATTGAATTCATATTTAAGATCTTATAACTAATATTTACTTAAATTAAATGCCTATATCAATGCTAATTCTACATGGTTTTCATTTAATTTTAAGGCCATTTCAATAAACATGTCAATTCAAAATGCACTTTTGCATTTCTTAATTAATTTTCCATTTGAACTGCATTGAAGCCTACCATTTATTTCAAGTTTGGGCTGAATTTTGTTCCCTACATTCATGTCTACATTTTTACTAATTTATTAGGTAGTTATAATAGTGATTTATCACACTTAATATCCTTAACAGATAGTCAACCATCAATTTCAATTTATTTAGTGGAAAGTCAACTTGGCATGCTAACTTGGTCTATTGTGCTTCATTTTTCTCTTTTGGCACTTTACTTCTCTTTGGGTTAAACTATGATATTTTATACATTCATTATCTCCTTTATTGACTTGAGATTATCTACATTTTAAAAACTTCATACGGATGTTCCACTTGGCACTCCTTGATCTCTTTTTATGTTCTCCATAACTTTTTAATTACTTTTGGTTGTTGTTGTTGCACTTAGACTTAACATGATCATTCCACATGGAATGATCATAAAGATCTTGTTATAGTCAAGATATTCATAGTAATATGCATGATAAGGGCCCAAAAGCCATTTATCTAAGATATCAGATAATATACAATGATCTAAGTATTCCTATCTCCTTGTTATGTTCTTCAAGAACAAGGCTCCCATGATTCTTCCACATGACATCATTATAGAGGTCTGGAACTTAGGACTACTATTATTGGATCTATCAATGATTATATTTAGTTATATATCAATTTAAGAGATCAATGGTCGATAAAATTCAAGATATTTAATATGTTATGTTATTTATTTTGAGTCCCAAGCTTTTGAAATGCTACCACATGACAATATCATGGGCCTTCAGTGCTTAGGGGCTCTATGTGTTCCATCAATGGCTTTCAAGACCTAGGTTTCCATGATTGTACCATGTCACATTATATCAGGGCTTAGGGGACTTGGAGGCTTTTCAAAATATTTTTCATATTTTTCCTACCAATCTAATGAGGGGATTCAAAAATGTCCCAATACTTATCCAATTATTATTTTTTTAATTCTTACATGTGGTCACGGTCTATAGGATGCTACCACATGTTACTCTATCATTGAATCTTATTTACAAGGAATTTTTTTTAACCCATTTGATTCACATGGATCATTCAATGGAAGATTAAATGGTTTGAATATATGTTCAGGATTTGGACATATCAATACGTCGATACATGCATCTACATTGTACTCTTACATTACATCTTAGAACCTACACATTTCAAAGAAAAATAACTAATTAAAAGAATCAACTCATCAATGAAAAAGGAAATATGCATATTAATGAGAAATAAATGTGAGAAATAGATAAATAAAGATTTTTTATTTAAATAATTTATTCACATAGTTATTATCTCTTGAGAAAAAGATAGGCATCAAATTTAAGCTAATGTTTATTACCATATGGTAGGCTCTTATTAGTTTAGATACTCAAGATTTGATAGTATATTGATGGGTAGACAATTTTTAAATTTATACTATGGGTATGATGACATCATCAAGCGGATTTGGATGGTCCTCATTAATTATTCTATTCTCTTGGTCTCATAGGATGGTGACACATGACATAATCTTAGATCTTGATCATGTCATGTGGCATGATCGTGGGTTCCTAGGATGCTTATGTGATTTGTTTCCTTCTTAGTCTTAGGCCTTCATGATTCATTGATCTAAGATATATGATGATTCATGAGATTTTATGAGGTCAAGGATCTCTATGGTATTTTTCAAAGTCCTAACCTTGTGAGATGATGCCATGTGGAAACTATATACACAATATTTTTAGACTTTATCAATTGCTAATGTTTTATATCTTGTAGTAACCTATTGAGTCTCAATCTCTTTGAGTGCATGCCTTAAGGGGTACACCAATAAAGGGGTGGGAAAACCATTGGTGCATTTTGGGATTGTTCTCCCTTCTACCATATGGTAGGCTCTCATTGGTTCAGATACTCAAGATCTGATAGTCTATTGATGGGTAGACACTTGTTAAATTTATACTAGGGGTATGATGACATCATCAAGTGCATGTAGATTGTCCTCATTCATTAGTTTATGCTCTTGGTCTCATAAGATGATGACACATGGCATACTCCTAGATCTTGATCATGTCATGTGGCATGATCGTGGGTTCCTAGGATGCTTATGTACTTTGTTCCCTTCTTAGTCTTAGGCCTTCATGATTCATTGATTTAAGAGATATGATGATTTATGAGCTTTTATGAGGTCAAGGATCTCTATGGTATTGATCAAAGTCCTAACCTTGTGAGATGATGCTATGTGGAAACTATATACATAATATTTTTAGACTATATCAATTACTGATGTTTTCTATCTTGTAGGAACCTATTGAGTCTCAATCTCTGAGTGCATGCCTTAAGGGGTGCATTGATAAAGGGGTGGGGAAACCATTGGTGCATTTTAGGATTATTCTCCCTTCTAACATATGGTATGCTTTCATTGGTTTAGATACTCAATAGTTGACAGTCTATTGATGGGTAGACACTTGTTAAATTTATACTAGGGGTATGATGACATCATCAAGTACATGTGGATGGTCCTCATTCATTAGTCTATGCTCTTAGTCTCATAAGATGATGACACATGGCATAATATTAGATCTTGATCATGTCATGTGGCATGATCATGGGTTCTTAGGATGCTTATGTGCTTTGTTCCCTTCTTAGTCTTAGGCCTTCATGATTCATTAATCTAAGAGATATGATGATTCATGAGCTTTTATGAGGTCAAGGATCTCTATGGTATTGCTCAAAGTCCTAACCTTGTGGGATGATGCCATGTGGAAACTGTATACACAATATTTTTAAACTTTTTCAATTACTAATGTTTTCTATCTTGTAGGAACCTATTGAGTCTCAATATCTTTAAGTGCATGACTTAAGTGGTGCACCAATAAAGGGGTGGAAAAACCATTGGTGCATTTTAGGATTGTTCTCCCTTATACCATATGGAAGGCACTCATTGGTTGAGATACTTAAGAGTATATAGTCTATTGATTGGTAGACACTTGTTAAATTTATAATAGGGGTATGATGGCATCATCATGTGCATGTAGATGGTCCTCATTCATTTGTCTATGCTCTTGGTCTCATAGGATGATGACACATGGCATAATATTAGATATTGATCATGTCATGTGGCATGATCGTGGGTTCCTAGGATGCTTATGTTCTTTTCTCCCTTCTTAGTCTTAGGCCTTCATGATTCATTGATCTAAGAGATATGATGATTCATGAGCTTTTATGAGGTCAAGGATCTCTATGGTATTAATCAAAGTCCTAACCTTGTGAGATGATGCCATGTGGAAACTATATACATAATATTTTTTGACAATTAATGATGTTTTATATCTTATACAAACCTATTGAGTCTCAATCTCTTTGAGTTCATGCCTTAAGGGGTGCACCGATAAAGGGGTTGGAAAACCATTGGTGCATTTTAGGATTGTTCTCCCTTATACCATATGGTAGGCTCTCATTGGTTTAGATACTCAAGAGTTGATAGTCTATTGATGGGTAGACACTTGTTAAATTTAGATTAGGGGTATGATGACATCATCAAGTGCATGTGGATGGTCCTCATTCATTAGTCTATGTTCTTGGTCTTGTAGGATGATGACTCATGGCATAATATTAGATCTTGATCATGTCATTTATCATGATCGTGGGTTCTTAGGATGCTTATGTGCTTTATTCCCTTCTTAGTCTCAGGCCTTCATGATTTATTTATCTAAGAGATATGATGATTCATGAGATTTTATGAGGTCAAGAATCTCTATGGTATTGATCAAACTCTTAACCTTGTGAGATGATTCCACGTGGAAATTGTATACACAATATTTTTAGACTATATCAATTACTAATGTTTTTTATCTTGTAGGAACCTATTGAGTCTCAATATCTTTGAGTGCATGCCTTAAGGGATGTACCAATAAAGTGGTGGGAAAACCATTGGTGCATTTTAGGATTGTTCTCCCTTATACCATATGGTAGGCTCTCATTGGTTGAGATACTCAAGAGTTGATAGTCTATTGATTGGTAAACACTTGTTAAATTTATACTAGGGGTATGATGACATCATCAAGTGCATGTGGATGGTCTTAATTCATTAGTCTATGCTCTTGGTCTCATAAGATGATGACACATGGCATAATCTTAGATCTTGATCATGCCATGTGGCATGATTGTGGTTTCCTAGGATGCTTATGTGCTTTGTTCCCTTCTTAGTCTTAGGCCTTCATGATTCATTGATCTAAGAGATATGATGATTCATGAGATTTTACGAGGTCAAGGATATCTATGGTATTGATCAAAGTCATAACCTTATGAGATGATGCCATGTGGAAACTGTATACACAATATTTTTAGATTTTATCAATTACTGATGTTTTGTATCTTGTAGGAACCTATTGAGTCTCAATCTCTTTGAGTGCATGCCTTAAGGGGTGCATCGATAAAGGGGTGGGAAAACCATTGGTGCATTTTAGGATTGTTCTCCCTTTTACTACTTACTATATACACCCATGTCTCCCAAAAACCATTCCTGTAAGCTTTACATCCCATTTTGCATACTCCTCTAGTCTTTTACCACCTTCATTAACCCTTTACCTAACCAAAACCCCTTTATGATAGTTTACATGACTATGTTAGACAAATTGACCTTGTATTATTATTGAAAAAGCTTATTAGGGACTAGGTTGACCCCTAGTCTATGACTTAGTTTTTTTTTTTACAATTACAATACTAGGTTGATCAGGTTAACCTTGTCAGCGAAACCATTAGAAAGGGTTTAGGGTTAGATCCACCCATATAAATACATCGAATTTTCCATTCTTATAGATAAGGTAGGAGTCACTATGGTATAATGATTCATGAGATTTTATGAGGTCAAGGATCTCTATGGTATTGATCAAAGTCCTAACCTTGTGAGATGATGCCATGTGGAAATTGTATACACAATATTTTTAGACTTTATCAATTACTGATGTTTTCTATCTTGTAGGAACCTATTGAGTCTCAATATCTTTGAGTTCTTGCCTTAAGGTGTGCACCAATAAAGGGGTGGGAAAACCATTGGTGCATTTTATTATTATTTTCCCTTCTACCATAGGGTAGGCTCTCATTGGTTCAGATACTCAAGAGTTGATAGTCTATTGATGGATAGACACTTGTTAAATTTATACTAGGGTTATGATGATATCATCAAGTGCATGTGGATGGGCCTCATTCATTAGTCTATGATCTTGGTCTCATAATATGATGACACATGGCATAATCTTAGATCTTGATTATGTCATGTGGCATGATCGTGGGTTCCTAGGATGTTTATGTGCTTTTTTCCCTTCTTAGTCTTAGACCTTCATGATTCATTGATCTAAGATATATGATGATTCATGAGATTTTATGAGGTCAAGGATATCTATGGTATTTCTCACATTCCTAAACTTATGAGATGATGCCATGTGGAAATTGTATACACAATATTTTTAGACTTTATCAATTACTGATGTTTTCTATCTTGTAGGAACCTATTGATTCTCAATCTCTTTGAGTGCATGCCTTAAGGGGTGCACTGATAAAGGGGTGGGAAAACCATTGGTCCATTTTAGGATTATTCTTCCTTATACCACTTACTATATACACCCATGTCTCTTGAAAACCATTCCCCTAAGCTTTACCCCCCATTTTTCACACTCTTCTAGTCTTTTACCACCTTCATTAGCCCTTTACCTAACCAAAACCCCTTTCTAATAGTTTACATGACTAAGTTAGACAAATTGAACTTGTATTATTATTAACATAGCTTATTAGGGACTAGGTTGACCCATAGTCTATGACCTAGTTTATTTTTTTGTCAATTACAATACTAGGTTGATCAGGTTGACCTTGTCAGCCAAACCATTAGAAAGGTTTAGGGTTAGATCCACCCATATAAACACATCCATTTTTTCATTCTTATAGATAAGGTAGGAGTCACTATTCATTTACACTTCTTTAAAATTTTCTCTTCCACCATTCTACTTGAGGAGTCTTATTTTAGGGTTTCTATGTGGATAAGAATCTTATCTAGTGGAGAAATCTTATATGCTTTGATATTTCTTAATGATCCTTAAAAATCACAAAAACCTATTATGAATCACCTTTGGCCAAGGGAGAGATTGAGTCTTGATGGGTTTATCTTTCAGGTAAGTATCTCTAACTTTGTTCCTCTCTTTAGTATATAATAATAGCATAATTAATGGATTTTGAATAATATTTCTCTCTCTATGCATTAGGGTTTTACCTATACATATCTTAATTAGGATTCTCTTATGCATGTTTTAATTTTATGTTTACTAACCCCATGTTGTGACATAAACTTTGGTGATCACTAGATTATATTTTGATGTACTTGTTATTAGTATAGTGAATATGAAAACATAGGGCCTATTTAGGGTTATTACATAGTTTTACTCAACTGGAGGCTTCAGAACCCTCCCTAGTGATATTATTATGGTAAGATATCGCTTGGTTAGGTCTAGTAGATCCATATTGGTCATGACCTTGATTATCTAATTTAACCTCAATTAGAATTGTAGGTAAGATATATCTCCTCTAAGATAGGATTGATTTGGAGATTACGTTGCATTTCCCATTGTATAAATTCTTGTGAACCCATCATGAATATAAAAATTTTAGGTTTTATTTCACACTTTTCATTTCTATCATTTTATTTTTATATATTTACAATAATAAGTTGACTAGGCTAGTATAGTTTTAACTTTTGTGTATAGGTTTAACATACAGTCACATCAAAATGACTTTGTTCTTTTTGTGTAGGTCTTCATCAGATAAGATTACTATATCGAGTAGGTTGACATAGTATTCTTCTTTAGTTCTAGAAAAAAAACTAAGTCATGTAGATAGAATTGGTATTATAGTTAGCATCCAAATAAAAAACTAAGTTGACTAGGTTGACTTAGTCATCTGAACAGGCTTCAACAAATAGGGTTTCATAAAACTAGGTTGACCTAGTCAATTTAGTTGGCAAAACTTACAATCAACATTCAAGGAACTTCAAAAAAAATAAATCCTAAACATATTCCAACCCACCAAATGTCATTTATATCTCTCTCTTTTAATTCCATACTTCATTATAGTTCTTTTTTATGCAAGTTTGTAGTCTTCAAAACTACAATCCTATAGTACCTAAGTTGACCTATTCAACTTAGTTTTATATCTTGTTTTTTTTCTAAAATACTAAGTTGACTTGGTCTACTTAGTTCTTAAGGAATATTAATTCTCCATAACAATAGTGACCTAGTTGACTCTATTCTATAATGTTTACATATAATGTCATCTAAACTGAGTCTATACCATTCTTATTATGGTAATTAACAACTATATTCTAGTAATTAATTATATTTTCATTTTTAGCTATTTGCATGCTTAGATTATCTCACATAGTATGATTATGTGGTTTTTCAAAATGACATTTAGTTTCACTATTTTTATCTATTTTTACACACTTCCAAATCATAAAATATTGAAAATACATTTAACATTTCTCTTCCCAAAGCCTACTTACATGGATTTCTTCACCAAGGGGGAATCTAACTTGGTTTTCTAGCCAAGTATAAAAATGTGGTTAATGGTATATATTGGCAAAACACTTGAAACCCTTATCACTATGAGGTTGTGAAGTGAGGGGGTAGACCCTAATACCAAGCTAGTATTATTGCCAACATAGATCCCTTTTAGTCTAAATGTCTTGAAACCATTAATAGATTGATTTCTAGTTCCTTATTTTTATCCAACCTAGCTATCACACTCAAAATAATACTTTATAATAATCTACCAACACTAAAGATAACCACTTAGCATTTAATTTTTAGTTGACTACTTTCTCTCTATTTATTATATGTTGTATTAAAAACTTGTATTGACCAACATTGGTGCAAGGTTTTGTGTTGTGTGCTAATTAGATCATTCTAATTGATCTAATTGTTTATGTGTTTACTTTCATTTCTTTCTTTAAATTACATTACAAAATCTTTCCCTTTTTTTAGAATGATGTTGTTCTATTCAACACAATCTCTTAGAGACTATTTTTTTTCCAAACTATAGTACTAAGTCAACTTGGTCAACCCATTACTATTTTTTTCTAATCAAGTTATAGAACTAAGTCAACCTAGTCGACTCTATATCCTTATCAAGTTGTATTTTTCCCTATTTATAGTACTCAGTCAACTTGGTCGATTGTGTACTCTTTTTCCTTCTATCCAACAATACTAAGTCAACCATTTGACTCTATAAACTTATTTTTTCCTTTTCTTAGTTTTATATATTTCTTTCCTTAGATTTTTTTTTTCTCAAAACATCATGAATTCCCCTATCGTAATATTCTTGGAAAACTTAAATCCATTTAGATACTATATGGGATCTCCATTTCTCCCTTTCTTTACCTATTAATAAAACCCTCACTCTTGGATCACCTCTTCCCCTCCTTTATGTATGGGTTGTAACATGGTTCAAATCACATTCGAAGATGAAGTAGGTGGATATGATTATTTTTGTACCTATCAAGACAATTCTCATCTTAAAGTTTTTTAACATAATGTAGGATTAATTGGCATCAATCTATCCATCAATCCCACTAGTAATCCACCTTCTAACAACCATCCCCCTAATACCAATTTTGTGAGTTATCCTACAAACACCAACCCGTCAATTGACATGACTCAACTTTTCTCATAAGTCATATAAAAAATGAACATAATGAAAACTTCTAACACCTCTTAAATGATGAAATTATAACATCATTTTATCAATATGGCTAATAAACCTCCAATTTTCAATCCTCAAACCAATACCAATTTTATTCCTCTACCTCTTTGAGATGCCTCAAGAAATTTTATTCCTCAACCTATCATGAATAAAAAGATGCTTCAAAACATCCAAAATGAGCCTTTATCCCCTTTCATCATGTCCATTGATATTTTTAATATATCTCCAATGATAAAGTATGATGGTAATAAAGACCGTATGTCCTTTCTCAAAGCATTTGACAATCTTTATAAGGAGTGGATCCAAACTAATAATTTCACCAAAATTAAAATTTTAGTTAAAAACTTCACTAGTGACGTATTGGAATGTTATAACTAACTTCCATAACATTAAATTTGGCAAATAGAGGATTTAATCAATCCTCTAGTTAAAGATTTTCAACATAATGACCTTCCCTAGAATTGTCTTATCCATTTCATCAATGTCAATCAATCCCGCACCGAATCAACTCATGATTTTATCAAATGATGGAAATATCTAGCCCATAAGGCTGACCATAATGTTATTTATGATAATTTATTTAAACTCTTTGTAACTGATTTAACTCCACTTACATATAAGGTTCTAACTTACACTCCTCAAATGCTTAACAAAGCTCTTGACCAAGCTAAAATTCAAGACTTCCTCATGAAGCAACTCAAACCTAATACTAAAATAATTAAAGGATGTTTTCAAACATCTACCAATGCCATCACCAATAATACTACTCAACCTAAACAAGTATTTTCCAAAGCTAAAAATCCCCCATCTTCTCACATACCACCAACTGTGTAGTAAATGAAACAATTTCACCCCTCTTCTAAACCCTTTACTTATCCTAATAATCCTCTTAAATGGTATGACCTTAATCATTTTGTTTAGTTCTATGCCGACATTGGGAATTCCAATGAAACTTGTTGAGGGATTACTAAATTTTCTATCTCTTACATGCTTGGTGATTCCTTTAATCATGAATCCATGATCTAACTCCATCATCAAGAGTACAATACTGCTTCTCAAAAATGGCAATCTCCCAAAGCTAATTCTTCTAATAACCAAAAATATTTTTCGACATCAAATCATCAAAAAAATTGAAAGGATGTTTTTTCTATTAATGCTGACTATGACCAATATTATAATAATTCTCAATATGTTAACATAGATAAGGTCAATTATCATCACAAGCTATCTCACAAACATCCTGTCACCACACCTAAGAAGTTATCTTTGGAGTAACAACTTCTCAAAGATACTAAAACCAATCATATAGCTTCATAAACCCATAAAGAACCACCTTCTGTTAAAACCCCAATAAATTACATTCTTTCAAAATCTAACTTACCCTCTAAACCTCACACTAGTTCTTCTTATTAATCTCATTGGAACTTCCTTGAAGAACTTAAATCTATCCCTTGCAAGATTCTACTTATGTATTAAGTTCATAATTCCCCTTATCATCACAATTTATTTATGTAATATTTATAAGAAATTGAAGATCCATCCTCTATAGATGAAGAACCACCCTTTATTAAGTGTTACCTCACCAATGTGCATACCATTGAATCCATGTCCTTTCATACTATCAATTAAATTTCTTAAAGAGGACATGATTAATGATGAAATCATTTTTTGAATCAATGATCCAATACTATTAATTAAAATAACCATTAATAGTACCCTTATTTCTAAACTTTTATATAATGAAGGGTCTAGTATTAATGGAACATATTTATGGCTTATCCAATAACTTGGATATAATAAGGATTTCCTCAAGAAAACCTACCTTACCTATTGTGGATTTGATATAAATAATAAAAAATAACTTAATTATTTTTGGATTCCCCTAAAAATTAGACACAAAATTGTTTGAACTAAACTTATGGTCCTTGATTTAACATTATCTTATCACATACTTCTCGATCACCCTTGGATTAATAAAATGAGGGACATTGCCTCTTCTGGTATCCAATGCATCAAATTTATACATAATAACAAATGGTATAATCATGAGGTTGATCCCAACCATTGGAGTATTAAACTCCCAAATTAAAAATCTTAATATTGCATTCCTACCATTCCTACCATCATTAATGCTCCATTACATGAATTTATCAAAATCAATCTAGAATTATAGGTCACTCATACTAATTTAGATGATGATGAAACTAATGACTTGTAACATAATTCCAACACTACTAAGCTACCTACTTAAATCTCAGAGTGGTTTCCTCCTTTATTACCTCATGATAACACTATTCCTCTCATTCATGAGATCACAAGTTTCCCCCTACATGTAATTATTAGGAACATTCTTATCCAGAAGATGCCTTCACATGCTTTGATTATAGAGTGGGTAAATTATTCCAAGATCCTCTAATCATGTCTCCATATAAGTTTAGCAACCTCAAATTTTCACCTTCTAAAACTCCCCCTAATTCTCAAGCATGTGCCATCTCTCTAACCTATGATGATAATTATATCATGGCCCAAGATCAATCTCAAGACTTGGATGTTCAACATTATCAAAAAATGTTATCCCAAATACATGATTTCAACTAGATGTTCACACAATTTCCATAAATTTTGAATAAACTCTTGAAGGTCATGTACCTCCTATTAATTATCCACTTCTTGATACTCCTTAGGTGGTAGAATAAATCCTACATTTTGAATCTCTAGAAATTATTGAATATTCTCTACCATCTACAGATCCCATCACTACATCTAATTCTTTCCCCATCAAAGAAAATTACAACACACCAATATCATCTAATCAATATACTCCTTTGACTCTCAGGATTACATTAGATGCTAAGGCCACAAATGTCTATCAAATACATTCTAAGTATGATAACCATGGTAATTAGATTCTTGATCTCAAAAGTAGATGTTGAGTATTATAGACTCCTTTCTAACTTTACCTAGTGATGAAGCTATCCATGAATTACTTCATGCTTGAGAACCTCAACTTCCTCAGCAATATCAAAAACTTGGTAATTTCAAAAATAAACCTCTTGTTTCAATAACTTAATTTATAGAATTGACCTTAAAGATTATCCAATTTATTCTTGACCAAATACATCATATCACTTCCAAGATGGTAATTCTATGATTATCTAATAAATTTCTCACATTGAATATGGTACCCCATCATACCCTCAACCTATTAAAATTTCTTGTGAACTCACACCTATTAAACATGATAAATTTAGCTTATTTTTTGATAAATATCATGAGATATTCACTTGGTGCAATGAGGACATGCCTGGTATTGACCCTAACATTGTGGTGCACAACATCATAACTTATCCCAATGCCAAACATGTGCACTAAAAGCAATAGAAATTTCCTCTCGAGGTTTCCACCTTATGTCACAAATAAATTATCTAACTTCTTGATGCTAAGTTTATCAAACCATTAGACTATTCTGAATGGGTTTCTAACATAGTTCCTATTTGGAAAACATTCACCATATTCATTTACATTTGCATTAATTTTTATAATCTTAATCTTACTTGTCCAAAGGATAATTTACCTCTACCTTCAATAGATGCCATTGTCGATTCCACATCTAGTTATGAAATGTTATCTCTTATGGATGATTTCTTAGGATATAACCAAATTCACATTGCACTTGAATACCAATATAAGACAAATTTCATCATAGAATGGGGAACTATTGCTATGTTAAAATTCTCTTTAAACTCAAAAATGTCAGAGCTATTTATCAATGAGCAATGACCCATATATTTCATGATCTTATTCACAAAATTGTATAAATCTATGTGGATGACCTCATTTTTAATTCTAAATATTGCAAGACTCATCTTTTTGATCTTGCCATCATCTTCAACCACATTTTTAAATAAAAAGTTAGACTAGATCCTTACAAATGTGTCTTCAATGTCACATCTTAAAAACTATTAGCATTCTTAGTTTCTCTCCATGGCATTGATGTTGACCCTACCAATATTCATGCTATCATCAACATGCCCATCCCTCAATCCAATTTGGACATTCATACTTATTGCGATAAACTTGGGGAAATTAGATGATTCATCCCAAAAGTGGCTTACCATATCCACTCCATCAATTCTCTTCTTAAGAAAGGTAATTATCTTGAATGGATAGATCCCTATCAAAAATCATTTGATAATATTAAATACTCATTACTTCACCCACTTACTATTTATCCCCATTCAAATTATTGACCTTTGATCCTATATAATTATTTCACACACATATCTATTGGGGTGATTCTCACCCAATAAGATGATACTAGAAGAGAATATGCCATCTACTATATTATTCGAGGCCTCATTGATTATTAAAAATGTTACACAAAATTCAAACATTATTACCTCACCATATATTTTGTAGATAAAAAAATTGACATTATATAATTTATCAGACCACTTATGTTATCATCCATTCCAATACCCTTCCATCACTTCTTCTCAAAACCCTTTCTTCATGGAGATATAATTGGAAAATTGATGGTCTTTCTCATGGAATTTGATCTCCAAATTATTAATCAAAAAGCTATCAAAGGATAAATCATCATTGATTAACTTGATGCAATTCCTATGCCTACGATCGACTAACTTCAAGATAGTCTTCTTGATGATAATATTCTCTATATTGAAGGTCTCAACCAAGACATATCCCTTAAAGATTACTTACATAACTTCATCATTGATCTTGAAGTAAGAAATCTTGATGAATCCATTATCCTCCCTGCTACGACTAAACCAAAATTAGTTATCGAATAACTTCCTAAAATTAATGTCAATTTGCATGAGGATGCTTGGACCCTTACTTTTAATCATGATAACTGCCTTGAAGGATCTAGGTCAGGTTGTATTCTTATGAATCCTCTTGAAAAAATCATCTCCTAGATTTTTACTTAACATTTGACATCACTAAAATCATGGTAGAGTATAAAACTTTAATCTTAGGTGTGAGAGCTTCCCTTGATTTATATATCTAATACCCGCATGCTTTAGGTGATTACCAAATCATTTGACACCAAGTCAATGGAGATTACTAATGAAAAAGTGAGAAACTCATTTATTTTCATCAAATTGTAACCAGTCTCACAAAATATTTCATTTCTTTCACCATCAAGCCTATTCTTCAAGATCATAATTCTATTTTTGATTCCCTTGCTTCTTCAGTATCTCTTTTTCATCCACACAAAGTTATTATTGATTGTACTTTTCTTATCTAAATAAGAAAATTTACATCTTATACTCAACCACATGATTCAATTATCTACCATATTGAGGCCATCACCATTTGACAAAGCCTATGTTATAAAGACATCATTCAATTCCTAGAACACCAAACTTATCCTCCCAACCTATATTCTTATGAAAAGACTCGTATTTACAAACAAACTTTTAATTACATATTTTTATGTAACATCCTATACTATCATAATGTTTAATGTACCTTACTACACTATGTTATGAAAGATGAGGTTCCTTATAGAACAAGCACATGGGGGCATTTATAGTGGCCATTATAGTAAACATGATACTTACCACAAATTCTTATGTATGGCATAATTTTGGCCCAATATTGAAAATGATGCCATAAAATTTGCTAATAAGTGTAGTCTTTTCCAACTTCATGATGATTTAATTCATTCACCTCCAACCACACTTTAAATCATAGAATCTCCCTGGTGATTATCCATGTGGGGATTAGATCTTGTAGGAAAATTACCTCAATCTCAAGATGGACATGTCTTTATAATCATAGCCATTTAATATTTTACCAAATGGGTCAAGGTTATGCCCCTTATTAATTTCACTAATACCACCATCTCCAAATTCATCCTTAATCAAATTATTTTCCACTTTGGTGTCTCTCATACTATCATTTCAGATAATGGTGGTAATTTCAAAAATAAAGATGTCAAACTTATCTATGCTAAATTTAAAATCAATCACAAATTTTCCATACTCTATAATAAATAAGGTAATGGCCAATCCAAGGCCACCAAAAAAATTATTAATACAATTCTCTAAAAGATAATTCATGAAACCCACACAGATTGACACTTTAATCTCTATCCTTCTCTTTGGGCCTATCACACTACCATATGCACTACCACTGGGGCAATGCCATTATCTCTAGTCTATAATTCTAAATCAATCCTTTCATTTGAATTTGAGCTTCCCTCTCTCCATATATATCTTCATCATATCATACACAATGAATAATTACATGAATCTCACCTTCATGCTCTTGATTCCTTAATGAACACCATCTTTCTTCTTTGTAACACAATCACAAATATAAGGCCAATATTACCAAATAATATAAAAAATGAGTTAAAGTTAGAAAATTTAATGTTGGTGATATTTTACTTAAATCAGACTACACTCATGAAAAATAAGGTATATATGCCTAAAAATGGTGGCATCTTTAGTCAAAGATATTCTTGGTCCAAGTACCTATTGCCTTCAAACTAATGAAGGTCATATTTTCAAAGAGCCTACCAACATGAAATTCCTCAAGAAGTATTTTTCTTAAATCCTTCTCATATTTTTCATGCTTTTTATATGCTACCTATCTAACACTTTTTTCAAAATACTTACATAGGTTTCACCCTCTATAATAGTTCTTTATTTTCACAACCCTAGTCCTTACTTTTTATCTTTTGGTTTCCATTTTTCTCATGAGTTTCATAGTAAAACTATGGATATTACCTAGTATTACTCATGCTTTACTTTAATTCTCTTTTATTGCATACTTTTTACACACTTTTTGGCACCCCTTAGGTTTCTCAATTATGAGTTGTAGTATGCGAACATAGATAGGACCTGGCCTTCCTCACAAATATTTATCTTATCTCATGTATTTTTCATGTACTTTATAACCCTCATGTGTTTCTCTTTTATGAGTTGTAGTGTAAGACCATGGATAAGACTTGGCATTCCTCAAACAATCACCATATTTTCATTCCTTTTCTAGAATGTCTTTTATAATGGTTATGAATTTTTGATCTTTATTCTCAACTTTAGCTTTTTCTTATTTTGATAGATGAAATTTTTGAAACAATATTTGCTGTCATGATTTCCCATATTTCAATCAATCTTATGATAATAGGAATCATAATTTACTATCATTGTATCCCTTTTTCACCCTTTGTCACATTTTTTACAATTTGAAGTAATTAAAATTGTTTCATGTTTCATTCCTCTTGATTTAATTTCCTTTCGCTCCATATTGGTTAAAACAAGGTTGAAGTAGAGATATAACTTTTTCCCCCTAAATTAATGAGACTCCTAGACACCATGCTCTCTAAATTTCTTTCTTTTCATAACCAAATCCCAATTATTCAAATGAAAGTCATCATTATCACCCATGTTTGGTTCTTCAAATCTATATGGAGGAAGAATAGGAAAAAGTCATCAAGAAAGTTAAGAGCTAAATAATTTGAAAAAAGGTAATGATATATAAAACATAACATATAAATCTCAAAAGTCAAAGGCACACAAAAAGACATGTTTCCAAACACATATCCTATCTCTAATAGAATCTCAAACTCCATAGTTGGTCTCACAATAGAGGCAAGGTCCATTAGGGTATGGTAGGCCAATAGATTATAATAGGAGAATTCAATAAACTCTATGGTTCTACCTAATTTCTAACATAAACACCCAATATTTATAGTAGACCAATGATTTTGTAAGGGGTCTATTGAGGTCAACATACCCCCTTGGTTCTAAAAATTAGGACCCTAGAGATATTTTTAAGCTTAGCCCTAAAAACATGGTTTGTTTTGAACATTATTAAAATTTAAAGATCATCCACTTTGATAATATTGGCTTACTGATTTATGTTTTGCTTTGATCTCACCTAGCATTACTAATAATTAGTCTTCATGTCTTAAGGATGTAGATTTTATGGAGTACTTGCTGGTAGATTCATGTTCTAAAACCTTGGTATAAACCCTTGGTTCCAATTTGAATTTGGTGAGAACAAATTGGTATGAATATTTTTTAGTTATTTTGGACTTGAGACTAATTTTTTTGTTAAGGCTTGGTCATGTTTTTTTAAACACAACTAAACCTTAGACTAAAATTATGCCTTGGTCCCTTTTATTTCATATATTTCTAACATGGTCCAATTTTATGCTAGCAAGGTCCTTTTATTTTTGTAACATGATCCCTTTATTACATACTTATCTTAAAGTTTTAATTTTAAATCCTTGTTCATATTTATTGACATGTATGAGACCTTAGTCTAAATTCTTTAGCCTAAGTTTCTATTTTCATCTTGAGTCCTAACTTAAATACTATGCATCTTGTAGGATCCAATGGCCTGTGATTACTCCATATATAATTATATCTTCATGATATCAAACACAATGAATAATTACATGAATCTCACCTTCATGCTCCCAATTCCATAATGAACAACATCTTTCTTCTCTGTATTGCAATCACCAATATAAGTCCCATATTACCAAATAATACAACAAATGAGTTATAAGGCCCATGTATGAGACCTTAGTCTAAATTATTTAGCCTAAGTTTCTATTTTTATCCTGAGTCCTAACTTAAATACTATGTATCTTATAAGATCCAGTGGCATGTGCTTCATCACACCTTTTGGTTATATGATGTGAAGAAAACCCAATAGAATTTACCACTTGTTCCTTCAAACCAATCATGTTTTACAATTCAAATCACAATAAATGGGTTGCACTTCATTGGGATCAAATATTGAATGGATCAAAGACATCATTGAAAATTCAAAGACTTAGGAGGCTTGTAGAGTCACCATGCAACACTCCCACATTCAAGACTTAAAATCAAAGGGTCCCACTTATCAAATGGAAATAATAGTGTGTGACTACTTAGATCATGATTTGATATCTCTCACTTCATCATGTCTTTTTATCAAATAGAGTGAATTGAGTTTAATATCTTAGGAAGCCCCATAGAGTTACCATATGGTACTCTCACATTAGAATATAAGAATTTGATGAGATTAAATTTGGCATTCATGTGATCATCATTTGACATTTGTGAGGATGTATTTGATGTTTTCATGACTATAAACTTTAAGAACATCAAAACTAATACTTCATGAGCTTAAATTTGACATTTGTGAAACCATCATTTGACATCTACAAGGACATATTTGATGTCATGAGGCCATCAAATTTAAGCTAATGGATTATTTTCTCAAGACTAGGATATACTCCAATATGTTGTTAAAAAACTCATTAATTGAATTATAGACTAATGGGACCCCTTTGAGGATGTTTAAACACTTGAGATCTTTGAACTACGAATAATGAAATGATCTCATAATCTAAGTATATGCATGAATGAATTTAGTCTAAGTCTATATCCTAAAGATCCCATTGCATTTGTTTGAATGCCATGAAACTTAGGATAGATAATTATACTAAGACATATTTTAAAATCATCCTTGTGACATAAAACTTAGTCTAAATGCTTTTAACCGTATATTTTATCCTATTTATGAATACATTAAAGCCCTAGGTCAAAATCTAGAATTTGGTCCTTATACCAATTTAACACCATTAGACATATTCTAAGAGTTTAAAATAAGTATTTTATCCCAATTTATGCATTATTTTTATTATATATAATGTAAACCTTGTCTTAGAATATTTAGCCATGGTCCCCTTTTTGTATAAATCCTTAAAAAATTAGATGTAAGAACTTTTGCCTAAAGTTTATTTTATGTTTAATGAAAATTAACCTTAGCCTAAGGTATTTAAACCTAACTCCCCACTTAAATAATTCATTGATTAAATCTCATTCATTTTTCATGATCTGATGATTTGTGCTTCATCGTGCCTATTGATCCAATAACACAAAATTGATTATGACTTTTTAACGAAGTTTTGAGGGCCCATGGGCTTGACACATGGAAGATGCATGTTCAATATGCGACTAAAAAGGTGGTAGAGATAAAAAATACTATATAAGTGCCAAGTGTCATATCCATGGGGATCAGTACCAAAAGGAACTAATGATAAGTGAGGGCCCAGATCATAATTAGTGGCCCACACTGATCCTAGATCATGATCTAATGGTATAAATCCAAAGGGTAGATTTCAAAAAACAATGGCTAGTGCTTGGAGGAATTTATGAAAAATTATGTTAGAAGTGCTAAATATATGACAAATAAGCTCCATGTAAGAAAAAAGAAATAAAATAGAAGATCTTGTGTGCTCAAAATGTAAAGGTATAAAGGTGAAGGTCAAAATCATATCTAAGGCATGTATAAGCCTAAGTTCAAATAATCCACTACCATTAAAGCTTAAAAACCCTAAAATTTTGAATAAAAGGCCCTAAGTGATCTAAAATTGATTAAATCAAATCGAGAAGAAGTTTAGTTACGATTTGAGTACAAAAAAACTAATCTAGAGACCATTCACAATCTAATTGAGAGCAATTTGTAAGTGTAAAAGCCATGGAAGTTTGGGGGAAACAATTGAGGGATGAAATAGAATTATATCTATCTATAGATAGTGAGGGAAGGGTTTTCAAATACACTAACTTAGACATTATGACCTTGACTATTAGCAATAAGAATTGGTCTAAGCTCTTCTAGAGTATTGAGGAGATGCAAGCCATCACCAAAGAGGAGCAAAATATTGCCACAATTAGTAAGGGGTAAGATGACCTAGTTATAGTTAAAATGGTCAGTCTTCATCATGATACCACCAAACTAGAGGTACTCTACTACATTGATATCCTTGCTCCTATTTTTATGGATTGTAAAATTAAAAATGATTGGATTATTCATGAGGGGAACTCTAGTAGAGTTACATACATTTCCCCACTAGCCTTTGAGAGGTATTAAAAACTTCCAAAACCCCATGTGGACCTACCCACCATTAATTAATGGACCAAAAATAATGATCTTGACACCATACTTAGGCCATGGTTGCTCCAAGGAAGCATTGTGATCCAAGACCCTGCTGGCAGCATCCCAGTTACCCAATTTAGAGAAGGAATTAGGGTAGTTATGACCCTATTGAAAAAAATATTTAGATCCCCCTCAACCACATAGGTCAATAAGAGTTGGGTATATTATATCTACTTCATGGTATAAAAATGGTTCACTCTTCTAATTAGAGATATGATCAACATCCACCTAGGGAGACAATTTACAACCATCAAGAAAAAGAATAACAACCAATTCTTTATGATTTCTTATCTATTGGATGCCCTACTTACCTCCACCCAAATCCCTCATATTATAAATTGGTCACCTGAGTGTAGATTCATAATCTCCCACCATTATTCAAAGCTACATATTTTAAAATATAGGCACCACACAAAGTTCATTTGTGATTGTGTCTATCCTACTTTAGTAGAATCCATCATAGGGATCCCAATGTGTAGGATAAACCCTATAATCAAGAATCATGTGGCTTTGATGGGAGACATCTATTTTTATCTAGATTATATAGTTATCAAAATTTAAGGGATTCTGACTCAACCTCACAAGTTGCCTATTTATGTTCCTAAAAAATTAGAAAAGAAATAAATTGCATCTCAACTTATTCATGGTGTTGATGGAGTATAAAAGGATGAAAGAAAAGGCCTCCTTCATCCCTTTCCTTTAATAATTGATATAACTATTTTGTAAGATTATTTTGGATTTTAGCTAGATGATCTAAGACATTAGGATCCTTATGATAGGGTAGGCAAGCATTTGAAGAGTAAATATTTACCTAAGCTAGTTTACGTGTGTCAACCTAGTCCTTATGATCCTCTACACATCAAGGCCAATAATTTTGAAGTACTAGCTAGGCTTAAGAAGCATAATGTTAGATTTGAGCATATAATTATTATTAATTAAAAACCTATAGGGGACAAATAGAAAATGGGACCTCTTCAATACCATTTTTTACCTAGATCTTCCATGCCACCTTAGGAGTAGCCAAAGATAGAAATGTAGTCCCAAGCACAAATTAATCAAGGTCCTAGTAAGGAAAAGTTGGAGGAGAGGCCTGGTGAGGGAGCTTCATCCTCATCCATACCTCAAACACAAGAGTCCCCCATAGAGTTCTTGAATATGATAGCCTTAGAGCCAAATGAAATAGAAGAGGATACACTTAGAGTGTTAGCTAAAGCCTATGGCTCTAAAGAAGAGGAGGAGCAAGCTCGAGAAATCTAGGCTCAAATTAAAGAATATAAGAAAGACAAAGGAAAAGAAGTTGCTTTAGATTTTGTTCTAATAGTACCCCCATGAAAAATAAAGGTAGAACTAGCCTTAGTCCTAGTTGGATCAAAGAGGCCAAAGCTGAATTTCACTCATCCCACAAGTGAAATCAACTTATTTAGTGAGGAATACACTATTTATGGACCAATCATCACTAATTGGTTCATCTATGAAAAAATGTAAAATATTCTAACTTTGTCTCACACTTGGGCCTTAATCCAAAATATTAACATTGATGTACATGATAATATAAAGCCATGGATAAAGGATTTGATGAAATAAGAAGAAGAAAGAAGAATAGTGACCATTGTAGGGTCAGAAAACAAGTAGATGAATGCTCAATGAGCATCAAGAAGCATAAGAATAGAGATCCTATAACCTCAAAAGTACACATAATCATATACTACTATGTAATTCAATCCAAAGATAGCTATATCAGACATAGTGATAAGAAAAAAAGCCATGGTGGGAACTGAAGAGTTCACATTCCAAAGGGTTTAGTCATTTTTAGGATTAACTCCAGTTTAGGGATAATAGCTTGGTGAATTCCCCATCCATAAAGAGAATGTTTAAATCCTATCTAAGGCTCATTTAGCTCAAGTTGGAGCTATCATCAAAGGGATGAAATAAAGGATACATAACCTGGAAAGGGAAAAGGAGAATTTAGAGACCCAAACTATCTTATCAATTCTTGAGGCCATAATAAATATGTTTAAATCATCCTTTTTTGATATGTGTGACTCCTTGAAATCAATAAATCTAAGATAAGATGCATTGAACCAAAAGGGTGAGGTGGCCAAAGGATTGATGATAGAATGGAAAGATGTAGAGGTTAAAATAAGAAATATCATCAATATACTAATTAGGAATAGAATTCCTAAGTTCAAAACCATTAGCCTGGCCCACTTACATTCTATATTAGGGATAGTGGTAGATAATATTTAGAGCTTAAGTACTTAGTCATCAATCTTGTATAGACTCTTAAGGGATTATGAAGAGTTGATTGCCTAGATCAAATAACTCCTTGGCACCAAGTTGGCTATTCCTACAAAGTCTACAGCCCTAGGAATTATTGATGATGATGAATATAAACATAGAGTCACTCTAGTGATACAAGAAGGGGTAGAAGCTAGGGTCAATTTGGTAGTGATAATAACATAATTAGGGTCATGATCTTCACTACTGAAGAAAAGATTGTAAAATCTAGAAGCATAAAAAAAGCTATGACAATGGATGATAGAGACTTTGAGGGCTTATTTGGCCAAGAATATGTTTGTCTCCTAAAGCCAATTGTGGATTTGGAGCTTGTCAAGGAACAACATCAAAGATATATGGAGATTCTACAAGAGCCACATGGGAGTCCTTTGGTAATGGGCCCACCAATTAGTTAATATTATTATTTATACAAGCATTGTAATATTTGAAAAAGGAATATTCTTTTGTAAAGACACATGCTAGTTTGTTAGCATGTTGCCTCTAGGTCAGTTTAGTTTGGAAAAATAAGTGTATTTTATAAATTTTTGAAAAAGTACAACTATCCTTATATTTTGTACATTTTTATATTATAGCTAATCAGTATACTACCTGGTCCTTCTATAAAAGGAAGTATTACCATCTTGTAAATGGAGATAATTTTGAGCAAATTTTGTATACTTTGAGTAATTAATACTATCAAAGAATTATATGAAGATTATCCAAATTTGATCTGTCAATTGTTAATGTATATTTATCTCCATTATTGGTTCTAAAAATTCAATTTTTATGGTTTCATGAAATCTAAATTTGTATTTGTGATACAAGGTTGCTAATATGTTCTTATGTTAGATCAGTTGAAATATCTTGAGTTTGTTTCATTTCATTTATTTTGTATTTAGATGTGATAATGTTATTTGAGTATGGTAACAAATATTTAAAGTAAAATATAGTTCTTACTTATATGATTTCATATTATCCTTATAAATTTGCTTGGTATATGGTGAGATATGAGCTTACGCTATTTTACATCATATACTAGTTAAATGCAAGCTCAATTATAATTGAATATTTGTCATGATATTTGAGTTAAGGATCAACAATCACTTATTTAATTTATACCTTACCCTTTTCTTTTGCTTCTTTTTAAACCAGGTCACTTTAGTCTATATTTCACCATACATATTCATTTATTTTAGTTTGTAGTTTAATTTCTGGTCATAATTAACTATTATTAGCAAAGATACTTACCTCTTACAAATATTTAGTCCATTATGGCTCCTAACTATCAATTAATACAAATTTTGTGGAATAAATAAACATTGCTCTAACATTATTTCACCAAAAGTAGCATAAATTACCAAAACCTAATACTCATGCTCTAAATTCCTATAATTGTCAAATGAGAAGTGTTGTTGAACACTAAGGACATTTGTGGTACACATAGAGGCATCAACAAGTCACTGTTGGTACTAGAAGGAGGGACATCCTTTTGAATTGGTTGGATCTTTATTAATCTTAGTGTTTTGATCTAAGATTAATGTTATATTTACACTTTTACATAATTTTTTACTCATAAGTGTAAAGATCATTGATATTTATGGTTCATGACATATCATTGTGCTTCCTTTATATAAAGATCAAATTTATTTGAAGTTCGATGCTTAGTTTTGGTAAAGATAGCTTAAGATTGGAAATTTTTTAGTATTTAAGGTTATAATAGCTTGTTTTGATTAAATATTGGCATATCTTTCATAGATCTAGGTTTATTATAGCTTAGACTTATAAATATAGACTATATTTGCATAATTGGACAATCTTTGAGCTAGCATAGCCAAATGTTGATGTCCTTTACTATTATTCATAGATCTAGGTTTATTGTAGCTTAAAATATAGACTATATTTGCATAATTAGACACATCTTTGAGCTAACATAGTCAAAGTTTTATGTCCTTTACTATTATATTTAAAATCTTTACAAAATGAGCTTAATGTGCAAGTTTAACCCTCTTTCTTTGTAAAGATTTACTTGACAAATCATATTTCAAATAGGATGTTCAATATTCAAGCTATATTCAAACAAGATCACATTTAGAGACAAGGGAGCCTTTACTTGAACTTGAAGTCCATAGGAAAACTAGATGAGATAAAGGTAGGCATAGACATTCCAAGTCTTTGCCAACCTCACCTCTTCATGGTACGCCTACCATCAACCTTCATCTAGGTATGGATTGTTTGGGAGATTCTTAAATTAACATGCTATGTGTGGTACATAATCTCCCACATAACCCTAAGAAATACTTGCCAACATTTAGTCTAACTATTATTGTAACTACTAAAGAGCATATTAAATATTTTAAAGCTAATTTAAGGTTGCTAAATGTGGTACATGAAAATGTAGCATGAAATTTGTTCCCCTTTAAATTTAAAGATGCCACATATGAATGGTTTCTCAATTTGCCTAAAAATTATATTACTAGTTGGGATGGTTTCACTAATGTTTTCATAGACCAATTTGGAAAATTTGTTAGTCCATGTGTCAAATACCATCAATTAACCACAATTATGAGGGATGTAAATGAGCCCATAATGTCCTTTAATGCTAGATTCCATAAAATGTATAGAAAGACCATAAAAAATATAAACTTGATGATGTTTTAGATTTTGAAATCTACAAGGATGTAGTAGATCCCATGACTTTTGTATTTTTGAAAAGATCCCTTCCAGCTATAACTTCATTAACTAGAGCTTATTCTAAGTCAATGATCATTAATGATCAAATTTAACCATAGGGACAAATGGCCTACTTTGTCTTGAATATCAATCTACATATGACCATTTTGAACATCTTCCCCAATAATAATCAGAATGTTCCATCCATGAATCATTCCCAAATCTTAATCAATTGCCTTTGAGTCATGTTACTCCTAATCAAAATTTAGGATTCTTAAGTCATCATGTTACCAATGGATTTAATGTAAATGATCAAAGAGATTTAGTACGAGCTATTAGTGCTAACAATAACTAGGTACATAATTTTGAAACTCCTAAGAATGAAAATGAGTCTATACTTAAAATGGTCCAAAAGTTAAGCATTAATATCCTTCAGCTGTAGAAACAAGTTGGCAATACTACAAAGAGATCTAGTAGGAACTTCTCATTCTAAAGGTTCAATAAGCCTAAAAATAGGATTTAGAATGATAGTTTCCATAATAATAGGAATAATGAACCATCTTATGAAAAGATGACTATGGACATTAATCTTATTGATATTACCTTGTCTAGATATTGTAGGGTGCATTGTATAGCCAAGCATTGAGATATTGATTGTATAGATTTTTTTAAATATTTTAAATCTTTCCAAGAAGAGTTGGATACATTTGAAGTGGTCCATAATAATGATAGTGGTGTAGGTACTTTAGGGTCCAAGCCTATTGATCAAAATTTCATGGTGGAGACTTTTGATTTCCCTTTTGAAGAGGACAATGACCCTGATGATGTCCTTGAGGAGATTCGAGCCTTACAATAATTATTGAATAAGAATTATATTTTGAGGAATAGATAATATAGGCAGCCTTTAACTACCTCAATTCCTCCAAATAACTTTAGAGCTCCTCCAGATAGTTCTTCAAGCAATGATCTAAAACTGACCAAAGGGATTACCTTTAAGCATAATGTTGATGTTCCTAGTTCTTCAAATAAGAATGGTTATAATATTGTTGAAGACATGAAAAAGATAAAAGCTAACATCACATTGCATGAATTAACATAGATCATTGAATAAAGGGACCTCTTGCTAGAATCATTATCAAATAAATCTAATAGACTGCCCAAGGCTGATAATGCTAATGTGACTATACATAAAGCTAAGGCATAATATCCTCCTTTCCTACTCATAATTAGGATGTTCATTAAGAATTTTCATGATTTATTATTATATTAAAGTGCATATACCAATATCATACTAGTAGGTATTTTAAAACAACTTGGATAGACACCTATTAAGTCTGATAGAGTTATTACTCAATTAGACAAATATAAAGTCAAGATAATTGGGGAATTATTAAATGTTCATTTGAAATTGGCCTCTGGGACTAGGGTACAATATTTTATTGATATCCAAGTTGTTAACATTATTGATGTTTATATAATCCTTTTAAATAAGGAATGGACCAAATCTCTAATTGGCTACATGCCCATAGATTGTTCACATTTATGGCTACCTTGGAAAGGAGTTCTAAACTAGATCAAGGTTGAGAGAGAGTTAAGGATGAAACACAAGATCATTGAGTAAAATGCTATCAATGAAAGGGTAAACATAATTGACTTAGACTTAGGGGTTTCCACCCTAGAGACTACAAAGGTATGTGATTCTAAGAGTATTTATGTTATTTTTGGGCTATAGAAGCTACATTTTGATGGTGCTAAGTGTATGGCTAGATCTAGGGTTGGTATTGTTATAACTGACCCTATTGGTAATAAATATCATGTATCCTATAGGATATAATTCCCTTACACTAGCAATATTTCTAAATATGAGGCCGTTATCTTAGGTTTGCAATTTCCAATAAAAACTAACATCAAAGAACTACTAGTCTATGGGGATTTAGAACTAGAAGTCAACTAAGCGAGAAACAAATATCAATGCAAAATCTCATACCTTAAGAGGTATAAGTTTAGGGTTTGGGATCTAATTGAGTCTTTTGATGATTTTAGCATTATTTCCATTCCAAGAGAAGAGAACCAAGCTACTAATGAGTTGGCATCTATTATAGCCAACCTCATGCCTAGCCAAGACTCCCAAAAATTTAGCATTGAGATGATACCTTATCCTTCAGTCCTTGATAATGTGAATCATTTTAAAGTCTTTAGTGATTATCAAAAAATCTTAGATTTCATGACTAGTTATGGAGCATTTGAGGCTCACATTATTGATGAGATTGACAAAAATGCACCTAGAGAAGGCAAGTTTGATGGTAAGGTCATTTATCTCAATGATAATAAAATTTCCAAAGGCATGATTGACTTAGAGATGTTATTTGATCAAGACAAACTAGATGAGTTTTCTAATATTCCCAAGGTAAGTGGGAAGGAATACAATGTTGTTGACCTTGGACCCCAAGATTAACCTTAGCTAATAAATGTTGGAAAAACATGCACTAATGTTGAGAACAATAATGCCAATGAGATACTAACCAAGTACAAAGACATCATAGCTTATTCCTATGATGACTTAAATATATTTTATCCAAGAGTCATCACCCATACTATACCCTTTAAAGAAAGTTTAAAACCCTTTAGGCAAAAGCAAAGGCATGTGAACCCTACCTTTGAACCAATGATCTTCAAAGAGGTCAAGAGATTACTAGATGATAGAGTTGTGTTTCCCATTAGGAATTCTACTTGGGTGGCTAACATGGTGCTAAAAAGGAAGAAAAATAGTGATATTAGGATATGCATTGAATTTAGAAACTTAAGTCAATAGCATATAAAAAGGATAACTACCTTATTCTCTCTCTTTACCAAGTGATACAAATTGTTTCAAGGTTAGCCATGATGTCTTTTCTTGATGTATTTTTAGGATACAACTAGGTGTTGGTTGAAAGGGAGGGCAAGATGAAGATATCTTTTAAAACTAAATGGGGGACCTTCACTGACAAAATAATGACCTTTGGATTAATCAATGTAGGAGCTAATTTTCAAATGGCCATGGACCACACCTTCTAAGGTCTGATTGGTAAATGTATCACTATATATATGGATGATCTAACCATTTTTTCTAAAAATAGGGAAGATCACTTTATGCATTTAAAACAAGCTTTTGAGAGATGTAAAAGGTATGGAATCTCTTTAAACCTTAAGAAAAGCATCTTTTGTGTTACTAAAGGCAAATTATTGGGTTATGTCGTAATTAGAGATGGGATATCCATAGATCCTAAAAGAGTGAAATATATCTAAGATAGAGCCTCCAAATAGTAGGAAAGAGTTAAAATCATCTTTTGGTAAGATAAACTTTGTAAGGAAGGTAATTTATATCTTTGTAGAGATTGTCAAGCCATTGAATGAGATGATAAAGAAGGATGCCAAGGTCGTTTGGACTGAGGAATCTAAGAAGGCATTCAATGGCATCAAAGAAGTAATTAGCCAAGATCTAGTACTAATAAGTCCTAAATTTTCAAAGTACTTTTATCTCTATTCTCTTACATATAAAAATACTATGGTTGTAGTTTTAACTCAAAAGGTTTATGGGTGTGATCACCTAATAGATTTCATGAGTTATAACTTTAAGAATGATAAATTGAACTATTCATTGATTGATAAAAAATAATATACATTAGTTAAGGTATTGAAAAAATTTATGCATTATATCATTAGAAATAAGGTGCATGTTATTCTAGTTGACCCTATCACAAATCTCATGATGAGCCATAATGAACTTAGAGAATGTAGAGCTAAATGGATGTCAGTTTTGCAAGAGTATGACATAAAAATGAAAATGGAAAAATTGGTAAGGTACCAAAGCTTGATCCAAATGATTGATAATACCAACCCTAAGATAAGTATTATGCAATTTGATCACCAAAATTTTCAAACTAGTGAGTGGTATGATTCTATCATTCATATACTAATTAATGGTACCTATCCTATATGACTAAAAAGGGAGAAAAATAGGGATCTAAATCTCAAAGCATCCCATTATCTGATTAAAAGTGGGCTCTTATATATAAATAACTTTGAAGGGATTTACCTGATGTGTGTCTTAAAATAAAAAGCTACCCAAATCATGAGCACCTCACATGAGAAGTTTGGTAATGGAAACCCATTTGGGAAGACTATAGCCCAAAATATCCTTAGATATAGCTATTATTTTCCAACTATTTTCAAATATGCTCACAATCACGTGAGGGAATGCCACTCTTGCCAAATATTTAGCACCAAATAATGTAAGGTAGAAATACCCTTGCAACTAGTCATGGTTGATAAACCATTTACATAATGGGGGTTGGAATTTGTAGGGATAATTAACATTAATTCATCAAAAGGTCACAAGTATATCCTAATTTCCATATATTATTGCACAAGGTGGACTGAAGTTGTAGCCACCAACCAATGTAGGATAGAAGAAGTGATCAGTTTATTTGAGGATAACATTTATACTATGTTTGGAACTTCAGTCTCTTTAGTGTGTGCTAATTGTTTTGCATTTACATCCATAGATATGACTGAATGGGCATATGATAATGGAATTTGTCTCAAGTTTTCATCTAGCCATTATCTCAAAGGAAATGGAGTCTCTGAATCTATTGATAAGAACTTAATGAAAGTAATCAAAAAGTTTATTGTAGACAAGCCCAAGACTTGGCACAAACTCCTCAAGTATGCCCTATGGGTACATATAATAAGGATCAAATAATCCTTAAAAGAATCACAATTTATATTAGTTTATGGACAAGAGGCTATTTTCCCTATCTCTCTTAAGTTACCCATGTACAAATTGATGCAAGAGTATATGGAAGAAAGTTAGGAGCTTACAAATTCAAGACTGCTAGACATCATCTATATGGAGGGTGCACAAGAGAAATCCTTTGTCAATTTTAGTAGTTAGGTGGTTTGACAAAAGATCAAAGATCAAGGTGTTTAGACAAGGGGACCTATTTCTCCTTTGGGACAAAGAATCAGAGCCTAAGGGCAAGCATGACAAGTTCACACCTTTATGGATTGGCCCATATCAGATTGTAGTCACACTAGGAAAAACCACCTTTAAGCTCAAAGATCTATAAGGAATAGAGTTAATAATACCCACCAATGGGTAGTACCTTAAGCATTAATTCTCTACTACTCCTCCTAAGGTCTTTATGGAGTAAACTATAAGATGGTTAGACTTAGTTTAGGTAGGCTAGTTATTTTATTTCAATTCATTCCTTCATATCCCTTATTTGTATATAAGCATGCAA
Organism: Torreya grandis; assembly: GCA_037957365.1. Lineage (NCBI taxonomy): Eukaryota > Viridiplantae > Streptophyta > Pinopsida > Cupressales > Taxaceae > Torreya > Torreya grandis. Next base: position 419,914 of record JARHVA010006809.1, on the reverse strand, counting down.
ATAATTGTTTTTTTCCTTTTATTTGTTTCTTTGTTGATTTTATTGTGTATTTTTTTTATTTCCTTATTCCTTGTTTTAATAAATCTTTCTAGATAACCTTGAGCTCAAATTTTATATAGTTTGCTTGAACCTCTGAGTTTAGAAATTTGGGTGTGAACTTAATAACATATGTTAGCCATGGTTCTAAAATGTGGTCCTAATGTTATGATTTGAATTAGTTGCTAAAAAATAATTAAAGAGGTCAACTATTTCATGAGAACCTAAACATTAGCTTGACCTAAATTTGGTTTTAATAAGAGTTTAACTTATAGAATGAAAGCTTAATCTATAAAGGTAAAATCATGCTTGTACTTAATAAAAATCCTTGCTTGGGACAATGGTTACAACCATAGGTGATTCTATGAGGATCAAACACCTGACCAAATCCTTAAACCTAGCTACCCTAGTTCCCAACCTTGCTAAAAGCATAAAACTCCTAAAAATATAATAAATAAGAATGTAATTTAAAATCAAAAGATTTTTAAGCATAGGTTATGATGGTAATATCCATCGAGGCTATGAATGCCTAGTTGGCAATGGATCAAGGCCATGAATAGAGCCAAAGTCATCTTTATTTGGGCTATGGGTACCTAGATGGTAGAAGAGAAATGCCTAAGCCTTCCCTAAACAAGAATCATGTGTCTTAATGAATATCCAAACATGCTCTAAGTCAGTGTTAATGATTAAGGATATGAAACCTAGAGGTTATCTCCTAAATCCCATGGCAAATAATAAGTGGAATAAAAGTGCACACACAACATGTCTATGTATTAATGTTTGATCCCAACTATGTAAGTGCAAGGTTTGTTTTAACCATAAAATGATTTGGATAATGACATTGATCAAAGTGGAGTGGATGACTTAGAGTTATTTTTATAAACCAAAGTCTCTAAGTTTGAACATATTGCTGTGTTTTCCCTAGAAATCACCATTTTTTGAAGTAAACATACCCCCTTTTAAAAAAAAATTGAGACCCTAGAGATATTTTGAAGCTTAACCCTGAAAGCATGGTATGTTTTAAACATTATTATAATTTGAAGATCATCCACTTTGATAAGATTAGCTTACTAATTTATGTTTTTCTTTGATCTTGCCTTGTTTTACTAATGATTAGTCTTCATGTCTTAAGGATTCATGTTTTATGGAGTCCTTGCTAGTATATTCATGTTTTAAAACCCTGGCATAAATCCTTGGTTCAAATTTGAATTTGGCAAGAAAAAATTGGCAAGAATATTTTTAAGTTATTTTGGAATTAAGCCCAATTTTTATGTTAAAGCTTGGTTGTGTTTTTTTTAACACAACCAAACCTTACCCTAAAATTATGCCTTGGTCCCTTTTATTTACCCCTTTTATTTCTTATTTTTCTAGCATGGTCTAATTTTATGTGAGGAAGGTCCTTTTAATTTACTAACATGGTCCCTTTATTACATACTTAGCCTAAATCTTTAACGATAAGGCCTCATTCATGTTTATTAACATGAAAAATACCTTAGTCTAAACACTTTAGCCTAAGTTTCTATTTTCATCTTAGGTCCTAATTTAAAAACCATGCATCTTATAGGATCTAGTGGTCCATGCTTCATCATGCATTTTGATCAAACGATATGAAGAAAATTAAATAGAATTGAGCACTTGGTCCTTCAGACCAATAATTTTTTTATCATTCAAACCATAATCTATCACTCTTGCTTCATCGAGACCAAGGATCAAATGGAGTGAAGACATCATTGAAAATTCAAAGACTTAAGAGGCTTATAGATTCCTTATGTGGCACTCCCACATTTGTGACTTAAAATAAAAGGATCCTACTTATAAAATGGAACCAATGGTGTATGACTGCTCAAATCATGATCAAATAGCTCTCACTTCATCATGGCTTTTGATTAGATAGAACAAATTGAGTTTGAGATCCTAGGAAGCCCCATAGAGTCACCATGTGGCACTCTCACATTAGGATATATGAATATGATGAACTTAAAGTTTATGTTCTTGAAATCATTATTTGATGTCTGTGAGGACATATTTGACATTTGCATGATCATCAAATTTAAGCCTGTCAAAACTAAGACTTCATGAGATTAAATTTGGTGTTAATGCAACTATCATTTAATGTTTACGAGGACATATTTCATGTTTATAAGGCTGTCCAATTTAAGATAATGGATTATTTTTCTCAAGATTAGGATATACTCTAAAATTATGTTAAAAAATTCATGAATTACATTAAAAACTAATGGGACCCCTTAGAGGATGTTCAAACACTTGAAATCTTTTAACTGTAAATAATGAAATGATCTCATAATTTAAATCTATGAAGAAATGAATTTAGTCTAAGTCTATATCTTAAGGTTCCCATTGCATTTTTTTGAATTCCATGAACCTTAGACTAGAGAATTATATTAATCCTTATTTTAAAAGGGTCCTTATGACATAAAACTTAATCCAAATGCTTTTAACTGAATATTTTATCATGTTTATTAATACAATAAAGCCCTAGGTCAAAATCTAGTATTAGTCCTTATATCACTTTGACCCCTTCGGACATGTTAAAGAGCTTAAAATAAGTATTTAAACCCAAATTATGCATTTTATTTATTATATATAACATAAACCTTGGCTTAAAATATTTAGCCATGGTCCCCTTTTTGTATAAATATTAAAAAACTTAGACATAAACACTTTATCCTAAAGTTTATTTCATGTTTAATAAACACAAAATGAACCTTAGCCTAAGGTATTTAAACCTAAGTAACCACCTAAATAATTCATTGATTAAATCTCATGCATCTTTTAGGATCTGATGGTCCATGGTTCATCATGCCTCTTAGCCCAGTGGAACAAAATCATTGATGACTTTTTAATGAAGTTTTGAGGGTTCACAGGCTCAACAAGTGGTGGATGCACATTCAATATGTGACTAAAAAAGGTGCTAGAGCTAAAAAATCCTATGAAGGTTCCAAGTGGCAAAACCATGGGGATATGTACCAAAAGGAACTAATGACAAGTGAGGGCTTGGATCACAATCAATGGCTCATGTTAATCTTAGATCATGATCAAATGACACAAATCCAAAGGGAAAATTTCAAAAAATAATAACTAGTACTTGGAGGTATTTATTAAAAATGAAATGAAAAGTGATAGATGGAAGCTAAATAAGCACCATGCAAGCACAAAAAGATAAAATTTAAGATCTTGTGTTCTCTAAATGCAAAGGTATAAAGGTGAAGGTCAAAATCATATCTAAGGTACATATAAGCCTAAGTCCAAATAAGCTACCACCATTAAAGCTTTAAATCACTAAAAAATTACATAAAAGGCCCTAAGTGAGCTTGAATTTATTATAATAAATATAAAAGAAGTTCAATTATGATTTGATCATAAAAATAACTAACCCAGAGACCATTTGAAATCTAATCGAGATTAATTTACAAGTGTAGAATATATGATAATTTGGAGGAAACAATTTAGGGATAAAATATAATTATATTTATCTATAGATAGTGAGGGAAGTGTTTTCAAAGACACTAAGCTAGATAATATGGCCTTGAACATTGGAAATAAGAATTGGTCCAAGCTCTTCTAGACCATTGAGGAGATGCAATCCATCACAAAAGAGGAGAAAAATATCTCCTTAATCAATAGGCAACACTATGACCTGGTTATAGTTCAAATGGCCAGTCTCTATCATGTTACCTCCCAACTAAAGGTACTCCATTACATTGATATCCTTTCTCCTATTTTTATGGATTTTAGAATTGAAAATGATTAGATCATTCATGAGGGGATCTCAAGGAGAGTTGCATACATTTCCCCACTAGCCTTTGAGAGGTATTACAAACTTCCAAAACCCGATGTGGACCTAGCCACCATTAAGTAATGGATCAAAAAGAATGAACATGACACCATCCTTAGGCCATGGTTACTCTAAAGGAGCATTATAATCAGAGACCTTGATAGAAACATTCCAGTTGCCCAATTTAGATAAGCAATTTGGGTAGTTATGGCCATGTTGAATAGAATATCTAGATCCCCCTCAACCACATATGTCAATAAGAGTTTGGTATCTTCTGTCTATTTCATGCTATAAAAAGGGTTCACTCCTCCAATTAGAGATATGATCAAAATCCACCTAGGGAGACAATTTATAGCCATAAAAAAAGGATAGTAACCAATTATTTATGATTTCCTATCTATTGGAAACCCTACTTGCCTCCACCCAAATCCCTCACATCAGAAAGTGGTCACTTGATGGCAGATTCACAATCTCCCACCATTATTCAAAGCTACATATTTTTAGAGATAGACACCACATGTAGTTTATTTGTGATTATGTCTATCCTACTTTAGTAGAAGCCATCATAGGGATCCCAATGCCTAGGGTAAGCCCTATAATCAAGAAGCATGTGGAACTAATGGGAGACATTTGGTTGTATCTAGATTGTGTAGTGATTAGAATTGATCAGATTTTGACTCAACCTTACAAGTTGCCTATTTATGTTCATAAAAAATTAGTAGATCAAGAAATTGCATCTCAACTTATTCATGATGTTAAAGAAGTATGAAAGGATAAAATGAAATTTTTCCTTCATCCCTTCCCTTTAATAATTGTCAAAACTATTCTACAAGATTGGAAACATGTGGACACCATTTCTAGGAACAAAGATTCTTTTGATTTTTATCTAGATTATCTAAGGCATTGGGATCCTTATGATAGGGTAGGAAAGCATTTAAAGACCAAAAAATTGCCCAGGCCCATTTATGTGCATCAACCTAATCCTTATGATCCTCTACACATCAAGGCAAACAATTTTGAAGAAGTATTAGTTAAGATCAAGAAGCACAATGTTATACTTGAACATAGATTGACTATTAAAAAAAAACCAATAGGGGACATATGAATAATTAGACCTCTTTAATACCATTTATTTCATATATCTTCTAGACCACCTCAGGAGAAACCACAAATAGAAATGTAGTCCTAAGCAAAAATTACTCAAGGTCCTGGTAAGGAGAAGTTGGAAGAGAGGCCTGGTGAGGGACCTTGATCCTCAGCCCTACCTCAAAAACCAAAGTCCCCCATAGATTTATTGGATATGATAGCCTTAGAGCCTAATAAAATAGTAGAGGATACACTTAGAGTGATAACTTAAGATTATGGGTCTAAAGAAGAGGAGGAGAAATCTCAAGAACTTTGAGCTCAAATTTAAGATGTTAATAAAGACAAAGGAAAAGAGGTTACTTTTGATTTAGTTCTAGTAGAACCCCCATAGAAAAGAAAGGTAGAATTAGCCTTGGCCCAGTTGGATCAAAGAGGCCAAAGTTGAATTTCACTCATTACACAAGTGAAATCAAATTATTTAGTGAGGAATACCCTATACATGGACCAATCATCCCTGATTAGTTTATCTATGTAAAAATGTAGAAGATTCCCACTTTGTCTCACTCTTGGGCCTTGACCCAAAATATTAACATTAATGTGCATGATAATATCAAGCCATGGATAAAGGCTTTGGTGAAAGATGAAGAAAAAATAAGAATAGTGACCATTGTAGGGTCAAAAATCAAGCAGATGGATACTCCCAAGAGCATCAAGTAGCACAATAATAGAGGTCTTAGAACCTCTAAAGTACATAGAATCATACACTAATGTGTAATTTAATCTATGGATAACTGAATTAGAGAGAGAGAGAGAGAGAGAGAGAGAGAGAGAGAGAGAGAGAGAGAGAGAGAGAGAGAGAGAGAGAGAGAGAGAGAGAGAGAGAGAGAGAGAGAGAGAGAGAGAGAGAGAGAGAGAGAGAGAGAGAGAAGCCATGGTGGGAACTAAAGACTTCACATTCTAAAGGATTGAGCCATTTTTAGACTTAACTCTAGTTGAGGGATAGTAGCCTGGTGAATTCACCATCCATGAAGAGGATGTTGAAAGCCTAGCTGAGGCTCATTTAGCTCAAGTTAGAGCTGGCATTAGAGGGTTGAAATAAAGGATACATAAATTGGAAATGGAAAAAGAGAATTTAGAGACTCATGCTATCTTATCAATTCTTGAGGCCATAATAAATATGTTTGAAGTATCCTTTTTTGATATGTTTGACTCCTTGAAATCAATGAAGCTAAGACAAGATGTATTGAGCTAGCAGGGTGAGGTGGCCAAAGGATTGATGATAGAATAGTATGATGTAGAGGCTAAAATAAGAGATCTCATCAATATACTAATTAGGAATAAAATTACTAAGTTTAAAACCATTATCCTATCCCACTTATATGATATATTAGGGATAGTGGTGGATAAGATCCAGATCTTAAGTACTTGGTCAATAAACTTGGACAAAATCCTAAGGTATGATGAAGAGATAATTTTTGAGATAAATAAACTCCTTAGCACCATGTTTGTTAATCATAAAAATTCTATAACACTGGGCATTATTAGTGATGAGGAATATAAATATAGAGTCACTTTGGTGATGCAAAAAGTAAGGGGTAGAATCCAAGGTCAATATAGCATTGACAATAGTAGAATTATGGGCATGATTTTCACTACTAAAGAAAATATTGTAGAATCCAAAAACATCAAAAAATCTATGACAAGGGATGATATATACTTTGAGGACTTATCTAACCAAGAAGATGTTTGTCTACTAAAGCCATCTATGGCTTTGGATCTTGTCAAGGAACAACATCAATGAGCTATGGAACTTCTCCAAGAATAATAGGGGAGTCCTTCAATAATGGGCCCACTAATTAGTTAATATTCTTTTTTGTAAAATAATTGTAATATTTGAAAAAGGAATATTCTTTTGTAAAAACACATGCTAGTTTTTTAACATGTTGCCTCTAGGTCAATTTAGTTTGGAAAAGCAAGTGTGTTGTATAAATTTTTGAAAAAGGATAATTGTCATTATCTTTTATACATTTGTATCTTGTAGCTAATTGATATTTTTCTTGGTCCTTCTATAAAAGGTAGTATTACCATCTTGTAAAGGGAGATAATTTTGAGCAAATTTTGTATACTTTGAGAAATTAATACTATCAAGGAATTCTATGAAGAGTGTCTACATTTGATATGTCAATTGTTAATGTGGCTTTCGCTCAATTATTGGTTATAATGATTGAATTTTAATTGTTTCATGAATTCTTAATTTACATTTGTGATATATGGTTGATAATCTATGCTTATACTAGATTAGTTGAAATATCTTGAGTTTGCTTCATTTAATTTATTTTATATTTATATGTGCTAATTCTATTTGAGTTTGGTAATAAATATTTAAAGTAAAATCTAGTTCTTACTTGTATGATTTCATATTATCCTTATAAATTTTTGTAGTGTATGGTGAGATCTGAGCTTACGCTATTTTGCATCATATTTTGGTTAAATGTAGGCTCAACTATAATTGAATCTTTGTCATGATATTTGAGTTAAGGATCAACAATCACTTATTTTATTTCTACCTTACCCTTCTATTTTTCTTTTTTTTAACTAGGTCACTTTAGTCTAAATTTCACTATACACATTCATTTAGATTAGTATGTAGTTTAAATTTTGGTTATAATTCATTATTAATAGCAAATATACTTAACTTTTTCAAATATTTAATCCATGATGGCTCCCAACCATTAATTAATATAATTTTTGTGGAACAATGAACATTTCTCTACCATATCTCACCATAGGTAACATAAGTTGCCAAAACTTGCTACTCATTCTCTAAATTCTTAGAATTCTAAAATGGGAAGTGTTTATGAATAGTAAGGACATCTAAGGTACACATAGAGGTATCAAAAAGGTCCTAAATAACATGTAACATGTTGTGGGAAGGTAATTCTATTTTAATTTTAATTCATATAGCCTTCATGGGATGATCTACATACTTCATTTATTGACCTAATATTTGTGTTGCTAAGATAAGTTGTTTAGAGTTCTTAATATCGATAGTCCTTTTATTTTGATAACCCTAATTTGAGTGTCTTGACTTTTATAAAGAGTTTATGTACCTTGGTTTTTCCTTCAATGTTCCATCCACCCATTTAATTTACCTCCTTGATAGATAAATTGTGTTTCTAAATTTGTTTTCCCTCATCTATACTTCTTCTTCACATCTTAAAAAAATGTTAGCACTAGTTTGTTTCACTTTAATCTATCCTTAGAGTAAAACATATTTGAGTAACTATGGATTACTTTATTTATACCATGGATCTACATTTATAGATGTGCCTTTATTTATTTTACCCTTTGTCATTGTTTTACCAACATTTTTTTGTAAACAACTAAGTCCATTTATACTTTCATTTACTTTTTCAATTATTGAGTGAGGTTGGCTTGTTACTTTTCACTAACTAAAGTTGTTTTTTTATGCACCTTTTTCCATTAATGATTGAGTAAGGATTGTTACTTCTCACTCATCAATGTTGTTCTACCATTTTTTTGCTTGTCCATTTTTGTTTAAGTAAGGATTATTACTAATTTCACATTAATGTTTGATTACCATAATTTTGACATGTATCTTTGGTTTGATTTGGTGAGTTTTCATTTCTTACTTAAGGTTTACTTGTTTGATTTTTTGGGTCTTTTGTAGCCTTGAATTCTTGGTTACCCAATTTAATCTAAATTTTAACATTGACATTTGGTCTAATATAGCACTTGTCACCCTAGCTTACCAAATTTCCAAGTACATCCCATCCACATAACATTGGTTATCTTGGCTTTAATACTTTTGTCTAATTTTTCTCTTTAGTTTTGTATTCTTAGGTTTATCAAAATTAGTCTCTATGCCCTCCACAATAAAAAATACAAACACAATAAATAACCATTCAATGATAAAGGTAAATCTAGGTATGCATTACTTTTATTTGTAGTTATTTCCCTTTTGGTCATTTACTTTTAGTTATTTAATTTCAGTTATTTTTGCTTTAAAATAATTTATTTTTCACAGTCTTAACATTGTGTGTTACTATGTTATTTCTCAAAGCACCATCCCCTATTTCACTCAAGTGACATGTGATGAGCTTCAAGTGGGGCATATGTATACACATAATATTTTCAAACTTTATAAATTATTGATTATTTATATCTTTTAAGAAATTATCGAGTCTCAATCTCTTTAATTGTATCTCTTAAGGGTGCACTGAGAAAGGGGTGGGTAGACCATTTTTTCTTCATAGGATTATTCTCCCTATTACCACTTGATATCAACACACTTGTCTCCTAAAAACCATTACCATAGGATTTGCCTCACATTTTACACACTACTCTAGCCTTTTACCACCTTCATTATCCCTTTCCCTAACCTAAACCCATTTTATATTATTTACATGACTATGTTAGCCACATCGACCTTGTATTCTTATTGACAAAGCTTATTAGGGACTAGATTATCCCCTGACCAACCTATTCCATGACCTAGTTTGTTTGTTATCAATTATGATACTAGGTTAACCAGGTTTACCTTGTCAACCAAAAATTTTAGAAGGGTTTAGGGTTAGATCTGACTATATAAACACATCTATTTTACCATTATTATAGATAATGAAGGAGTTATTATTCATTTATGCTTCTTTACAATCTATTTTTCCACCATTATACTTGAGGAGTCTTAGTTAAGGGTTTCTACTTAGAGAAGAATCTTGTCTTGTGGAGAAGTCTTGTATCATTTGTCCTTATGATCCTTAAAAACCACAAAAACCTCTTGTGAAGCACCTTTGGCTAAGGAAGAGATTGAGAATAGATGAGTTTATCTTTCAATTAAGTATCCCTAACTTTGATCCTCTCTATAGTAGATAAAAGTAACATAAGTAATGGATTTTAAATAATATGTTTCTTCCCATGCATTAAGGTTATACCTATACATATATTAATTAGGATTCTCTTATGCATGTTTTACTTTTATGTTTACTAACCCCATGTTGTGCCACAAGTTTTGGTAAGCACTAGATTAGATTTTGATTTACTTCTTATTAGTATAGTGAATATGAAAACATAGGATCTAGTTAGGGTTATTACATAGTTTTACTTGATTGGAGGCTTTGGAACCCTCCTTAGTGATATTATTATCATAAGAGATCCCTTGGCTAGGTCTAGTACATCCATATTAGTCATGACCTCGATTATATAATGTATCCCTAATTGGAAGTGTAAGTAGGATCTATCTTCTCTGAGATAAGATTGATTTGTCGATTATTTTGCTTTTTCCATTACATACAAAAACATCTCAGGCCTTAGAGATACTTCAATATATGACAAATACTATAATTAACCTAGGCTTCAATAATTGTGACACTTGTCATAATCATAGAGAATTTGAAATCTAAAAGTCTTAAAAACTTTGTCAAATGTTGAAAATAATTGATCACTTAGATGAATTCCAACCATATAATGGGAGATAAAATAGCTCAAAAGGATTATTCATAGTGTTGTTGATGGACTTAGCCAATTATTTGAGACTATAGACTCTAAGGTTGAAAGTGAAGTTGATAGGTGGTATATTTGTGTTATATTTTTGCTCGAAAGGGTTGATACTATGAAAAAACAAGGAAAATCTACAAGAAAATGATTAATAAGTTAGTTAGGAAATAAAAATAAAATATACATGAATTAAAAATAGCTTTTCACATAGACGAATGTGTATTTCTATTAGAACAAGGCATTTTCCTAGATTATACATATACCATGGACCATTTAGACATAAATGAAATGATTTTAAATAAATATTTAAGCTATACCAAATGTAATTTCCATGTGAATTAAACCATTTAGAAACATAATTAGCCCAATTATTTCATGACATAGGCCAAATTTCAAGGCAATGAATTATTTAAAAGACCCAATTAAATTAATGGTTAAGCCTAAGGGTTAATATAATAAACATTTAAAATGTCCAATTAGACTTAAATGTAGACTTCAACCAAGGTAAAGACTGAATAAATTTTAAAATACATAATCAATTATTTTAAAGCATATATGTTTCACACAAGACTTTTGAATGAATGAGGAGCAATTACAGGTTAGACCAATGTTCTTAATCAAAGCAAAATAATAACAAACGGGATAAATATAATGAAGAATTATATTAAGTTTGAACATAAAATAAACATAGAAATCATATAGATAAAATACCATACAAGTGAAATATCCAATTTCTTAGATGATTTCTCAAGTGATTTCAATAAACAAATAGACCAATAAAGATTTAAACCCTAAAAGCAAATGAGCAACTAAGCAAGATAAGATAAATGAAGTAATTATGATGAGTCAAGAGAGTCACCATATAAAACAATTAGGGTGGGACATGTTGGACATAAAAAATGATGACTTCCATGGAGAGATATTGTTGCATTTATAATCTAGACTGAAATTTTCATTCTATAACATAACATAGTCTATAAGTAGTCTCTTAGACATAGTAAGAAAATATGTAAGCACAAAATTTTGAAATAAGTGAAATACTAAGATACATATATTTCATAAGATCATTAGTGTGTGAAGTGATAAATTCTCTTTTAATTTCATTTGAATCCACATGAACAAGTTTAGATTAGACCAATCATTAAAACTTCATAAGGAAATGACAATTTACATGGCTCAACAGGGGAATGGCATGGGCATTGATCTACTACTAGCTAGGCATCTATAGCCATAATGGAGATGATTATCTTCCCCCTAAAGTATTTATTCCATTTCCATCTAGGTAATAAAGCCTATGATGGATATTTATGAATTACCCCTTTGAAGGAAAGGCATTGGATTTGGAATTTTAAACTCATTTTTTCTCACATCTTTCCCTTTAAAAAGAGTTTTTAATGTTCAATCCATTGAGGGTCGGGAACTAACCCATGGGTAAAAGGATTTTTTGAAAGATATAAATACTCATATAGTCATAAATAATTTAGTGTCTTTGGTTTCTTTAGAATGTCTAATTAAGTTCTTAGTGATATCATTTTAACAATAAAATGAAACTATTCTAAAATGCACTTGCTCTACGATGAATCATTAGCATTCAAAAAATTTAGACGTAAGCGAAATTATTTTTAGTCTATGAATTGTTTGAATGAAAATTACATTCTATTCTCCAAATTTTAACTTGTAGTTTCCAATATTCTACCCAACCATTGATGTAAATGACACACCTAGGTGTATACACACAATATTTTTAATCTTGATCAATTAATGATGATTTATCTCTTATATGAACTTTTCAAATCTCACTCCCTCTAAGTGAATGTATTATATGGTAAACTATAAAATGGGTTAGTATACTTTGTAAGATTATTGTCCCCTATACCATTACTTAAAATCAATAAAATCTACTCGTATTAAATTACCTAAGCAATAAAACCTACTTAAACACTGACCTAAGTAATTCACTACCTAAAATAGCCCCTAGCTAAGTAAAACCCATTTTAACCACTTTTTATATTAAATCTATCCATTTGACCTTGTTTGGAATTTAGTACATGTTAAATAAATTGGTTGGCCTAAGTTTATGTAGTTTGAGGCCTAACAACTCTATTTCCTACCATACAAGGTTGACCCAACTAACCTCATCAATTAAATTATCAATAGGGTTTAGGGTAAATCCATGGATATAGATATCACCTCAAATTCATTTGTAAAGAGAGGATGATTCAATTATGCATCATTATTAAGCATAAATCTTCTTATATTATCAATAGGAGGTTTGATTTTGTCTTGGAAAAGTAGCACTTATCTTGTGGAGGTCTTGGATGCATATGATAAGTATTGCACTGTAAATTTGATTTATCCTTGTGATCCTTATAAGCCAAAAAACCTCTTATAAAGCACCATTAGTCAAGGATGAGATTGAGGCATGACTGGTTCACTTCAATAATGTAAATATTCTCCTAGCCCTTTATATTTTGATAATTATATGTTGTAGAATTAATATATTATATTCTCTCTTCTTGCTTATATTGTTTATATGTTATATTAAATAGAATTTTATTTACTTGTTTATTATCTTCCTCATTTGTGCCACAAGCTTTAATGAGCACTAGATTAGTTTTCATATTCATTTACTATATTAGATTGCATGTTTATTTAGTACATTAACTTATTTACTTTTATTAGAATCATAAGACCTAGCTAGGGTTATCACATCATGGAATTTGATTAGAGTCCTTGAAAACCTATCCTTTATCATTATGTGATAAGAGATCTTGTGTAGGTTTAGAAAGTCCATTATTAGTCATGACCTTGATTTAATAAACTATTGATAAGTAGATTGTTAGTCGATTACATTCTCCAATCTTAGATATTACTAAGGAGGATATGTTGTAGATATGTCTTATTTAGATATCATGTATTATGATGAACTTGTCATGAATCTAACCCATGAAAATTTATAATGTTTATTTACACTTAATTATATTGACCATATCAACCCAATTTAACATTATGTGTGCAGGTTTTAAAACTTCATCAAGCTTGTCGACCTAGTTTGGATGTTTGTGTGTAGTTTTTTCTATTATGTCAAGTTTGTCGACCAAGTTAGGGTATCTCTTTGTACATTTTTTTTAAACTAAGGTGATCCTATCAAATTATTTATATCCTCGATACTAAATTTTTTTATTCTCAAATAACTATATCAAACTAATCAACCCAATTTCATTTTATACCTTTTACATTTAACTAAATTTACTTTTAAATTATTCTCCTTTATAGATAGTTATTTTATAACTATATAAATCTAATTGACTTAGTTTTATTTTTATTTGATTTCATATTTTTAGTTATACTTGGTTGACTAACTCAGATATGTATAATAATTCTATTTTCCACCTTTATAGGTTTAAACATTCACTTGGAAACTTAGTTTAAAGCAGCAATTTAGTATCTTGAGGAAAACTATTGAATCACCCTGGTTGACTTTGTCTTACCTATCGAATTCACTCTAACCAAATTATTACTTTAAATTTATCAAATTTTAAGCAAATTTATATTCACTTTTTTTAGAATTTAAATTTTATTACTATTTTTACCCTTTTTTAGTTCTATAAAATTATGCCTTTACAGTCAATTATGTCAACTAGTTCTACTTTGTTCAATGTTTATTTTTAGCCTAGAAAACTAAGTCAATTTTCTTGAATTTGTTTATTTTGGCCTATATTTTGTAACATACTAAGTCAATCATCTCAAATTCATTCTATTTTGTTTTTTCAAATTGGTTGATCGGTTTGAACTTGTTCTATTTATTCTACTTCATATTTTTGTAGAACATATTTATGGATTACACATCACTTCAATCTTGTACTCTTGGAAAAATCAGACCTTGGTTATTCCTCTAAGTTTTGGACCTTTCCCACTTTCATAGGTCTCACATCTACTCTATCTTGTGCCCCTTGGCATATTTATTGGTTTAACTAGTCTTATGTTGATGACCCAAACCTTATATCTTGCCTAAAATGCCTAAAACCTACTTGTCTTCCACTTATGCAAGTTTTGAGTATATACCTACTTTCCTACTCCTTAGCCACTAGCATCCCAAATATAAATGTTGATTCACATATCCTACTTTGATGTAAGTATCTAGTGCCTTAAAGCCATCCAATTTTCAAATAAAACATATCCTAATGGTTAGTCTAAGTGATTTAATGTATTTTACTTCTCCAAATGGATTGATATAAATAGAAGATCAAACCTCATTCATTACTAACTTAAAATACCTATAAAATACCTAAGGTAACTTATCAAAACATAAATTCAAGCAATCAATAAAAAAAATCTTTCTTATTTTCTCAAATTTCCATGTCAGTCATAAGGTCAACACATACATAGGTTTGAAGTACTGAAGGAGCAACCTAAGAGATATATTTTCCAAGTTACAAGCTAGGTGACTATTTTAATTGCTTTACACATATTTCATGATTCACACACAAGCTAGAACATAGGGTAAAAATACATCATTATGAATCCCTATTCAATGTTCATTGATAAAGGGGTCTTTAGGGTTAGCACAACACTGTGTGCCCACTAATCCATTTTTGCCAAGGTTAATATGAATATGAATAACTAGGGGTTTTTAATTTCATGAATGAAATTCCATGAACTAGATGTAAATGGACTAGAGTGAAGGCAAAGACAAACCCAAAAGCATCTAGGTGGTCACATCCTTTTCTAGTAGGTATTTTGTATAGGACACCTACATCAAGTTTAAGTAATAGTGTTGATGTAATTATCCCAGACTGATGCTAGTGTATATAGTTCTATAGGCACTTAATCCACAATTTAGTGACTATTATAGAATCATATTCCATTTTTCTTCATGTTTGTTCTACATGATAACTATGTTAACATAAAAATTGGTTAACTATTTTTTCTTTGTCATTTCCATATATAGCATAATTGCACTTACTATTTATAGCCTATATTAATTTATTAATTTCAACATATGTTTTAGATTAAGGTAAAAGTAGGTTTTGAAGGGACCCCAAAACCCTTTAATATAATCAAGAGAGATAAAGCATTAATAACCACCAGGAAAAGCATTCCTAAATCCTACTGAAGAATGGTATCAAAATTAGGTTTTACAGGGACCTGAAACCATAATCATAGACTAATAAAAGCACCTAGGTTTTACAAGGACTTGAAACCTTAACAAAACCAAGTTTTACAACCTAAAACAAGTACCCAGGTTTTACAAGGACCTATAACCTTAAAAAGATTATAGCATAGGGAAAAGAATGCTGAAAATATATATATCTTTAGCATTCTGCCCTAGTTAACAATGCAGGTTGCCATTGCAATAATGGCACACAAGCATTTACCGTGATAATAAAAAACCCCAAAATACCTTTGGTTTCTTTGTCACTAAGATTTGATGGATACATAGTTAGATCTAGCAATAAAGATGGCCAAATGATAGCCATAGCCATGTCAAGAAAAAGGTTGTGTTCCACCACGCCCTCAAACCCTAAAATCACACTGCCTACAAAAAATAACACCACAAACTAAGAAACAAACCCTAGAACCAACGTCACCAGTGCCCAATCCATCCACCTGATCATCTACCTATTCTCCCCCTCTACTAAGCTCAGAGGATTCACCGCCATGGCAATCAAAACATCGTCAAAGAAATCCCTGACATCTGGAAGCACATCAACATGAGCCAGGACCCCAATCGATAGAAGGTGATGGTGAATAACTAGATCTGGTCACCAAAGGCTAAGTAGGATTACTAAAACATGGTTCTGAAGTGAGCCACCTTCTGCACAAGGTACACAAACATAGAGGAAACAAAGTTTCCCCCATCCATTCACTATTTCCTATGCAAACTAGATCGAGATGGTAGTCTAACTGAGGCTGGAAATCCAACCTGGGTTCCATCCGCAATATGGAAATACGAGGTAAAAATGGAGTTCCACGCAATAATAGATCTCCCATTACAATGCCACATAGATGTGAGGAAGGGTTTGAGGGGGCCACATAGATGCGAGCCCCCAGCCCTTTTTGATCTATAAATTTAACATATGTTATATCTAAGTTTAATATTTAATTTGTTTACTATAGAGATAGTTTTATCACCCTTGAACATTAGGCTATATATATTAGCTTTAACCATAGATAAACCTAATCTAGATCTTTTTAGGGTTAAACATTTGGTGAACTTGATCTTTAATCTCCAAACCTTAGTTTAATTAGGGTTTTCTAATTATTTTTGTTTTTGATCCTTGATTTATTTACAATATGTGTAACATGGATGCATATATCACCTATTTTGGGTTCCAATTTGTCATAGTTTCTATGGTTTGATACATTAGTCTCCTTGTGAAATATATTAATCAAATTCTTGCCAATAACTATAGGGTTTTAAAATGAAAACAAAAATTGATCTCTCTTCAAAATTCATTTTTTAATGTTATAAAGATAGTATCTAGATGACAACATGATTGATCTCAACCATTTATTATGAATAAATATTATTTGAAATATATCTACCATCTCACACCTATTATTCACCTTTGAATTATAAAAGATTATGTGGTCCATGATGCCACTACTCAAAGAGGTAAGGTTACTCAACCCATTTCACTACCTATTAATATAAAATAAGTGCCTCCTAAACCTAATATTGTAATAAAATCTAAGGTATATGACATTATTGACCAATTGAGAAATACAAATGATAACATTTCAATCCTTGAGCTCCTAAAGTAATCAAATGTTTATAAGGATATCCTATATGAGGCAATGCATGAGACACAATTTCTAGGTGAAATTGATCCTACTTATTTTAGGAAATCATGCAATATTTAAATAAAAATTCCAAGCTCATTACATTTGATCCAATATATTTACCATCCAAATATATTATTTCTTGAAGGTTATTGACAATGTATATATATTTTTCATCTAGTAACTCCAACTCTTACAGGTGAACAACTTGATAATCTTCATCATATAGGACATGTTTTAAGGAGATGTGAAGAGAAGGTAACTCAACCTCAATGGGAAGAATGGCCTTAGTTATATAAACTAAGGAATATGGAGTGGATTCTATTAGAGTATGATAATTAGTGTGGTATGCCTAGAGGGTGCAGAAGATTTGAAGTAGAATGAATAAGATGGATATAAATAATATATAACATATGTCAATGTAAATTATGCACTAAAAATGATGGCATGGCCATGTATAAACAATATTCCACAATTGTATATATGAATTTATGGTTGTAATTTATTTTGGAGATAGAATATATATGCCAAAGAATTATTTTACATTCTTATTTCATCAAATGTACATTTTTAAAAGTATGTAACACACATGTAAACAAAATAACACACAAAAGACACAATTTACATGAATAAGCATTATTTTTTATACTTTAACTGAGTGAATTATAAATAAATTATATGTATTAAGGCTTTGTGTTATATAGTTTGATTTTAATATGAAAATTGGCCAAAATATGCATTTATTCATATAAGTGACCATGAAAACTAAAGGCATCAAAATGGTGCTCATTGACAATAGATTAGTTGTAAATATTTGTATCATAAAATTCATAACCACCATGGATATTATCACCAATCTCATTTAAAAAATGGTTATGCACATAAAAGGATTTGATCATTCACATATCCCTTTGGTTGGTCAAATCACATTTATTGTGACATTAGGACCGAAAATAGTTTCAAATACTTTTCATGTAATGTCTCAATCATTAAATTATAATCTAATTTTGGGTAAACCTTAAATGCATTCAATGGAAGTTATCCCATATACACTTCACTAATGTTTACAATTTATACATGATGGGACCTTATTATCCATGCCTACTAATGATGAAACTTTCAAAATTTTCAAAATGTCACATTCTAAAACTAAAGACATTCCTATAGTGGTTCCACCTAAACAATGCATTCCTCTTGAGCACATGCACATGTATGAAATATGTGATTCATATACAATGGCTCCTTTTTATCTAGATGTAAATAAGTCACTAAATATTAAGGTACACATACATGCACTTAAATAGTAATAACCATTAATAAAGAAGCCAATAGAACCAAAAAACCACCCACCATTGAAGCTTATTTTATTGGTCAATACTAAGCTGATAAATTAAAATGTTTCATAATACTATGATAGTGATGATGATACCACTTATTATATGATAGATGAGAAAATGTGACAGTTAAAATTTTATCACTTAATCACCCTTCACATAACCTATTTGAACCACAAGTCTTGATACATATAATCTAAATCCACTTTCAGAAGATACAAAATTAAATCTAGATAATGAAAAAACAAAAATAACAAATAAAGATGTGAATGCTTGTTATTCCACACATCCCTCTTAGTTTAAAACTTTGAGTCAACCTTACAAGGATCAAATTCAAATTCATTATGTGAACAATGTGGAGTCTTCTCAAAAGGATTCATATCAAAGTTTATAGATCATGACACAACAAGGTATTTATTTTTCTCATGAAGGTAAAATGATACATATTCCAAATGTTAGCATTACTTCTTATACTAAACATGTAAAATTTGATGAAGAACATGTTATGTACCTTTTAAACTTATCCAATAATGATGAAAATAATGTAAAACATCCAATTTAAGGTTGAAAATCCTCAAATATTCTATTAAAAAACATTCAAAAATACAAAAACATTTTTGGAACTTACTTGTTTTATTGTCTCCTTAAAACCTATGTGTTATATCCATCTTGAAGGATGGCATATTAGTTACTCCTACATACACATGTGTGTCATGCTCTACTTAGTGTGATACAAGAATACACAAATACATGATCTATTCCTATTTTTGGATGTTGGGCCTTCCCTCTACTCATGTCATATGGATATTAGGGGCATCTACCTATATGATCATGATACTTCAATATTATTTCATTCTATGGTCACTTTACATTACCATGTTTTGAGCTCATATATGTACTTACACATGCCTTTATCCATGATTGTATCTTTTATAGGGTATTTGATATGCTTTGCACTTGATTTTTTTTGCTAACACATTGGATCCATGGGATAATATGATATGTTTATTTTAGTTGCTTATGATTTATTTTGTACACTTAATTGAGTGTCTTGCCTTGCTATTATCTTCATTATTTGAGCATTTGAAGACACTCCTTTGTTTATGACCCTCATGCCTATGTGTGATTTATTTGACATTTTAATATGTCATTATTTATTGTATGGAAATATTAATATGTCATTATTTTTTGTGGACATTTGAATAAGTCATGTCCCTTCAATTATGTGGGATTTGAACATGCCCCTTGTTTGCAGTCTCCTTAGACCATGGTATGTTAACTTGATTTTGAGTGCTCATGTGTTTTTTCTCAATTTGCTTGTTGAGCTTGTACTATTACTATCTAGACATTGCCATAACATTTATCATGCATCTTAGGCATTCATGTGATAAAATTATTTTATGTGCTTCAATGTTACATTTACCTAGACATTTTACTTCTATATGATACATGGTTACATTCATAGATTATTAAGTTGTCTTATCCTTTTGAGGTGAGGTAACTACAAATTTACATTCTTCCCTAACCTCAAAGGGGGGAATATAAGTGGAGAAATTTATTTGAAGCATGTTTTTCACACTTATTCAATATTTGGCACAATTTTTAGATTCAGTAGGGGAATTTCATATAGGCATGGCTTCCACACATTCACAATTTTAGATTCAGTGTGGGCATGATTTGGAAGCATGTTCTCCACACTTATTCAGGATTTGGCACCTAGATTTAGTGGGGAATTTTTTTGGAAACATGTCCTCCATATTGTCACTTATTTTAGTTTTAATATTTTTACATATATAGCATAATAATGATTTGGAATCATGTTATCTACACTTACATAGTTTATGAATTTACTAAAGAACATAGTTATATAAGTCAAATTCATAGTTGTGGTAGAATTATATACATTGGTACCATTGTTATACATATTTTCAACATGAAACATATCCAAGGTCCATATTATATACAATATGAACCCAATATTACAAATTCCAAACAAATTGTAGATTTTAAAACACTCTTAGGGACTGTCATCTCCCACAAAGATGTACTTTTATGGATTATATTGAGCCAATCTATTACAGTACATGGTTCACATTTGGTATGGTTGAGGTGATTAAATCATTCAATCTTGTCAAGTTTTTAGGTTGGATTTGATTGTATCATTTACCCTTACCAATTTGATAGCACTAGTTGACTGTGTTCATTCATGCTTGCCAAGTTATAAGTCTAATTGGGTTGTGCAGTTGGGATAATCTCAACTACCAAGTGGAAAATCACATTTTCTCCAAGGTTCAATGTATGTGCCTTCCAATCTCTCTCTCTCTCTCTCTCTATATATATATATATATATATATATATACTTTCCATATTTATATAGATTTTTCCTTATCTCAGTTTTAGATCCTTACAATGATAAATATTTCAGATCAACTTGCTAATATGCAAGGCAATTACATCAATACATAGATGTACTCCTGAACCTTGATATTTAAATTTCAATCATTTTGTATACTTTAAATTTTATATTGTATGCACTAATTATGTACTGTAACATGATTTTGGTTGCAGGCTATTCACCAACAAATCACTCATGTTGGACTCATACAAAGTTAAGTTGTGTTATAACACCTATGCACATATTTATTCTCATTTAAACTAATAATCTCATTACTAGATTAAAGGTTAATTTTACATGATATTTATGTATTATATATCACCTTAGTATTTTAAACTTGAAAAACTCAAACCTTGGTTGTTCCTCTTAGTTATATACCTTTTTCACTTTTAGAAGTCTCACATCTTCTCTATCTTTTTCACCTTCACCTATCTCTTCGTTCAAACATTTTTTGTTAATTATGCAAACCTTATATCTTGACCAAAATTCGTAAAACATGTTTATCTTCCACCTCCACAAGTTTTAAGTCCATACCTACTTTCTTATTCACTAAACACTAACATCTCGAATAGATGCATGCATTGACATAAGTGTCTAACTCTGATGCAAGTGTCCAGTGCCCTAAATTCATATAATTAACAAATGAAACATATCCCAATGGTTAGTCAAGGTGATTTAATGTGAGTTACTTATATAAAGGGATTGATATAAATACAAAATAAATCATCATTCATTCCTAACCTACAAAACCTATAAAGTACCTAAGGTAACTTATCAAAGCATTCAATAAAACACTTGATAAAGTAAAGATTCCCTATTTTATCCTATTTTCATATTAGTCATAGGAAAAAAACATACATAGGTCTAATGTATTGAAGGAGTATCTCAATAACTATATTTTCAAATTTAAAAGCTAGGTAATTATTGTACTTGATTTCCATATATTGCATGATTCAGACACAAGCCAATATGTAAGGGAAAAATACATTAATTTGAGGCCCTCTTTAGATTATTTTATATTTATTAAGTTCTCATTTATAAAGAGGTCTTTGGGATCAGCTTGACACTTTTTCCCAATAACCCATTTTCCCCAGGGTCACTATGAAGATGAAGAATTAGGGGTTTATAATTTCATGAGAAGTGATATTTCATTGCCTAGATCTGAATACATGAGAGTGAATGTGAAGACAAAACCAAAAACATCTAGGTGGTCAAATTATTTTCTAGTAGGTATTTTGTATAAGACACATGTATTATTAGGTTCATATAGTATCATCGATGTAATTATCCAAGGATGACACTTTTGTAAATGGTTCTAGAGGAAGTTGATCCATAATTTGGTGACTTCCAAAATCCTCTTCTAGTCTACGTATATGTTCCAGATTAAAAAATATGCTAGCATAAGAATAAACTAAGTGATTTCTTTCTTTGTCATTTCCTTATATATCATAGTTGGGTAGATGCAGGATAATGGGGGATAAAGGGGAGGTATAAAGTGACCTTTTTTTATTGAAAATAACAATTGTCGAACATTGAGAGAATGTTAAAAACACTTCTAAAAATAATTTGATAATGACATAAGATCATGAATTATGGCATTTTTAATATAGTTTCTAAATATATGCTTTTTTACAATACCTAGATGGTAAAAGTATGAAAAATATATGCATTCATAATAATAGGTTGGTCATTTTTATGAAAAGATAAAGAGATTGCATGTGTATGAACAAATTTTTTTTGAGTAAACTAAAGAATTTTTGTATGAAACTTCATATAGGGATACGTGAAATGTTGAAGATTTTTGAAAATATATTTTATTAATTTTTTTTATTATATATAACTTTTAAATAATTTTATAAGTTAAGACAATTGGAAAATTGAAATTCCAAGTGCACAAAAATAAATGTTTGACCTTAACTTCATGAATTTTTTGTAAAGCATAGTTGACAATGTGTAGATTGTTGAAATATATGTTTTATTAACTTTTGATTAGTATTCAAAATAATATAAGGCAATTTGTGATGATATGTATATAGTCCATAATGAGGTATGTTATGTATAAATTAAGTAATAATTATAAATAGTATTATACCTTAAATTTTTTTATATATTCTAAAGTTAAAGTTTCTCCTCTATAAACTCATATAATATTTTTTAAATAATAAAACTTATCAAATAAAATGTGCCAATAAAGATGAAAAAACTCATAAATTTCTTAAAAAATTAGTGGTTTTCTTTATGATCATTTTAAAGATAGGTTAGGACCTCCATAAACCTGTACCCAAGGTAAATTTGGAGAGAAAATGAAAAAAATATATTGAAATGTTGAAAGGGTTTACGCCCTTTGAAAAGGGTGCACACCCTTTGTAAAGGGAATACAAATAATTATAATAAGTTTAAATTTAATTTATATTCTTAGAATTTAAATTTATTTTAATAAATATAACAAATTATGGCCACTCTACATCTTATGAAGTTGATTCTAGATCTGTAGGAGTTACCATTTAGAATTTAATTTTTCAAAATCTAATCTAGTCAATACTTCATTTTAGAAATTTTGAGATTAAAAGATAGAATTAGAAATGAGGTTGAAAATCATGTTACACATGTAATATATATATATATATATATATATATATATATACATATATATATATATATATACATATATACATATATATATATATACATATATACATATATATATACATATATACATATATATATACATACACACACACACACACACATATATATATATATACATATATATATATATATAGATATATACATATATATATATATATATATACATATATATATATATATATATATATATATATATATATATATATATATATATATATATATATATATATATATACATATACATATATACATACACACACACACACACACACACACACACACACACGTGTGTGTGTGTGTGTGTGTGTGTGTGTGTGTGTGTGTATGTATATTACTATTAATTATGACCCATGTTTTACCTAATTGAGTATACCTTATATATTTTACCTATTTGAGTATGCCCTACCCTATATATACCCTATATATATGTATATTACTATTAATTATGACCCATGTTTTACCTAATTGAATATGCCTTATCTATTTTACCTATTTGAGTATGCCCTACCCTATTGAATACCTAAGCTTGAAGGTTGATTCTTAAATAATTTGTGGGTTTTTCAATAAATGGGTTAATAAATATTCATAAATGACTTATCTATATCATTTAAATTTTAGCATACTTATAGTCATGATACAGTCACTCATACATGAAATGTACCTGTAGTCATGATATGATAACTTATACTATACATGAATGTAGGTAGTCACCCTAATATAATCCATTAAAAATATAATAAATATAAACAACATTCAAATTAATTCTAAAAAAATACCATTCACTCTAAAAAAATTTCATATAGATGGTCAATCAATGCATTCTTCGATTCTAATCTCATGCATTATTCCAAAGTCAAAGAATAAAGTCATATTTTAGCACTCTAAATTCACATATGACACTCCCTTATTGACCCTCATCATAAATAATAACTCCTTAATCAACCCTTCTATTCACTTATAATCCCTATTCACTCTGTCACTAGTTATCATTGTCTCTCATTATCCTTAATCACTCCCTCATTGGATATCATCATCCTTCATCGTTGGTAATCAGTCCCTCATTAACCCTTATCACCCCTAGTCACTCCCTAATCATCCTTAATTATTAATCATTATAATTTATCACCCATAAACACTATCTTATCAACCCTCATTAAACCTAGTCATACCTAATCACTCTCTCATCATCACTCATAATCCCTAGTCACACTATCATCATCCCTCATTAACCATCATCATTTTGTATCATCACTAGTAAATACTTCAACATATTTCATTGTCCCTCATCATCCCTAATCACTCCCTCATAAAATTTGATAATTATTAATAATCCTTAATCACCTTACTCATCTATCCTCATCCCTCATTATTCCTAACCATTCTCTCATTGGCCTTCATCATACCTAGTCACTCCATCATCCCTAGTCACTCCCTCATATAGTAGAGTGTGTTCTAATATAGTAGTCAATAAATTTGTTTTATATTGAAAAATATATATTTTTAAATGAATCTTGAATGGTGTTTTGATTCCTTTTGTTCTAATTGGAGTGTACTAGGGTGATTATTCTCATTCATGTCTATTAGATTAGATAGGGCCATGATGGATTACTCTAGGGATATTTTTGAATGATTTCAATGGTGAAAATAAAATAATATACTCTTTGCACTTGCATGGTAAAAAATAATTTTTAATGATGAGGGATGATTATAAATTATGATAGATTAAAAAATTTCCTCTTTGCACTTGTTTCATATGAGGTTAAATCCTTCTTCTAGACACAATTATTTCCAACTCATTGAGAAAAAGGACCATAACATTTTGGATCTTCTTATGTTTGTGAGTTATTCTCAAATAATGATGTGGGTCATGAGTATAAATTATTATATTTGTTCCATTGAATTTTTTATGGCATGTTTTATCCTTGCATTGAAATCTTTGCACTTGTGTATGAGTTATGATAGGAAAGTGGAAAGGGGGTTGAGCAGAAATGCCAATGCTTGCATAATTTTTCTGTGATCTGGTCTCCATAATGTATGTTTAGTTTTTGTCATTTAGATTTCATTTTTAGGGTTTTAGGTTGAGGTTTTAAGGTTCAATTTTTAAAGTTTAGTGTTTGGGGTTGATTATTTGGGTTATAGCAATTAGGTTTTAAGGTTTAGGTTTTATCCAATTTTAGGATTTAGGGTATATGGTTTTGGGTTTGAGGTTTTATGGCTTTGGGTTTGTAGTTTAGGGTTAAAATTTCAAGGTTTAGGGTTTAGTTATTAGGGTTTTAGGATTAGGTTTTAATGTTTATATTTTAGGGGTCAAGGTTTAGGGTTTGGGGTTTAGGATTTAGGGTTAAGTGTTTAGGGTTTAAATTTCATGATTTTGAATTCTATGTTTAGGGTTTAGTTTTTAATATTGATGGTATATGGTTAAGGTTTTATGGTTTATATTTTAGTATTTAGGATTATAGGCTGATGGTTTTGGCTTTAAGGTTAAGGGATTAAAGGTTTTAGGGATTAGGGTTTAGGTTATATGTTATAGGGTTTAGGTATTATTATTTTGGGTTTAGGGAAAATGTATTAGGTTTAAGTGTTCAAGTTTATGGTGTTTAGGGTTTGGGGTTTGGATTTTAAGGTTAATGTTTTATGTGTAAATGGAGTATTCTGAGGTGATTAGCTTAATTTACATCTATTATTAGTGATTTTATAATGAATAAAGGAATATGACATGTATGAGTGACAACATACCTATATGTAATACTAGGTATCAGGTAGATGTAATGAATGAATGACGATATCATTATATATATATATATATATATATATATGTATATATATATATGTATATGTATATATATATATGTATATGTATATATATATATTAGGCTAAATTATATAAGATAGCCATATATGCATATTGATAGACCCATTGATTAAAAACCCCACAAATTATTTATTAATTCATCTTGAATCCACTTTCAAGACTTTAACATGAATGTCCTTAGTCACTCCTTTATCTATATAGGTGATAACTCAATATTATGGTTTATGGTTAGAGGTTTAGTATCTATAAATTTAAGGTTTAAGGTTTATGGTTGATGGTTCAAGATTCATAGTTCAGGGTTTAGTGTATAAGGATTAACATTTAGGGTTCAAGTTTCAGTGTTATGGACTAGGGATTAGGATTTAAGGATTATAATTTATTTTTTATGTTTAAAGGTTTATGATTTATGGTTTGTGGCTCAAAGGACCAATGGTTTAACTTTTAGGGTTTGGGTAGGGGTGTTTAAGGTTAGGCTTTTGGGTTTATGGTTTGACACTTTAGGTTTAAGGTTTTGGTCTTGGGGGTTTGGTTGAGAATTTGGGGTTTGAAACTTAGTGTTTAATTTTTAGGGTTTTGGATTTAGTGTTTGGGGATTAGGGATTAGTTTTAACATTTTGGGGTCTGGTGTTTATGGTTTATATTTTATGGTTTGGGGTTTAGGGTTTTAAGTTTAGGTTTTAGGGTTAAAGGTTTAGGGATTTAAGTTTAGTGTTTAAGGTTTTCAATTTTCAATTTTCAATTTGGGTTTAGAATTTTTGATTTAGGAGTTAATGTTTAAGGTTTACAACTTATGTTATATGGTTTTAGGTTTGGGGATAAGAGTTTATGGATTAAGTTTAAGGGCTTACAGTTTAGGTTTGGCGTTTAGCATTTAGGATTTAGAGTTTAGGGATTGTTTTTTGGGATTTAGGGTTAGGGGTTAAATTTATAGGGCTTAGTTATTGGGTTTTTAGGTTTAAGGTTAGGGGTTTATGGTTTAGGTTCTAGATATCAAGGTTTGGTGTATAGGGCCTAGGTTTTTAATTTAGGGTTTGGGATTTGCATCTTGTGATTTAGTGTTTTTGTTTGGTTCAAGTTTTAGTGTTTAGGTTTAGTGATCATGGTTTAGGTTTCTTTTTTAGGTTTGGGGTGAAGATTTTAGCATTTAATGTTTATATTTTAGTGTTTGGGGTTGGCTTTTTGTGTTATGACATTTAGGTTTTAAGGTTTAGGATTTAGGGTTTATGATTTTAAGTTTGAAGTTTTATGGTCATACCTTTATGGTTTAGGGTGAAACTTTCAAGTTTTAAGTTTTAGTGATTAGAGTTTTAGGATTAGAGTTTAGGGTTTAGGGTTTAGGTTTTAGGGTTTAGCATTGTTGATTTTGATTTTTTTAGGGTTTAGTGTTTAAAATTGAGGGTATAAGGTTAAGGGTTTATGGTCTAGTGTTTAGGATTTATTATTTTAGGTTTATGTTTTGGGGTTTAGGGTTAAGGGCTTACATTTAAGTTTTAAATTTTAGGGTTTAGGGTCTAAGGTATAAAGTATAGGGTTTAATGTTTTAAGTTTATATATTTAGGGTCTATAGTTTAGGGTTTATGGATTATTATTTTGGGTTTAGGGATAATGTATTAGGGTTAAGGTTTTGAGGCTTAGGGCTTAGGGTCTAGGGTTTAGGTATATTATTTAATGATCATGGTTTAGGGTTTATGGCTTAGGTTTTAGGGTTTAGGGTTTAGGGTTTAGTAATAAATGTTTAGGGTTTAATTTATAGTTTTTAGGGTTTGGGTTTAATGGTTTATGTGTAAATAGAGTGCATTAGGGTGATTAGTTACATATGTGTCCAATATGAGTGACCATATCATGACCACAAGAAGATGCCATGTATGAGTGACTGAATACCAATATGTATTACCATGTATGTGGTAGATGTAATGTATGAGTATTTTTATAATTACTATATATATTCTATAGGTTGTGTGCTAGAGGTTATTAATTTATACATATTGATAGACCTATTAATTAAAGTTCATTTTCTATGTTGAGAACAAGGTTCTTAAGAAGATTCTAATGAAAAGATAGAAAAATCCAAGTATAGTACATATACAACAACTTGATAAAATTTAGAACTATAAAAATAAGGAATTTAAGGTTAAAACAAGCTTAAAAGGTGAAGAACTTCATGACTACAAGCAGAGTTGATAGTCTTCCAAGATAAAACATGGGTGTATGTAGTTAAAATCATCATTTTCTTGTGAATAAAGGGTGTGTTGTTACTTAATTTGTTATATTCAAAAATTTATTTCATGTGTGAATGAAATCTAAATTTATTTTCATATAATTTATACTTGATCCAAGGTTCATGTCATTGAAACCTTCTAAAGCATGTTTTTTGTGTATCTATAGTCACTTGCAGTCTCTTGTATCACATAGAAAATGTTACATGATTTTATTTAGAAGATTAGAGAAGTTAAGGGAGGTATTCAAGACTCTGTTCCAAGTGTTAGTTCTTCAAAATATTCTTTAAGTTGTATGAATAATAAATTTCAAGCTATCAAGCTCTTTGTGTAGATTCAAACCTTATAATAGGTTTTTTATACAAAAATAACCAAAACTTACATCTAAACTAGTGGAATCCCATAAAAATAATATGGAAATTGTTAGATAAGTTATATAAGTTATTACAATAGGTAACATGCTCAAAATCACCTTGTTCTTAAAAATATAGAGGACTATTTTTTGATATACCTATAGATAGTCATAGGAAAGCCCAATCAAGAGAAACTTCAAGTGTTTTACTTTGTTGATTGAGTATAAAACTCTTATGAAGGTCCAATGTTATTATGTAGACACTATATAATACTTAAAAGTAAAGTGATTCAAAGCATTTGGTAGTTAATCCAAGTCAATATCCTTTCAAGTAAGCAAATTAGGCCATCTGGACCTAAAGAGTAGAGTTTCCATTGAATTTCAATTTTTAAGAAAGAAATTAAGGAAATTGATTAATTATCCTATGAGATAGTCTCCAAAAATATATAGAAAGATTTATAAGAATCCTTTGATGATCTTAGATTAATAACACCTTTTCAAGACCAAACACACCTATACATAATATTGTAATAGTGTTTAGGACTTAGTCAAATTTTCAGGCACTTTGGTGATCTAATTGGTATTTTGAGCTTGTGTAAAGACACCTATGAGTCTTGTATCGTTGTCTTGATATTTTCATTGAGTTTTTTAATTGAATGAGTCCAAAAAAAGGTAGTTTTAGACCTCTTTGTATCAAGTCCTTAAGAGGTAAAATTTGGCATGGTAGGCCTATAAAAGGTAGAGTTTTCATATGAGCTTTGAGTTGAATTTCTTCATGCACTAAGAATATTGAGTCAAATAATTGGTGAAGACCTCATAGTATTGTTCAAAGAAGTGAAGATGTACAATTGAGTGCTTTAGGAGTCAAAAAAGGGTTTTTCTTGAAGGTAGATTACTATCTTGGGATTGAATACCCTATTTTAAGTCATTCAAAGTGTCTTTTCATTTGAATATAAAGGCTAATAAGTCAAGAGATAATACTAAAGAATAAGGTCATTAGTATTTCAATACTAATACTTAGAAGACCTTTTGTGATAGACCAAGAGATAGTTTATAGTTATGAAGATACCTAATCACAAGTAAGTTTTTAGAGGACCTTAAAGTAGACTAGGTTGAGTAAGTGAAACACATAATTTGAAAATAATAAGGAATAGTAAATATCAAGTTATGGCTTACATATCTAGGTAAGGCATACTCCTTGAGATTAAGATATTGCTCGGTTATTTAATCAATTAGAGCATACTCATGTAGATAAAGTAGATAAGGAGTACTTAAGTAGGTAAATTAGGCATGTAATCCTCAATGGTATAGATATATTACATGTGTAATATGATTTGAAACCTTGTTTCTCATTCTATCTTACGATCCTAAAATTTTGAAAACTAAGTATTGAATAGAATGGAATTTGAAAAACTAACTTATAAATGGTAACTCTTAAAACTTTGTAATCAATTTCATAAGATGCAGAGTGTCCCTAATTTATTATATTTATTAAAATGAATGTAATAAGTTTATATTTAATTTTTTTTTACATTTTATATTCTTATACTAACTTATAAATGGTAACTCTTACAACTTTGTAATCAATTTTAGAAGATGCAAAGTGTCCCTAATTTGTTATATTTAGTAAAATAAATGTAATAAGTTTACATTTAATTTAATTTTACATTTTATATTCTTATACTTTACATTTATTTACTAAATATATCCTTGCAAAACACTAAATAGGGCAAAAGCCTTTACAACCAAAAGGGCATAATCCCTTTATTTTCCAAAGGGTGTACCTTTCCAAAGGGAATACACACTTTGTAAAGGGTGTACACCATTTTGAAAGGGCATACACCCTTTTTAAATGGAATGCATCCTTTGGAATGCAAAGGGCATATGCCCTTTGGATTTCAAAGGGTATTCGCCCTTTAGGGTTGGTTTATACACTTAATATTTTCAAACTTTTATCACTTACTGACACTTTGTATCTTTTAGGAACTCGTCAAGTCTCAATATCTCTAAGTTCACGCCTTAATGGGTACACCAATAAAGGGGTGGGTAGAACATTGATTCTTATTAGGATTTTTTTCCCTTTTGTCACTTGTTATCTACAAACTTGTCTCCTAAAATCATTATCCTTAAGCTTGTTCTTCTTTATTGTACCCTTTCCAGTCATTTGCTACATTTTATCCTCTTATTCCTTACCTTCATCCCCTTTTCTCAGTCAGTTGTACTAGGTCAAGTGGGTTGAACCTATATAGTTTTAGGTTATTTTTACTTAGGAATTAGTTTGGCCTTTAACCAACCTAGCTCATGACCTAGTGAATTATTATCCAAAATTGTGCTAGGTCGACTGGGTTGACCCTATAAGTTAGTATTTTTTACAAGGTTTAGGGTTAGATCCACCTATTTATACAAGTTAATTTCCATCATTTTTTATGAAAAGAATAAGTAAGATTAATTGTGCATTTTCTTATCCACCATTCTATTTGAAGAACAAGCTTAGGGTTCCATACTTTCTTTGGACATATGAATCTTATAGTGGGGAAAATTATTGTGGATGTATTGATAAGTTATGTAGCCTAGAGATAATTTATATTTTTCATCCTTACATACCACAAAAAACTCTTGTGAAGCACCTTGGCCAAAGGAGAGATTGAGGCTTGACGGGTTCATCTTCAAAGTTACATATTCCTAACTTTATTTCTCCTTTTTAAGAGTAGATAGATATGCATTTATACTTATCTTCCATGCAGTGGGTTTCTATATAAATGTACATTAGTATATTTATTCTATGCATGTTTAGTTTTATTATTTCTAACCCCAACTTTATGAAACAATATTTGGTGAGAACTAGATTAGATTTACTTTACTTGTTATTAGTTTAGTGAAATATCAAAAATTAGGACCCCTTTAGGGTTATTATGTGATTGTGTTAGACTAGAGGCTTTAGAACCCTCCTTAATATGGTGTATTATGGTAAGACATCCCTTAATTAGGTCTAATAGATCCCCATATTGGTTATGTTCCCACTTAACAAATGTGTCCCCAATCAAAAGTGTATGGTATGATATATCTTCTCTAAGCTAGCATTATTTTATAGACATGATGAATCTATGATTACATAAATTATGGTGAAAATAACATGAATCTAACCCTTATAGGGTTTGTTTCATTTATTTCATTATTTTATCATTTTTATTATCATTTATTTGTGATACTAGGTCAACTATATCAACACAATTCTAAATTTTGTGCACATGTTTAACACACAATATCATCAAATGACTTTATTTTATTTATGCAATATTTTTACCAAGTTTAGGCTACTGAGATTATCTAGTCAACACAATATATATTTTCAAACTTTCAGACATCTAGTTCAACATATTAGGTTGACCCTATCAATGTAGTACATTTTTTAGGTTTCTAATAATAGGTTTATGTAAAGCTTGGTCAGCTTAGTTGACTCAGTTAGCAGAGTTTACAAGTATAAATTAAGGTTATTCAACTTCAATCTCACTTATTTACATCCTCCAACCCACTAAGGTTCCTTTCTATCCTTGTTTTTCATTTCTATCATTTTTTATAGTTCTATTTTTCACAATTTATAGTCTTTATAACTACCTCTTTATAGTCAATTAGGTCAACCCTGTTGACATATTTGTATATTTTATCTAGAAATATAGGTCAACCCTATTAACATAGTTCATTTTCATATCTTTTCTTATATAGTATGGAAGTGACACTATCAACCCTATTATATATTCTCTATATACACTATTGATTGACTCGATACTGTACTATGTTTCAAAGTTGGAATTAACCCTTATATGTGATTATTTATCTCACACTTTTTATTTCTTATTGCTTGCATGATTAAAATAGATCACATAGTCTAATAAGGTGGTTTTTAATATAATATTTACTTTCATAATTTTCTCTTTTATGCACACACTACCAAATCACAAAATCTTAAAATCCATTTTAACAATTGTCTACCCAAGGCCAACCTACTTGGAATTCATCACCAAAGGGAAGCCGATTTGGTTTTTTGGTCACATATAAACACATGGTTAATTTTATATTTTGGATGACCACCCAACACCCTTATCACTATCATGTGTGAAGTGAGGGGGTAGGACCTAATACCAAGCCTGTACCATTACTAATATAGGTCCCTTTTAACCTAAACATCCTAAAACCATAATTAGATTGATTTCTAATTCCTTAATTATAACCAACTTCTTATCACATTTAAAATTATATTATAATAATCTTATAACATTCAGGTTGACCAATTAGTTAGCTTTTACTTTCCAAGTTGACTGTTTGCTTTTTTCTCAATTATATGTTGTATTACAAAAAAATTGCATTAGCCAGCATTAATGTAAGGTTTTGTGATGTGTACCTCAATTAGATCAACCTTATTGATCAAATTGATTATGTGTTTCATTTCATTTCTTTCTTTCATAAGTACTTTAAAAAGTATTCTTGTTTTAGTACACAATCAACTCTATCAACGTAGTATTCTTTTCTACCCCTCAAACACAGAACTTGGTCCACCCAGTTAACCTTATATCTTTTCCTGCTTACTCCTTATCCATGATACAACACTAAGTCAACCAAGTGGACCCTATATTCTTGTTTCATCAAATTTTTAGACCCTATATTTTATACTGGGTCAACCTAGTCGACTCTATACAATTTTTATCACTTGTTATTTCCTTTAATTTTTGTATCTCTCTTGCCTTCTTTAGTCTTTTTCCTTCATCATGAAATTTATATTTGAAGACAATACTGAGTTGAAATTAATAGACATGATGAGTATTACCAACCCTCATAGGGAATCCTATATGTAGAGTATGGTTCCTCTCTTAGATGAGAGAAATATTCATATATCCACTCACATAATGAACTATGGGACCCCTCCTCATTTATCTTTGAAGCATAATCCTCTCTTCTCACTAGAAGATCAACCTAAATTAGATTATACCCCTAAAATTATATTTTTTATCTCTTAATTTCCTCAACATCAAGGAAAGGATCCCTCTACTATTTACCATCTCATGATTAGTTGTCAAGTTGAATAGCCTCATTCACCTTCTCCCACATTCTCAAATGTATTTTTGGGTACTACCTTATTTCATTCTTAGCCTCTTCCCTCAATTATGACCCCTTCTCATACCATGACCTATTCCTCTTTGACTTCTTCAACCTCTATGCCTAGTATCTCCACTAACATGGTAGGTTATACATCTAGTGGGCCCCTTATAAGACCTACTATCCTTAATATTTCCATTAGTGAATCATTTTCTACCTAAGGTAATCATGCTTCTAGTGCTTCCTCTTCTCATTCCTTCACTAGTCCATCCTTTACCACATAAGGAAAAATTTCCACTAGTGTTTCAAATTCTAATATTTCCTCTCAATCTCCTATCAACATTAATATAGGTTCCCAAGCAACTCCTTCTAATAATAATGCTTCAAATAATGCTAATAATGCTAATCAGACCCACTAAATCTTATTACAAACACTTAATCAAATTAATACTTTTCAAGATCATAATATAAATCAAATAATGAGAATGCAAAATCACCTTCTCCATCTTCAAACTCATCCTCAACCAATGCCTTGGGTCATGCATAATAAAAATGTTCCCCCACTTCCTCTTCAATATTCCCAAGGTAATATCATCCCTCAACCTCCTTTGGTCAAAAAAACCATTAAGAATATTTAAAATGAGACTCTTACCACTCAAATTGTTAATATTGATATAGGAGGTATCACCCCTATGATTTATTATAATGGATCAAATGATCCTACTGTTCATTTCAAAACATTTAGAAATCTTTATAAAGATTGGGTCAATTTGAATACCTTTGCTACTACCAAACTCTTAGCCAAAACCCTCAAAGGTGATGATTTATATTGGTATAACCAAATTAAAAATCATTTTATTACTAGTTTGGAAGATTTAGTAAATGTTTTAGTTTAAGAGTCCTAAACTAGTGATCTTCCCAAATATAATTTATCCCACTCATAGATTATAAACAACTTTAAAATGAAGCTACCCAAGAATTTTTTAGAAGGTGGAAAACATGATCCAATAAATGTGAACATAACATGGCTGATGATAACCTTTTTCATCTCTTTACTAATGCTATTTTTTCCAAATTATAATATTGGGTCCATACTCTCTCTTCACATACTTTGGAGGAGGCTATTGACCAAGCTGAACATCAAGATTTCATTATGCATCAATTCAAGCCACATTAACCTTCTATGGGTCCTCACATCTTACTCAAGAACAAAAACCATAATGATACCAATGATGGTGTCATGGATTCTTATGACACCATTCACACTATTCAAGCTATTGTTCCTAACCAACCCTCAGAGCTAGCTCCCCCTTCTCAATAATACACCAATCCTCATTTATCTTCACCTATTACTATCAATTTTTAAAAACCCTTATCCTTAGTTGAATTAATAAAATGTCTACCTAGGCCTATACGTTGATAACTTGATCCCACTCATCCTATGAAATCCTGATATGATTCTAACAATTTTTGTTGGTTTCACACTGGTTGGGGTCATTCCAATGCGACCTATAGGTAGCTTTATAATTTAGCTATAGATTTTCTTCTTTGTCCTAATTTTTATCATGACTCTATCATTCAAAAACATCAACAAACCTATGACATTAGTTTTAAGGTTCATGAAACACATAATAAATCTCAAGCCTTGAATCAAGATAATGCTCATTTGGCAATCTAGAAAGACCCTCTTCTTAATCACCAACTTAGCCAAGATATCCAAGATAATACCACCCCTTATAACAACAATGTAGAAAGTATTGTTGACCCCACTTCTGAGGATAATGTGGTTAATATGAATAATATGAAAAGGGTGTTTTTATTATTGATCCTTAGCCTATCTACACTCTTCCATTGTCCCAAACATTCCATGTTATCCAAGATTCTTATCCAACTCACTTAAATGAGTTGGGACAAGATGACCTTATAACCTTTGATGAACCAATTCCAATTCCTCCTTTGGATAACACTTCCCATTTTATTTATACTCTCTCTTCATATTATTTACCTAAAAATCATGATAATCAAGCTTATATTGACACTTATTTTGCCAATTCTCAACACCAACCTGAACAAAATGATTCATCTTTACAACATAATTTACAACCTTATTCTAAAACTTCTCCTTCCTATCAACACAAATTCCAATGCACTTTAGATCCTCCTTCCAAGGAATTTATTTTTTACTATGCACTTATTTCTAACAATATCCTCATGGGTTATCATGAGTGGGATCCCATCATAGAACTCACTAATCTTCCACCCCAAATTCCATTTATTAATCTTATAAGGATCTCTCTACATCATATAAATAATCTTATGCAAATCTTGTTTAAAATAAACATTCCTTATCCTCCCCTATTAGGATGTGAAATAACCTTACCTAGATCTAAAGATAGCATATTACAATAATGTGAAGAGATGTCCATCAATGTTGATGAAATAATGGACACTTCTCTTTCCTTAAAATTTTCCATCATTTCTATGATTCTTGATGATATTATGCATTAGTGTCCAAATTGGTGATATCTAAGTCAATCATGCCTTTAGTGATGATGTTTCCATCACGTATGTTGCTTCTCTTAATTTTATCAGAAAACTTATATATTTTGAATATAATCTCAAATTTACACACAACATGTGCCAAGGATATTATAAAAGGAAAATGCTTCATGTAAGTTGTGTGTGTCTTCCCATTATCATCCCATCTATCATTGTTCATGTGAAGGTAATGATATTTAACTTTCATCTCTCTTATAACATCTTTTTTGGTAGGCCATGGACTCATCATATGAGAGCATTTGCTTATTTCACTTACCAATGCATTAAATTACATCAAAATGGATATATCTAAAGGATTCAAGGTGACACTAACCCTTATATTTTTGAATAATTCTAAGACCAAGGTGTATTCAAAATGCCTTTTCTTGAACCTTTGCCCAATGTTCTATTTCATGAGTCTCAATTAGTCAATTTCCCCATCAATTCCACTTGAGGTTATAAAAGTCATCCTAAACTCATTGGGAATATTCCTCCTAACCTCTTAGATTTTTATGATGATGAGACCAATGAGATAAACCTATAGATAATTTTTTTTGATCTCCTACCTCATCTCATCTCTTAGTTTCCTGCTTCTTTGTAGCCTCATTCTCACAAACCTCCCTGTGATGATATTCCTATTATCTTGACTAAGACTCACCATTATATTCATCACACTTCATCAAATGAAAATTTAATCCATACATGTACCATTGATATTCACACACTTAATTATGATGATGGTTATTCCTTAGATGATCCATTTCTAGGTAGTCTTGTTTAGGCCTATGATGTTGAGATTATCTTTTATCATTATTCTTTGCTTTAGTATTTTTGTGTATCTTCTTATATTACATCATATATGGTTTATAATTTTATTATTTTGCCTCTTTATCATAGGGTAGAGATGGTTTTGACACCTCAAATTTTTTAAGAACCTCATAGGAGTATGCTCAAGGATTGTGCTATGACTAGGACTTACTGCTTTGTTAAGTACCCTGATTGCTATAGCCTACTTATCCTTGATATGTGTGAAACCATTCTTTATAATTATATAGAAATTGAACCTCCCTTAGTATATCATGCTTTAGAGCCAAATCCTACTCCTTGTATAGTTTATCTCATTATTCCTATTATAGTTAAGCTTATTTATGCTTCCACTGTCACTGAATCTATCATTGCTTCTAATCCCATTATTCCTTTGGTTGAGCCTAATCTAGTTCCTTCCTCACCATCAACTTCTCTTAATGATGGTTTTATTATTTTAAATCTAATGGCTCCATTTCCCATAAAATGGGATGATGAGCCTTATCAATCCCCTTCCATTTATATTACCCCTCTTCCTATGAGTACTTATATTAATCCTATTCATAGGAACATATAATACTTCCATGACATAGATAAGCATTCTTCCACACATAATCATAAGTTGTGATAATATATTGATACTATACATCCTTCTTTCCCTTAGTACTTAGAAAATGGCATACCTCTCCTGAAGGTATTACCTGAATATATTCTTAAGTATGGAGAGGTGTATTGTCTTTAGCACCAATGTGGCACCCATCACACTGATCATTGCTACATATTTCAATAATACCTTAAAGATCATCTTCTAATTATTCCTACACTTTATTCCATTCATCCCATAGGTCATTCTCACAAGAAGGATCCCCCTTCTTCTCCCATGGTTCCACCTCTTATGGTTCCATCTCCTCATGTGGTCCTTTCATCACCTCCTATCCCTCCATCGATGAATCCTTCATCCATGGAACTTCCCTCACCTATGTATCCTTCTCCACCTATGAGTCCCTCACCTATGGATTATTCCCCACCAGTGATGTGTAAATCTCTTATAAAGTTCATTCCAAAACATTCTCTTGAACATCCCTTACCTGATAGACCTCATTAGCACAATTGATCAAACATTCCTACTTTTTATATTAAGGAGATTAGATGAGAAGTATTTTCATAATTTTTGTTGAAGATAGATGAGACATTAGTAATAGTTTGCATCCAAATTCATAAATATATATTAGATGTTCTAGATAATGTGTGTGGGCAAATCTATTAGTATATATGAAAACATGAATGGTTTTCTTACATTTTACTTTTGGATTGGACATGTGATCCAATATTATCTTTATCTATTTGTCCAATAATTTGAAATTTTGTCAAATTATTATTTATCTTACATTCAGACTTCTA
This sequence comes from Torreya grandis, assembly GCA_037957365.1. Lineage (NCBI taxonomy): Eukaryota > Viridiplantae > Streptophyta > Pinopsida > Cupressales > Taxaceae > Torreya > Torreya grandis. The sequence continues at coordinate 381,101 of JARHVA010006809.1, read as the reverse complement.
CTTTATCCCTTTATACTACTTATACTATCATTTATGTTTGTTTATGGTTATTTTTCTTTATCATTGATTTCTTTTCCTTCTTGATTTTATTTCTTAAAAATTCCCTTATTTTCTATTCATGATTGTTTGCTTCCTTATCTCTATTTTTTTATGGATAATTGTCATTATGACATGGTTATACAAATTTGGTTCCCTTTAATCCTTTTTACTATTACCATGTGATCATTTAGAAAATAATTCATCTCATTATATTTTCCTATTACCGGTCCACTTTATATCTCCTTTATTCCCTTTTCACAAACTAAGAATATACATGGTTGAAACTTGAGACAACATGTTGGTTCATTTCCGAGCATAAGTGTCCTAGTTAGTCTTGTCTTTGGTTACTTAACTTCCTTTAGCCTAAGCCTATAGCTCATTCGTGTGTATCACTATATCTTTCATGTTTGATCATTATAAGTCGTTATGGAGGAGGAATATTAAAAATCATTAAAAACATTTAAAATCCAAATTCATTTAACAAAATCCATGATACAAAAATAAAAAACATTCAAAACTTCTTAAAAGCCAAAATCACACTAAAATACATGATTCAAAGCACATTTCATTTTTAAAGTCAAAGATCAAAATCGATAGTTGGCCTCATGATAGATCCAAGGTCCATTAGGGTGTGGTAGACTAGTAGATTAGAAAAGGATAATAAAAAATATGTTAGTGTTACCTAATTTCTCATGCAGGTACCCATCTTCACAGTAAATCGACAACTCTGTAAGGAGTCCTAAAGAATAGAGAACATATTATGGGAAAATATTTCCATTTTAATTTTATTATACCAATACACCTTCATGAATTTATCTTAATAGCACACTTATTTTCCTACAAAGCTTTATGTCTATAGTGAATAGGTTTCCTTTTTACATTGATGGTGACTAGTCACTTAATGTCTTCTCATGTCCTTAGAATGACTCCTATCTCCTAAGGTACTCTCATAAGATGACCAAGTTATGTTTTTACCATTCCCTACATTCCTCTTAATAAATATTGTTTTTTCAATGATCACTAACCTTGAGATTCCATTTATGAGTTACATTATAAGACTATGGATATGACTTGGCCTTCCTCACAAATTACCATAATTCCACATTCCTATTACCAACATCCTTTATTTCCAATATTTTCATGTTTATTCCACCTCATTGGTGTTCCATTTGTGAGTTGTAGTGTAAGACCATGGTTCCATTAGTCACAAAATTTTCCAATAATCCAAGTCACAATCAAAATTACATGTGTAAAATATGAGATAAAATGTGATCTATTGTGAAGTTACACATTGTTGACATGCTTCTGATCTTGATTTAGTATGTTTTATGCTTACTTCATTTTTATTTCACTTCTTTTATCTTCTTATTATCTAATTACATGTAATAATCCAATAATTTATTGAATTTTTCATACTTCTCAGCTTGAATTAGTGTGATAAATTTAAGACCAATTTTGCCAAAAAATATTATTTTATACTTACCCAAATGATTTAATTTTATTGAATGACTTAATTGATTTTTTTATACCATTTGTCCTTTTTCATGCTTTCAATTTTATTACATTATTTTCATACTTCCCAATGTGATTAAGTGTGATTTTACTTGTTTTAATTTGGTTCAAAAACTTTATCTTGGTTAAATTTTTTTTTTACCATCTTGTTTACCATCCATTTTGGTTCTTTATACTTAGTCATTTTATTGTTATTACACATTTCCCAACATGAAATAGTGTATATTACATTTTTGATTGATTATATTTTACCAAGTATTTTTGTCTATTTCTTTTTAATCATGCACATGTTCTACATAATGATAGAAAATAATCCATAACTCATATATTTCCCACAACATATACAATAAAAACCCAAATACATGTGCTAGAAAGAAATATATCCAATCATTAATAACCACAACCATAATGACAACACATACAATTAGTATATAAATTACCAAAATGAACATCTTTATATATATCATGAGTTTTAATACAAAAATACAACCATATACAAATCCCCAAGTCTATGGCTAGGACCCATCTTACCCATCTCATGGCTTAGTCACATTACCCATAGATACCTTGATCTGATTCCTTCAAATAGAATGTTGTAAATAGGTTGTCTAAGATCTCAATCTTGATACTTTCCCTTATAGATTAGCTACCTAAGCTTGCACTTATGCTAGTTAGACTAGGGTCACTAAATGCATTTATCTCTCCTACTTTTGTACTTGTGTCATATGGTTTAGGGTATCTAAATGTGTCACTCTTTCTTGGGCTTGTACCTATATCATATGTGTCATGGTAGCTAGATGCATGACTCTCTCCTTAGCTATGACCTTCCATGCATGTGCCTCTCCTTGACCAATATCTATCAATGGATACATCCATAATTTGTGTACTCACAATTACCTCACAGCCTCTCTAGCTAATCTAAACCAACTTGCCTGAGCTAGGATAGATGGTACTGCATGATCTTCTAGTGTTGTAGATTCATACAACATTAACACCTCATATAGGATATCATGAAGTGATCCCCTCACTTGATACCCCCATCTAGTCTCTTCATCCTTTGTAACACCTATAAACATCACACTAGATAGCTATTAGAACATTAATAGATCTCAAAATCTATCTATATCTACTCTATATCAAATAACTTAATAAAAATTTAACCATCTCTTATTACCTATCTATGTGTCAACTACCATGATCTTTGCATCTGTTTAACCACTGAGCATAGTCTCCCCATCCAGTATCCTTTCAAAACCTATTCTATTGGTCACCTCCTATAAATAAATCCTAGAGTCACAACTCATGGCCATCTTAGGCTATGCCTGAGTGATATCTTTATCATCCAACTCTCCTCTAGCCCATTGATTAGGTCATCTGATATGGTGATAATCTCCACTATATCCTACTCCCACTACCTTCATTGATGTCATATTCATGGTGATCATTTCTCTTTTAGTTGTATATTTGGTGGTGGTACCTTTAGTACTCCTACCTCCACATCAATCTCCTCTCACTCTACTACCTATTGTTCTTGACCAATCCATTGTATCTCATGATATGGTCTAAGCTCTAGCCTCACAATTGGTGACCCTAGTCCTCCTCTTCCCTATGGCTCTCTCATGTATCTGGCCCAAAAGGTAGGCACTAATATCAACACTATTAGGTGAGGCAATCCCTTATACCTTGGTACTTGTGCCACTAAATGCAACTCTATCTACAAGGTATATTTCCTTATCACCTGTGTCTATGAAAAATATAGTACTACTATCTCCTAACTAGGCCATATCAAGGCAATGTGCCTATATGGCTGAAATACAATATATTTTCATCTCACCATCCACAACATTGGCATGGGGGCATGGCTCATGCTACCTGATCTTGTCTCCATCTCTAAACTTGAGGTAACCTCTCATCAACTACATGGGGTAACCTAGCTAGTTGATACATGGGGAACCTCTTGTATATCCATGATATAAATAATATAATAATTCTAACTAAATTCTAGCCTTTGGAAAATACTCCATACATGTCATGCACAAGCTTTACCCAGATGATAGACCCTAAGTCATATAATCCCCTCTTTTCTAATATCATCTAACTCAAGGCTATCATAAATAGTGGTACCTTGCCATCTAACTTGTGGCATAACACTCATGCTATCACAAATCCTATCGTATCCTTATAGATATCTAGAATCTGTGACATATATACATTAAACATAATCAACCTTAATCATGGGTATATCCTCTATGAGCTTGCTACCTATATGGCTAAGGCTCTCCTTTATTCATCACTATCAAGTACTCCTATGACTACAAGTGTCCATGTTATGGGTATTCATAGGATGGCATACACATCCTCCAAGGTGATAACCACCTCTATGGTATCCCCCTCCACCTCCCACCTAAAGGTGTTAGCCAATCATTCCTAACATCCCAAGAAATTACTAACAAATCAAAACTAAGTGGTATCCTACACATGTTTGATATGCCTCCTAGGCCTAATAAAATCAATCTAGCTCTATCATCTATTAACACATACTCCAATAAGTTTAGGATCCATGATGCATCCACAAAATATCAAAATTTGGCCCATCCTTATAACCATAAAATAACAAAAGATGAATTAGATCCTCAATGTCATTTATAATCAAAATACATTTTTTTGAAATATAAAAACAAGCCTAATTAATTTAATTTATTAATTTTTAATCAATTCAACCTATTTTTAGTCTACTTGGCCCTTTTTTCCCTCAATCAATCATTTTGGTCCATTCTATCACTCTTTTGGCCTTTTACACACATTTCTATACTATTTTAATTCCCTAGTCAAATACTAGTTTGACCAAAATTTCCCTATTTTAACTTGGTTGACTTAAAAATATAAGTTAACCCCTTTATTTTTCCCCTATTAATGTTGAGTTGTTATACTATACTTTTTTTCTCAGTTAAAAATAATGTACAAAGTCAAAAATCTACCAAACACACTAGGTCAGCACATACCTACTAGGTCGACAATGTAGATTTTGACAAATTTCAGCCTACTAGGTCAACTAGGTCGACCTAGTTATTTTTCCCTATTGACCCTTTAAATTTTATGAAATAAGTGTATTCTAGTAGTTATTTCCCCAAACCCTTCAAACCCATTTTCCTAAATGATTTTTCCTACACTTACCATCTGATTTGGGTTCATTCCAATGTCTAAAAATGCATTAAATTACAAATTTATAAAATACAATTAATTTCAATATAATATTCAGAAACTAGCTTGAGATTCTTAGTTGCCTACCTGTAGTACACCCACTACCACCTCTAGAGGTCCCTCTCATCTATCCTATCATATCCTTTAAATCCTAGCTAGGTTGGTCTCTTAGAGATCTTTTTCTCTCCTTCACAAGTCAAAAATACCAAATGAATTCCCTTTAACCTTATTTAAACTTACTTTTTAAACATAGAAATCTTTAAAATATTTTCTGTTAGATTCGTTGATTTTCCTATATCTTTGCTTCTACTACTCCATTTTTTGAACTATAAAATGTTCTAGAATCATGATGATGTAGAGAATATTTTCCACTACTATATGCCCATCTCCCATTTTTTGGGATCTTTTTTTCACTAACTTCTATAGGTTCACCTAATGTTATTCACATTTGAATGCCTTCACTTCACTTACAGTCTACTTCTTTATCTACAACACTAAGGTAAGTAAAGGATGTAATTTTCAATTTTGTCCTTTGATTTACCTTATTTTTTACTTACTACACTTTACTTAGCATCAATGTTATGTGTTATCATATTCTATTTTTTGAAGCACCATCCCGTGTTACACTCACATTACACGTGATGAGAATTGAGTCGGGAATATGTATACAAATAATATTTTCAAACTTTTATCACTTACTGACACTTTATATCTTGTAGGAACCCATTGAGTCTCAATTTCTCTAAGTGTATGTCTTAAGGGGTGCATTAGGAAAGGGTGGGTAGACCATTGGTGCTTTGCAAGATTGTTGCCACTTTTGCAACTTTTTATCTATACACTTGTCTCATAAAAGCATTATCCCTAAGATTTTTCTTCTCTATTGTACCCTTTCTAGTCATTTTATACATTTTATCCTCCCATTCCTTACCATTATCCCCTTTTCTCAGTTGGTTGTACTAGGTCAACTAGGTCAACCCTGTACATTTTTGGGTTATTTTCAATTAGGAATTAGTTTGGCCTTTGGCCGACCTAGATCATGACCTAGTGAATTATTGTCCAAAATTTTTCTAAGTCAACTGGGTCAACCTTATTAGTCAAGATTTTCAAAAAGGTTTAGGGTCAGATCTAACTATATATATATATATATATATATATATATATATATATATATATATAAGTTCATTTCCATCATTTATTATGAGAAAAATAAGTAAGAGTTATTTTACATTACTTATCCACCATTATACTTTAGGGGAAAGCCTAAGGTTCCATAATTTATTTAGAGATATGAATCTGGTCTTATGGAGAATTATTTTCGATGTATTGATATGTTATGTAACCTAGATCTAATTTATCTTTGTCATCCTTACATATCACAATAAACTCTTGTGAATCACCTTGGCTAAGGGAGAGATTGAGGCTCTGTGGGTTCATCTTCAAAGTTACGTAATCCTAACTTTGTTTCTCCTTTGTAAGAGTAGATACATATGTATTTATACTTCTCTTCCACACATTAAGATTCCACATACATTGACATGAGTATATGTCTTTTATGCATGCTTAGTTTTATTGTTTTTAACCCCCACTTTGTGCCACAAGTTTTGGTGAGCACTAGATTAGATATAATTTAATTATTATTAATTTAGGTGAAATATCAAAACTCAAGACACCCTTAGGGTTATTGTGTGATTGTGTTAGAGTGGAGACTTTTTAACCCTACTTAGCATGCTATATTATGGTAAGAGATCCCCTAATCAGGTCTAATGGATCCCCATATTGGTCATGTTCCCATTTAATAAATGTGTTCCCAATTGGAAGTGTATGGTATGATCTATCTTCTCTAAGATAGGATTTATTTATAGGCATGATGCATTTATGATTGCATAAATTTGGGACCTATCCTTTCATGTTATACATTAGGTTTTTTAAAATTGTGTACACCTTTTTGAAAAGGGCATAAACTCTTTACAAAAAATGTTTTGCATTTTTCATTGTGTCATGTACTTTGTACCCCAACTTTGTACATCCACCTAGTTATGCTTACTATTTTTATCCTATATCAATTTAATGAATTTGACATATGTTATATCTTATTTTATCATCTAATTGGCCTGATATAGAGATAACTTTATTTCCCTTGTATATTAGGATATCTCTATCCCCTCTAACCCTAGATAACCCTAATTTAGATCTTTTTAGGGTTAAATAATTTAAATAAAATGGAATCAACCTATATTAAGAGTAATTAAACCCAATTTACTTTTTAGTTAAATACCTATTTATTCACTTTCCAAAAATTACAACATAGCATTCAAAACACTAATTTTTTATTTTAATTTACACTTTATTTGGCTTTCCCTAGAAATTATGAATTGAAAATTTTAAAACTACTTAGTTGATATTGTGAAAGGCTATAAGATACTCTATTTATAATCTTTATCTATCATTTATATATATTATGGTGTGAGGGGCTTGCCCCAATACTCATATGCCATAATATAGAGCTAAAAATAGTCTTTAGTTTCCACATATCTCATGAGATTTTAGGAATGCCTAATATCTCTCTCTTTATTAAACCTTAGGAATCCAACCATCCATTTGATTTTGTGGTGCATTGGTTACCAGTTAACACTAATAAGCTACTTATATATTACCCTTGAAACTAGGTTTAGTGGGATATGGAAATGGTACTTCGTCATTATCAATGCTCTGAAACATTAGGATGTAACTATCACACAAATAAGTATGTTTAAAATCCTACACATTTAATCAAAACCCTTAGGACAACTTCATGATCTTATTTTTAAATAAGTAACTAGATTATAAATTACATTTTTGTTGATTATTATTTACTATTATATGTTAAATTATAACTTTTATTAACCAACATTGATACAAGTTTTGTATTATGTGTTATAACTAGATCAACCAACTCAAGCTTATTGCCTATGTGGTTAGATTTATTTATAGCTTAATCATCCAAATTCATACTATTTAAAAAATTTATATATTTTAAAACTTCATCAACTAACTCAAATAAGTCTATTACATATTAATATGTTTGCCTTATGTACCTACTCAATCGACCTACTCAACATAGTCCAGATATAGATTATTCTATTTGCTTAATTTCCCTACTTAGTCAACCTACTTGACATAGTCCAGACAAACATTGCTTTGTTTATTTTTTTACCTACTTGACATAGTCTAGACACATATTTATTTGTTTACTTTATTTTCCTACTCAATAGACTTTCTCAACTCAATTTAGTACATCTATTTTGCTTTCTATTTTATCCAACCTAGTCAACTATCTCAACTTTGTTTAATTCTATATTTTTGTATTGATCCTAATAGGTTGACCACCTCAACTTAATCTAATCCCAAATTTTCAACCAGATAGACCAACTTGATCTTGTTCATTTTCAACCTCTAAGTTTATCATTTCCCTAGTAAGTGTTTAAATTAGATTTTTCATCATGATATAATTGTTTGATGATGTTACAAATAAAAATAAAACTAACATGATGAATTTATTTAATCTTAATAAACTCCTTAAGACACATTCTATGATAACTAATCGATGACTTAGTAATATCTATGTTACTACTAGAACTACCAACTATGGAACTCCTTATTCTATTACACATAATCATTTATTCCTACAAATAGTATAGGATGAAAGTGACCCTGAGTACATGGCTAAAATTATCCTCTTCATTAATGAAAATCATCAACATTGAGGTAAGGATCCCATAGTCATGTATAACCTCATGATGTGACCTCATATTGGATAACTCCATTCATCTTCACCTATCATTTCTATAATAGTTAGACCAAATCACTTAAAAAATTCTACCACATCCTTCTCCTTTCTCATACCTCCTAATAATATGACATCATTTTTTATGCCTTCTTTCAATTTCATGACAAGTATTTCTACAAACATGGTAGGTGTGAATTTTAGTGTCTCTACTCAAAATACACACACTAATACCCAATTACATCAAAATAATAGTGCACATTATTCCACTAATGCATATTACACTAATAGTGCATCCCAAACTCTTAATTCCTCACATAATTCTAATACATCCCATGTGGATTATATTAGTTAAAATACCATTCACACTAATCAATTATTATTATAAACTCTAAATCAAATGGATGCTTTTCAAACTAATAGTGCCAACTAAATGATATAGATGCAAAACTAATTAATACATTTCCAAAACCAACCTAAACCTACTAAATGGGGAGTGTAAAATATTAATTCCCCTATATATGAACATGGTAACCTTATACATCAATATTTTCTTACTAGTAAAACTATTAAACACTTACAAAATGAACCTCTTGTTCCTCAAATTTCAAACATTGAAATAGGTGGAATAGTTTCCTCTATCACTTATAATGTATCTATTGATCCAACTATTGTATTTGAAGGATTTTGGAAATTTATGTAAATATTGGGTTAAAATTAACACCTTTGTTTCTACCAAACTCTTAGCTAAAACCTTTTCATGTAATGATTTAAATTGGTATAATTAGCTTAAATCTCACTCCATAACTAGCTTGGAAGACTTACTTAATGCATTAGTTAAAGTATTCCAAACTATTGATCTTATTTAAAATAACTTAGCTCATTTTATCAATTACAAATAATTTTAATCCAAAATGGCACAAGTTTTCATGAAATGATGGAAAGCATTATCTTAAAATGTTGACAATAATATGTCGAATGAGTATATTTTCCACTTAATCACTAATTATGCTCATTATAAATTACAATATCACATGAGGAATCTCTCTCTCTCTCTCTCTGCATATTGTAGATGTCCATAAACCACTTCCCTTAGCATAAATTTAAAGGTGACTTGAATGACCTTCCCTATGATTTTTTAATCCTACATGCCCTATAAAACATTGGTATGATCCCCAAAAATTTTGTTGGTTTCATGCAATTTGGGCCCATTCTCATGAAACATGTCACCAATTAAGAAATTTTTATATGTATTATCTTCTTGGACCTAATGTTTATCATGAATCACTCATATGCACACATCAACAAGATTATTAAATATCAGATAAGGCTCATGAAACTACAACTAAAAATTAATCCTTACACTAAGCCAATGTTCACTTATATATTTACAAGGATCCCATTCCTAACCACAAAATTCATACTAATTAGACTTATACTACCAAAAATGTCAAAAGTTCATTATATCCTAACATAAACCACAAGAATGTTATCAACATAAATAATATATGGAGAGTAGTTTCCTATAATTATTATTACCTAGCCTCTAACCACAATGATTTCCAAAAAAATTATACTATTCATGATTCTTACCCATCCCATCTCACATAATTGGGGCATGAAGATATAATTTCAACATATTTATAAGTGTCAACTCCAACAATAGATAATACCTCACATACTATTGATATAAGTTCTACCCCTCCTATAACTAGGACATTTCAAGTAGAAATCCAAAAAAAAATTCCACACAAACATAAGAAATAACCAATTATACAACCATAACATATAAAATAACATAATTAACTATTACTAGTCTACATGTAATTAAAAATGCATCAGATCCATAAATCAATCATTTCTTAGAGAAGATAGATCCTACTTACACTTATTATTGGGGATGCATTGCATAATTAATAACATGACCAATATGGATCTAATATACCCTATTAAGGGATCTCTTACCACAATAATATCAATAGGGAGGGTTAAAAAACCTCCAATCAAGTAAAACTACATAATAACCCTAACTAAGTCCTATGTTTTCATATTAACTATACTAATAATAAGTAAAGCAAATAAATCTAATCTAGTGCTGACCAAAGCTTATGGAATAAAGTTGGGGTTAGTAAACATACATAAGAGAATATTATTTAAGCTATGTATAGGTAAAACCCTAATTCATGGAGAATAAGATTAATATTATTCAAAATCCATTACTTGTACTACTTCTATCTACTTAAGAGAGGAGTAATGTTAGAGATACTTACTTAGAAGATGAATCCATCAAGACTCAATCTATCCCTTGGCCAAATATTTTTTTCAAGATGTTTTTCTAGTTTTTAAGGATAAAACAGAAAGGCCAAAGCATCCAAGACTTATCCACAAGACTAGATTCTTCTCCAAGTAAAAACCCTAAGCTAGGACTCCTAAAGCAAAATGGTAGAAGAACATATTGTAAATAAATGCAAATTAATAATAACTCTTGATGTATCTATAATAATGGAAAGATGAATGTGTATAGGAATATATAACCCTAAACCCTTCCAAATATTTTGGTCGATGGGGTTAACCTAGTCAACCTCGTATTGTTATTGATGAAACTCACTAGGTTACGAGATAGGTTAGCCAAGATCCTTAAATGAACTTTGCTAATAAGAGTACAAGGTGGACATAGTAAACATAGTCATGTAAAGTACTAAAATGGGTTTTATATTATTAAAATGGGTAATGAAGGTGGAAAATGATTGGAGGAGTGTGGAAAAGAGGAAACAAAGCTTAGGGGAATATTTTTAGGAGTTGGTTGAATTGGTAATAAGTGGAAATAAGGGAAAATAATCTTGTGAATCACCAATGGTTTTCCAACCCCTTTCCTAGTGCACCTTTTAGGGAATGTAATCAGATAGATTGAGAGTTGATGGGTTCCTACAAGATAGAAAGCATCAATAATTGATAAAGTGTGAAAATATTATGTGTGTACATATGACCCACTGAAAGCTCATCACATGTCACATAGGTACAATATGTGATGGTGATTTGAGAAATAACATAATAACACACACCTTTGAAGATAAAAAATATTTCAATATTTTAAGGCATAAATTAATAAAAAGATGACATAAAGGAAAATAACTAGAAAAGTAAGTGTATGTGTACCTTGAATTACCTTTATCACTAGATGGTTGTCTATTGTGTTTGTAATTTTGATTTTGGAGGGCATAAATATTTATTTTGACAAACCCAAGAATATAAAACTAAAGAGAAAAAAAATAAACATAGGAAAGCCAAGATAACTAGTGCCATGTGGATGGAACATACTTGGAAATTTAGAAATATATGGTGACAAGTGATATGTTAGACCAAATGGCCAAGTAAAAATTTAGATTAAATCAAGTAACCAAAAATCCAAGGCTACTAAAGAAAAAAAACTCAAACAAGTAAAATTTAATTAAGAAAGGTAGAATCACCAAGTCAAGCCAAGGATACATGTCAAAAAGATGGTATTCAAATATCAATGTAAAAGTAGTAACAATCCTTACTTAAACAAAGATGGTAAAACAAAATGGTAAAATAACATTTATGAATAAGCAGTAATAATCCTTACTCAATCAACAATGCAAAAAGGTGTATGAAAGGGAAAACAACATTGATGATTGAGAAGTCATAATCCATCCTCACTCAATAATGAAAAAAGTACATGAAAGTGAGAAATAGACTTAGGTGTCTAAAAAAATGGGTAATACAACAATAAAAAATGGTAAAATAAATGAAATCACATTTATAAATGTATAGCCATGGTTTAAAAAAAGTAATCCATAGTTATTAAAACATGTTTTGCTCTAAGGATAGATAGAACTAAAATAAAATAATGCTCTCATGTTTTTAAGATGTAAAGAAGAAGGAAGTATAGAATAAGGGAAAACATATTTAGAATCAAATATGCCTATCAAGGGAGAAATGAAATAGGTGGAGGGGAGGATGAAGGAAAAACCAAGGTAGAGGAGCTCTTTATCAAATTCAAGACACTCAAATTAGGTTTGTAAAAACAAGAGGATTTTTGACCTTAAGGACTCTTAAAAACTTCCCTTAGCCACACAAGTCTTAGGTTAATAAATAAAGTATGTAGATCATATTTTGAAGGCTATATACATGAAAATTAAAATGGACCTACATTCCCACAAAATGTTCCACTTTTTATAAGATCCATTACAGAGCCATTGATATACTAAAAAGATTGGGTACTTGTGTGAGAAGTAGGTAGCACCATAGAGTTTGTTGAATTTTCCTATTCCAATCTACTGACCTATCTTACATAATAGACCTCAACTCTGTTGTGAGGCCAACTATGGAGTTTGAGCTTTGATTGGAGATAGGAGATGTGCTTGTAATCACATATTTTTGTGTGATTTTGACTTTTGAAATTTGTATGTTTTATTTTATATATCATTTGATTTTATTTCAAATGATTTGTATTTTAACTTTATTTATGACCTTTTCTAGTCCTCCATATAGATTTGGAAAGCCAAACATGGGTGTTAAAAATGACTTTCATTTGAATACTTTGGCACTTGTTTGCTAAGAGAGAGAACTCAAAGAGCATGGTGTCTAAGAGTCTCATAAAGTTAGGTGAAATAAAAGTGTTATCTTGACTTCAACCTTGTTTTATATAATGTCGAGTGAAAGGAAAGGAAATCAAGAGGAATGAAACATGAAATAATTTAAATTAATTCAAATTGAAAAATATGTGAAAAAGGGTGAAAAAAGGATACAATAATAGAAAAGTGTGATTCCTTATCATAAGAATGAGTAAAATATAAGAAAACATGATAACATATATTGTTATGCAAATTTTATCTACAAAAAAAAGTAAAATATAATGCTGATAACAAAGAATCAAAAACCCATAACCATTACGAAACCCATTCTAAAAAAAACAATGAAAAGATGGTCTTATACTACAACTCATAAAAGAGGAACCCATGAGGGTGCAAAAATGTATTGTAAAAATAAATGGGATAAGAAAAATATGGTATTTGTGTGGAAGGCTAGGTCTTAGCCATGGGCTTACACTATAAATCATAAAAATAACCTAATGGGTGTCAAAAAGTGTGTAAAAAGTATGAAAAAAAGAGGATAAATTACATTATGAAGAAGACTTGGTCCTATTCATGGTTTTACAATGTAAATTATGAGAAAAAGGGAAACCAAAATACCAAAAAGGACTAAGGTTTGTGAAAAGAGAGAATTACTATGAAGGGTAAGACCTATAAGTATCCTACAAAAAATGTTATATGTATAGCATATAAAAAGAATAAAAATAAAGGAAGGTTTAGGAAAAATACTTTTTGAGGAATTACACATTGGTGGGCTCTTTGAAAATATGGCCTTCATTGGTTTAAAGGTGATAAGTACTTGAAACAAGAATATATTTGACTAAATAAGGGACCTATAATATTTGGGCATATTTACCTTATTTTTCATGAGTGTAGTCTAATTTAAGGACATGATCACCAATAATAAATGTGTGAAATTTAACTCATTTGCTATGTTATTTGTAAATACGGGCCTTACATTGGTGATTTTGTTATAAATCAAAATGAATTTATTCATCAATAAGATCAAGATTATGAACAAAATATTCATGTAACTATTTATTAGGTATGATACCATGACTATATATATATATATATATATATATATATATATATATATATATATATATATAGAGAGAGAGAGAGAGAGAGAGAGAGGGAAGCTCAAATTATAATGGAAAGACTAACTCAAAACCATAAACTAGAGAGAATGACAGTGTGCTAGTCACAATATGTATGTTAGTGTGATAGGCCCAGAGATTAGGAGAGAGATGAAGGCACCAATCCATGTGGGTGTCATGAGTTATCTTTTGTATAATTTTATTAAGATTTTTTTTTGTGTTCTTAGCTTTGATATTACATTGTGGATGATATGGTCTGGATAATTTGTGATTGATTTATGATTTAGCATAGAGCTATTTGACATCATTATTTTTGAAATTACCACCATTATCTAAAATGATAGTATGAGGGACACCAAAGTGGAAAATGATTTTATTAAGGATGAATTTGGATATGGTGGTATCAGTGATGTTAAAAATGGGCATAGGCTTGACCCATTCAGTGAAATATTATATGGTTGTGATAATAAAGACATGCCCATCTTGAGATCAAGGTAATTTTCCTATGAGATATAATCATCATATGGATAATATCTAGGGGGATTTAATAGTTTAAAGCTTAGCTAGAGGTGAATGAATTAAATCATCATGAAGCTAGCAAGGAGTACAATTTTTAGAAAATTCAATGGCATCCTTTTCAAGAGTGGGACATAAGTATCCCATACATAGGTATTTATACATTGTAGCATGTCCACTACAGTGGCAACTACAAACTCCCCCATGTGCATAACACAAAAGAGAAAGGTAGCTTTAACATTAAAATAATATAGGATGTTATATCAAAATATATACTTAAAATCTTGTTTGCAATGTGAGTCTTTTTTGAAAGAATCTAGGTTGGGAGGATAAGTTTGGTGTTCTAGAAATTGAATGATGTCTTTGTACCATAGGCTTTATTGAATGGTGACAACCTCAATGTGGTAGATAATCGAATATTGTGGCTGAATAGAGGATGTATTTTTTATTATTTGGATAATAAAAGTGGTAATAGTAAGAACTTGATGTAGATGAAAAAGATATGTTGAAGAAGCAAGATAATCAACAATACAATTTTGATCTTAATGGATAGGCTTGATGGTGAAAGAAATGAAATATTTGGCAAGAGTAGTTGTAATTTTATGATAATAAATGAGATTCTCAATTTTGAATTGGTAATCACCATTAAATTGGTAGAAAATGAGTTGGGAATCACCTAAGGCATGATGACATTTGATATTTAAATCAAGATAAACTATCATGCCTAAGATTAAAGCTTCATACTAGACCATGTTGTTAGTGATGTCAAATATTAATCAAAAAGATAAAGGGATGATTTTTCCAAGAAAAATTGTAATAATATAACCTACCCTAGTTCTTTGAAGGCATTTAGCACCATCAAAATGAATAGTCCAAGTATCATCATGTAAATCGACATTGATTTCAAGAAGTTCTTTGATGACTACTTTTGGTTTAGTAGTATTAAGGAGGATAACAGTTTCATCAAGATTAGAAATGAAGTTATGGAAGTAATATTTAAGGGATATATCTTGGTTGAGACATTAAATATAGAGAATATTTTCATCAAGAAGATTATCTAGAAGGTGATTGGTAGCAGGTACAGGAGTGATGTAAAGTTGATCAGCTATGATTTGTCCTTTGATATATTTTTGAGTAATAATTCAAAGATCAAATTTTATGAGAAGGACCATCCATTTGCCAATTTTATCTCAGGGAAGAAAGGTTTTAGATAAAAAGTGATGAAGGGGATCATAATGAATAATAACATAAGTGGTGTAGACACCTAAAACTAGCCATCAATAACCTCTAACTAGGCTTTTGGCCAATTTCCACCTAAAATGCACAATTTGGCTTAAAAACACTAAAACATGCTAAATGATGTGAAATTGACATATTCAAGTGCCAATTTTGGCCAAAGTATCCCTAAATGGGGCAATGCAATTTATGGGCTAGCTAACTTTGATCAAATCATTTTGAGTCAAAATGTCAATTTTGCACCTAGGTGCTCTGGATTGCTCTTTCCTATCAAATCTTCTACACAAGACATGTGCCTTTTTTATTTGTTATCGATAACATTCTAAATGTGAATATGGATCCAACACATCTGATGTGGACATCTAATTTCAATCTAGTCAAATTTAGGACCAATACTAAGGCATTTTGATCAATTTGAGTAATTTGTGCACAAAGTGCTTAATCATGCTTAAGAGCTAATTAACCCAAATTAAGGCATAATTAAGAATTCCATGGAAACTTGTTCAAAAATTATTTTTGGAGATGGATATTGGATATTTACATCATCAAATGACCTCATTTCTTGGGAAGACATCCCTAGGCCATAAATGCCACAAATATAAGGATTCATGCCCTCCATGCCTCATCAATGCCTTCCATGATTCCCTCTATGCCTCTTAATTTACCCTTCTTCCAATGTCATGATGAGGGTAACTACAAAATTAATTCTAAAAATTGAATTAATCATCAACCACACATCTCAATATTGAGATGGATGTTTGAGGTTAATTCTGATCAAATCCAAAAATATATAAATAGAGAGGTTAAGAACATCATTTCTAAGCTATTTTGGTGTAAATTTATAATTTAGAAATATCTTAAAGAAGCCATTACAACTAGTGTTACCATGACAAATTGATTTCAAGCCAATCTAGGACACAAGCAAAAAGTTCCAAGGAGAGATGGAGGTAATCAAGCTTCCATTACCAAGGACTTCATGAGCACAAAATTGAGCAAACCACTACTACAAAGGCATTTGGAACATCCAAAGAAGGTGAAAAAATTATTGTGTTTTATTCCTTACTTTTTAGTTGTGTTTATCATTTTTTTTTGTTAACTAAGCTCTCGCTAGTGTCTAGGACTACAGATGTTATGCTATTAGTGTGTTTCTTTCATTTTGTTTTCATTTTGGAACTAACACCATACTAACCATCCTCTCTTGAGTCAAATTTATAAATCACATATGGCATGCTCGATGAGACTAGATGCATCCTACACATGAAGAAGATCATTTTACAATTTTAAAATCTTCATTTAGATCATTAAAAATCTTACAAATTGATTTCTAACTTTATTTTGCCATTTTCATTTACCACGGTTTTACATAGTAACTGATGTCAGAAAGTAAGATCAACATTGGTTACATGGCTTAACTAACATTGGTTAGAAAAATTGACTCAATTATATTTTGGCTAGCCAAGGTAACCATCATCGATTGTATATAACTGACATTGGTCACTATGTTTTTCCAAAAACATAGACCTAAGAGCTATTTTTCCAAAGTTCATTATTTCAAACCAAAATGAGCTACAAAGCTAAAGGACATGTTGAATTTTTTTCTATAAAAACAAGCTTGATATTTGTTTAAAACATGTTTAAATAACCTTTTCATGCTTAAAAATAAATTAGAAACCTTATTTTGGTGTTTAAAAAAAGACTTAGATGTTTTGGTGAATTTTTTCAAATTTTACAACTAAGACCAAAGGGTCAAATGAACACCACCAAATATTTCATTTTGGGTTTAAAATTGAACACACTTGTCAATTATTTTTTATAATAGTTATTTAATCAAATTTTTATTTGGAAAAAAGAGGAATTTTGTGTTTATGCTCTTCCATTTATCCCTTATAGGGAACCCTTAGAATCAAAAGTGTCATTCCTATTTCAAATAGCCTAGTCAAAGGCTTAGAAATAAATTCATCTAAAACACTCTCATAAAACTCATCAAAGTTTGGGTGACCTTGAAAATGACCCTAAAGTCTTTCTACTTTCATGTTTTCTTTATTTTTTATGCATCTTGGCTTGAGAGGGGGACCTCATCACGTCTCACAAGTTCTTTAGGGAAGCTTTGACCTGGGGTTTCATCTCCTCGCATTGAATTCATTTGGATCCTTTAGAGTTACACATGGGATGTATTGGCACTTTGGACATCACACTACACTAAACAAATAGTAGGATGTAGTGGTTATAAAAAGGACTAGACTTTTTTATAATAAGCCAAGTGATATAGACCCAAATATCCATGCTTTTTTTTTTGCATTATTTGGCATGAAATTCATTGTGAAATTGATTCCCCTAGATCATTTGAAAACTTGTTAGATCTTAGAAATATCCCCACTTGTCATGGAAGTATTATTGGTGTAAGGTATGCCTCAAGGTCTTTGTCACAGTACTATCATTTGAGAGAAGGGAGGGTATAAAACCCCTACTATATAATGCACATTTACTTTTGGATAAACACTTAAAATCCTCTCAAATGATGTATATTGATGGATTCCAACAAAACCAAGCAACCTTGTTAGTTTAGGATCTATGAATGATTAATTAGTTGGTCTTGTCCTAGATTAAAGTCTTGTTTGAAGTCAAAACTTGGTGTAAATAAACAATCCAAACCAAACACATAGTCTAAAATTTCATTTAAGCAAAGAGGTGTTATGATGCCTACATGAGATCATCAATTTTCCTTGTTCAAAAGTTCATCAAAAGATTTAAAGTCATATCTTCCACTTTGTCATAGTTATGCTAGCTAATTGAGTCTATACCTTTACCAAATTTATTTAGAGTCTTTCACTTATAACCTAAATTTATAATTACACCTTTATAATTTAATAAGTTTGATGTGTTAATTGGGTTCACAATTTGTACTAAACTTGAGGGAACTTAGGTATAATTTACAATCTGGGTTGAAGGCCGTTTAAGACTCATAATCATCAACATTTAATAGAATTAAGCCATTTTGTGTTAAACACTTGCACTATAAGTCTATGTACAAAAACATTTTGAGTCAAGAAAGGTAGTGTTATGCTATTAAAATTGTAGGAAAAAATCTTTGCCTTAGAGAGTTTTTAAAACAAACCTTTTTATCACACCTTTTTGGGTAGTATAGCATCATTATGCTACCCAAAACATTTCAAATATTGTTTCATAAACCTTCTTACATAGATTTTCAAATTTATTCCTACATTTTTAGACCAATCAAATTATACTTTTTATGATCCTTTGTCTAAAGCACAGTTATACTGATCACTTTTGTCTAGCTTGTTTGCTAAAAGAACCAAGTTTTATACTATTTTTTGTGATAAAATAAACTATTTCCAAAGTGTCTTTTATTTCATACCTTATACTTAGTTTATCAAGTTCATATCCAAGAATCAAATGTCTAGTGTTTTTTAGAAGTGTTTAAAATCCATTAGATTAAAAATTTTATCTATTTCAAAGTTTATCTTTTAACACTGTTTGGCCAAGAGTCCTAGCACATGCTTTATTTGAGCCTAGCTTTTGACACTGCATTTGGCCAAAAGACCTAGTAACTTTTAAATTCCTAGATTAGACTGATTTGAAACAATTCAAATTTAGAGTTTAGAATTTTTATTTTTAGGACCATTTACTTACTTATCTTTGTGTGAATAGTGAAATGTTAGATACTTCACACTAGCTTGTTTCCTCATAAACCTTTGCATAAACCTATAAATCCTTTTGACAAATCTAGATTAAGTTAGAAAATCATCTATTTTAGACATTATCCTTTTTAGAGTTTATAAAACTCTTTGACATTTTATTTCAAAGCATTGACTATGGATCCCAACATGCATTCCTACACTCATAGTGGACTTATGTACAATCCAAGGATTATTAATGTGGTTGCATAAGAAGAAATGGTACAACACCCCTATGTGGATAATATTACTTATGAGATGGATTCTTATCCCGCTTATAATACTCAATTAGGAGCACAAAGCCAAGATCCATTAGCCAACTATCTGGTTAACACACCACCTTATCTAGAATAAGACCAAAAGTAAACCACATAATACCTAGCTATAATACCTATAGTGGATGATCGAGTACTTCAACAATCATATTATAATAATACATGTTCCACATATGATCCATTTTTATTTGAGAAACATTTTTTAGATAATAAAGATGAGATTTTGGTTAGAGTCATCGAGGTAGGGGCCAATTTTATAGCAAACTTCCTCCATGAAAATTTACCAAGTCTAGTAAGAATGCCCCATAATATCATTTAAAATCAATAAGCTTCTTCTAGAAATCCTATGGCTCTAGTCCAAACAACGTACCAAGATCCTAATATATTTTATCAAGTAAAATACATCATGGAAGAGCACTTTAACCAAATGCAAAAAACATATCAAACATATTTAAATCCAACAAATGATTTCAATCAGATGAACATGGTAAGTAAGCTTCTCATTGACCTATTTCATTCAATAGGAGAATTAATAGAGTTAACTAGACAAGAGAATATGAATTTTGATCCATTCATACAAACCATTTCAATAGATAACTTGATGCATATGCATGTTATTGAAGAAGTGTCTTTGGCCTCTACACTAAATAGTGAGCCAAATGTAGTAAATAATGTGCAAACAACATCCAGTCCTAATCAAAGTGGTACTAATGCATAAACAACTAGCCAATAACATGTGCCTATAGTTAATCCTATGAATAGGTCATCATACTAGTGAGTGGGAGTTTATACACTCCAACCTCAACTAACTTCTTCCTCAAATGTACAACCTATGGGATTAGGTAATCAAACAATAACCAATATCATACCTCAACAACAAAATGTGATAAATCCTACTCCTCCTCAATAAGTAACAAGTAGTATTCCACAATAATAGGCAAAATATATTGTATCAATGCAATAGAGGACATATACATTTCCACCTCAATTAGGGGCAACAAATGTTCCACCTCACCAGGTAATGGCAAACATACCTTTTTAGTCATAGACTAATATGCCAATCCAAAACCAAGTAATGACTAGTCAACAATGTGCAAATATTGGTCAACAAAAGATTCCAAATCTATAACTTTATTTCACTTCTTCATAAGGATTCATGTAACAAGGAGGTCCCCATATTTCTCAAGTACCTACTAGACAATCGTTGGTTCAACATGTACCACAAATCTAGAGACAGGATCTTGGTCCATAAATTCCCACTCAACAATAAGGTTTGATTAGTTAGTAACATGTCCCTTTTCAACCACAATAGGCATAGTATAGTTATATCCCCCATCCCAACCATAAAATCCTCTAAGTCAAACCTTTATCACCAGCCCAAACCAAAATATCACAAAACCAAGTGTGTAATTTCAAGTACATCCTAATCCATGTATGTGTATTCTTGGTCCATTCCCCAACCAAGCCAATGTACCTCAACATATAGTTCCATCATACCTTGGTCAAATTTTTCCACTTGTGACCTCCTAACCATCTATCCAAACCCAAATTCTCCCTCTAACTAATATTCCTTCCAGTTTTCTATCCTAAGAATTGTAATAGATGAAGATGCAAATGATACCATTTAAGCTGGTAAATAAACTAAAAAGTTCAAATTAGATGATGTATGTTCCTATCCATTAAACATAGAGTATTTATAGATACCATTTCCTCTATGATATGAACCACTAAAATTCAATAAATACAAAGGGAAAGGTGACCCTAAGGTTCATTTGACCGAATTCTTCATCACATGTCAACCAGTGGCATATAGTGACATATACCTTTTGCTATTATTTTCAATAATCTTGGTTGGAAAAGCCTTGGAGTGGTTTATGAAATTGCCCAAAAATTTAGTAATGAATTTTGATGATCTTTTTTATAAGTTTGTGTAGCACTTTTTCGATAATCTCAATCATGATATTTCATTAGTGGACTTAATGTAAGCAAAGTAAAAAGCTAGTGAGAGTCTTGAAAGTTTTTTATAGTAGTGGAGAGCCCTTTCAAGTCATTTCACCCATATTTTACTAGATAAATAATTTTCCACTGTGTTCTCCAAAAATTTGTACAGTGAGATAGCTTATCATTTAAAACTACAATGTGCACATATATTCAAGGAGATCATTGATAAAGGTTTATTGATTGAGAGGGCACTTATAAATAAAAGAGTTATCAATCATAATTCAAATAATCAAAATCAAGGTACCAATTATGGAAATAACCAACATCCCATCCAAGCACAAGCATCATAATCGACACAGGCCAATAACCATGAAAGACTAAAGCAATTCAACCATAATATGAATGTTGTGTGAAATGGAGTAATTGAATCCCATCATGTGCAAATGGTGCAAACATCATCTACACTATCTTTTCAACTTATTCCTACTCAACTAGTGATATAAGTGCAATAACCAAAACTTGCATGACAAATACAATAGCCATTACCATTACAAACCCCTCCTAGTAGAAATGTGCCTACATGTCATGTCTTTAGTGACCTAGGAGAACCTATTGAGTCTATATTTCACAAGATTTTTGCCACTAATGATTAGTTGGCCTAATACAAAGCATTATCTACAAGACATTCCTTATCCTGATTGGTACTATGAAAATGAATTATGTGACTATCATCGAGTCAACAAGCATAATATATGAAGATGTGTCCAAATCAAACATTTAATTGAGAATATGTTGGAGAATGGGGAGATAAAATTGGATAATGGTGCCTCCACTTCTAATAAAACTCTTGGGATCTATCAAAACCCCTTTCCTTGACATAATAATTAATAACAATAAAACAATCAATAAAAACAACAATGGCCAGTGCAACAATAAAAGCAACAATATCAAAATCAAAGGCCAAACTAGTAGAATCAACAAACATAGCAACATGACCCATAATGACTGAACAATGGACAAAACCAAGTTCATAATGACAACAACCAACAAACCTACCATGCAGTTTAACATTACTACAATAGTGTTGTAGGTCATATTACAAGGGGTAGTGTTAATACCATCTCCATTAATCCTAGACCAAACACTAATCAATCTAGACCATTGATAAATTTCAAAATTCATCTAAATTACATGTATAATCCTTCTTTGACCTGGGAATGCATACATGAAAACTAATAAATTAGGACTTCCCCTTTTGGACCTTATATCAATAACTTGTCCTTGCCACGTGACCACATGCAAGTGCAATGGAAATCAAGACTTATCCTATTTGGTCCCACACCATTCCCAACATCAATTAGCAATAATGGTCTAGTATTTAATCATGATTATGAAATCACAAATTAGAGTTCAAAGATTAGTATCTTAGGCCCATAACCATCTGCCAATTTGCCTATCATCCAACCAACTATTTAGCCTCATAATAAACCTTTCACTACTGACCAAGATAAGAAGTTTGATATTGTGGAACAATTGAAAAAAACACTAGCACAAATTTATATTTTAGATTTATTATGGATGTCAATAATCCACAAAAACATCTTTAATGAGTTTTTTACCTAATCCACTATTGCTAGTGACATATCCCCTAATAAATTTAAGCTTTGGTTGGACACCTAGCTCTAACCCAACAAGTCACATTCAACCAAAGTGATATGTCTTATGTTAGCTCACTCCACAATAACCCTTATACATATAAGTTTGTATCATATGGAATAAATTGAAACATGTCCTTATAGACAATGGATTTGGCCTCAACATAGTGTCTCTAAAGCTCATCAATATTCTTGGGTACACAATGGTAGATCTCTAGCCAGAAATAATAACCATCAAAGCTTATGATAAGAAGGAAAGAGAATTATAAGGCACCATTAGTTTTCTAGTTATCATTAGGCCTTTAACCCATGATACACTTTTCCATGTGCTTAATCTTGAGTTATAATATAACATGCTTCTAGGTAGGCCTTGGTTACATGAGATTCATGCAGTCTGGTCAATGTTGTACCAATGTATCAAGTTTTCACAGTTAGGGATGGAAGTGAATATTCTAAGAGATTTACACCCATATGAGCACTATAAACATCCTGAGGGAAAATATTAAAGATATAATTATCAATATAATATGAATCCAAGTTCCAATCAAGATAAAGGAAAATCTATACTTATTGATCCTTCACCAGATAATTACATAGATCCTAATACCTTGGATTCCCTTTCCCACATGTTACCTCTTGAAGCTTCTAATCATTTCACCATTTCAAATAGTGGACCAAGAGAGTATGTGACCCATGATACATTACATATTACCAATCTTCCTTAGAATCTGAAAACCTTTGGGTGACCTAAAGTCACCCCACATATGTATTGGAAATAAAAGAACAAAGATAAGGGACCTATCACATTTGTACCAACATCTAGCCTAAGACCTAACCCTCTTAAAGGGGATGAATAATGGTTATACAATGATAACCATGTTAATTTTTATAAAAATTCCAAGTATCCTATTCATAATAGGATCATGGAGTGTCACAATTATGAAGGAAGAGGCCTCAGACTGAATCAACAAGGAATTATCGAGCCAATTTATATGACTAAGTATGAAAGACCTTATGGACTTAGATTTAATCTACCTAGGGGTGACCCCACATATCTTATTCCATCACCATCAACTAGTAATGATGATTTTGAAAATGAAGCATAGTCTGATCATAGTCTCACCTTTGATGACCTAGCTAAAACCAAACTATTTGATAACAATGTTATTTGTACCCTTACCTTGGCCATTCATCACAATAATTTTCCATTATATTATCCCTAACTAATAGATTAAGACCAAAACGAATCTAATTTTTTGATTGATGAGTTATAAAATGATGAGACATTCTATGAATTTTCAGGCCTTATAGACAACATTATGTTGCGAGATCACAAATCAGGGTTCTCAATCACATTGGATCCTGCAACATATTTTGGAGAGTGAATGAACACCCTTAGATAAAAAAATAAGTAAAACATTGAGGTCCCAAAGTGAAAACCTCTTTGAGGTGCTTTCTAACTAGGGAAAAAATAAAGATAAAGGCCAATCTAATGGTGAAAACCTGTTTTAGGCACCATTAGATGGGGGTGTTTATTCTTATTTGAATTTAGACCAAGAGACCACCAATGATGAACTTGCATGTGGATCATAGTTCAGCTTTAAGAAAAAACAAGTATTTGATCAAATTATTGAAGAATTTATAACTATTTTTGTCACATGTCTAGATCTCCCATTAAGGGACTCAGATTCATTATGACTAGGAGAAGTTGAAGAACAAATCCTAACGAAGGACCCTGACATAATTAAATAGTTCAAGTTGTTGCCTACTATCTTAGAAGATAGTTCGGCCCTTCTAGTTAAAAATACAATAAAGGTAAATATCAAGACTCCATCAAACCTAAAATGGATAAAATTAGGAGTGTCCCTCACTGAGGAGGAACATGAGGTCTTTACATCTCTATTAGGAGAATTTGTAGATATCTTTGTATGGGCCTATTTTGACATGCCAAGTTTAGACCCCATCTTAGTTTTGCACCATCTTATGGTTAATATTGATGAAAATTCAATTAAAAAAAATCTACGTAAGATGCATCCTTGCATTGCTATGCTGCTAAAGAAAAAGTTGGAAAAACTCTTAGAATTAGGATGTATCTGATCTATTAACTACTTGGAATGGATCTCTAATGTGATATCTATTAGTAAAGAGATTGAAGGGATCAGAATTCGTACTCATTTTTGAGATATCAATAAAACTTATCCTAAATATGATTTTACCTTGCCTAATATTGACATGGTAATCAACTCCTTAGCTGGTTATGAAATGTTTTCATTCATGGATGGCTTTTTAGGATATACCCAAATCATAATATCATTGAAAGACCAACATAAAATAGCGTTCACCACTCTATAAGGAACATTTTATTATCAAGTAATGCCATTTGGCCTTAATAATGCTAGAGATATATATCAAAGGGCCATGATTGTCATATTCCATGATATGATACATGATATTGTTGAAGACTATGTTGATGACTTATTAGGAATATCCAAAACTAGGGATGACCATCCAGTAGTGTTACATAAGATATTTGAAAGATTAGAGGAGTACAAAGTTAGAATTAATCCAAATATATGTGTGTCTAGTGTAAATTAATGCAAATTACTTGGCTTCATCATGTCTCATAGAGGTATTGAAGTTGGTCTAGCTAAAGTTCATGCTATAATCGAGATGCTACCACCAACCAATATAAAGTAACTCCATAGTTTATAGGGTAAGATTCACTCAATTTGACACTTCATCTCTCAGTTAGTAGATAAGTTTCATCCATTTACACACCTTTTAAATAAGGGAATTGCATTTCACTGGGATGATCACTACCAAATAGATTTTAAACAAATCAAAGACTATCTTGTTAATCTAATTATTTTATTACTTCCTATGCTAAGAAATCCATTTTTTATACCTATCAGCTACTGATCATGTTCTAGGGGCACTCTTGGCTCAACATGATGACAAAGGAAAGGAACACACTATATACTACCTAAGCCATACCTTGGTTACATATGAACATAACTATGCACCTATTGAAGAAGCTTGTCTGACCATGGTTTTTATAGCTTAGAAACTATGCCATTACATGTTAAATAATAAGACCATGGTCATTTAAAAATTAAGTCCACTCAAGTATCTACTATCTAAAATAACTTTGTAAGGTATAATGGATAAATGGATCATGATTCTCAGTGACTTTGACATAGAGTATGTTAATCAGAAGGCAGTCAAGGGACAAGTTATTGTAGATCAACTTATGGAAGCACCTCTCATAGACACATAAACACTCATGTTTCAATTTCCTAATGAATCCATAATGACTATCATTAACACACCCCTTGAGGAGTAGCCTTAGAAGTTATATTTTGATGGTTCATTTATTACATAAAGATCAAGGGTAGGCCTATTATTTATTACACCATAGGGGGATATAATCCCTAAATCATTTAGAATCAACTTTCCTTATACAAACAACATGGCCCAATATGAAGAACTTGTTTTAGGAATTCGACAAGCAGTGAATTGGAATATATATCATCTTCAAGCTTATGGTGATTCTCAATTAATCAATTTGGTCATGAATCATTTTTAGACCAATGATGATAAGTTGGTTCTCTACAAAGTCATGGTCAACACTCTTAAGAGACAAATTGCCAATATTTAATTTGAGCACATACTAGGGGCTAGTAATAGAACTATAGATGCCATGGCTACTATTGGCTATCTAATATCACAAATATATAAAGCTAGATAAGATCAGTTCCTTGTTGAGAATTTGTCAGCACCAACTCATGAACTTTCAACTATTTCCATGATTTGTGATATTGTTTGTCCTAATTCTATCTGGTACTCAGACCTTTAAAATTACCTTCATGACTAAGTTATACCACCTAACTTATTTCAATAATAAACCAAAGCCTTCATTCATCACTTCACTTGTTATACTTTACTTGGATCCACCCTTTATCATCCCAATTTTGATGAAACTTTGCTTCATTGTTTAATTTCAATAGAGTCTATGCTAGCGTTAAGAGAAGTTTATGAAGTATGTGGAATTAATTCTATCAAGGTAGTCCTATCCAAAAATCTTTCACGTACTAGTTATTATTAGCCTATAATGGATGCAGATGCCACTGCATATGTAAAAAAGTGTGACAAATGTCAATGGCATGCTAATATAATTCATGCCTTAGTAAAAACTCTAAAACTAATGTTGACACTATGGCCCTTTTATAAATAGGTAATTGACCTTATTGGGAAGATTAACCACACTTAATTTGATGGCCATAAACATATCCTTACTACCACTGAATATTTCACTAAGTGGGTTGAAGATATACCCCTCACTTATGTGATTGGAAAGAAAATTTTCAAATTCATTTTAAACCACCTCATTTGCCACTATGATATCCCCTCTAACATTATATCTGATAATGGATGATCATTTAATAACAAGGATGTAGATGAGTTATGTATTATATATAACATCACACAATATTTTTATATAGCATATTACCCTTAGGGTAATGGCCAAGCCAAGGAATCCAAAAAAACCATTGCCAATATTCTCAAAAATATTGTCAATGATGTCAGTCATGATTGGAACCTCTAGATATTCCCTACCCTTTAGGCATACCATACCAATCATCATACTCCCATAGGATCCACTCCATACTCACTTGTTTATGGTACTGAAGCCATCCTTCCCATTGAGGTCAAATTTCCTTCACTACGCATCTCTTTCAAGCATGTATTAGATGATTATGACTATTGAGTAGCTTACCTATAATAGCTAGACCTACTTGATGAGAAATGCATGACTGCACTCAACAATCTTCAAGCATATCAAAATAAACTCAAAGGCCACTATAATCGACATGTTAAGTATAGAACATTTGAACTTGGTGATCTTGTTCTTAAAGAAAACCAAAAGAATACCATAGTTGAGAAGAAGAATAAAGGGAAATTCAAACCAAAATAGATAATGCCCTTCATCATTACTACAGATTATGGATCAAGAGTATACATGCTTGCCACACCAAATGAAGATGAGATTCTAGAGCTAAAGAATTTTATTCATCTCAAGTGGTATTATGCTTGAGCATTAAGGTGTATTGTCTATAAGGACCATTTTAGTTATGCCATTTTATCACTATTCTTATTTATACAAATACCATCCTTATCCATCTTCTTCACCATATCCACTTTCTACTTCCATCCTACTGACCTAGTGTGTTCTAAATCCTAGCTTATCTGACCTTGGTTTTTGTCATTCATTATGTAGTTTTAGCATCAAGGTATCTGATCAATTTCATTAGTTAGTTTAGGTACTTTAGATAGAGAGAATATTTTGGGATAACATGACAAAAAATTTGGTAGTTACATCCTTTGTTTGTTATTCCTTTTTTACCACTAGTCTTGCTACTAATTATAACTACCTTTAGGAAAATTAGTATCATCGATGTGTCATTATGTCCTAGTTATAATTATGTACAGGAAAAATAGGGGAAACATTAATTCTTGACATACTAACTTTCCACTTCTTATGTTTTACTATGTCTTTTTACCAATGGTGCCTACTTTGTTTGAATTGACTACTACACTAGTCAACTTCCTCTACTATAAGGGAAAAACTATAGTGACTTGAGGTCCTAATATGGGAATATTTAGGTAGTACTAAATACTTATTGAGGTCAGATCATTCACCCTTTTACCCATACTCTTACCATTTTTTGAGTAACCTAAGCCACGCTCTTGCCATTTTGTGAGCAACCTAAGCCACCCTCTCACTATTTTGTGAGCAACGTAAGCCACACTCTCACCATTTTGTGAACAACCTAAGCCATAATATTGCCATTTTGTGAGAAATCTAAGCCATTATCTCTCTATTTTATGAGAAACCTAAGAAACACTCTTGATGTTTTGTGAGCACCCTAAGCCACACTCTCACCATTTTATGAGCAACCTAAGCCACGCTCTTGCCATTTTGTGAGCAACCCAAGTTTGAACGCTCTCACCATTTTGTGAGATTGAACCATTTAGTGTCTCATTATTATTGATTGAGTTGAGACACTCCAAAAAAATTCCAAAAACATTTGAAAAATCATTAGAAAAGAAAAAAAATATTGACCACTTCTTTGCCTTAAGGATTCTGGGAACCCTTACTAGGTTACAAGCAAATCACTTGTCACTTAGTTTCTCCATATTTTTTGGCCTTTTTCTTTCACCCACTTGCCATTTTTCAATACATTTATCTTCTTATAACACATCCATTCTATTTTTTTTCCTAATTTATCATATTCTTCCCATTTCGTAGGATAACTACATTTGGCCTAATTTTTTTTATTGGATATTACATCTATGGAACCATGCAGGCAACATCCACTTGCCTAGTGCATATGGAGATAACTTGGCCACCCATTCATTTTATTTTATTCCCCCATTTTGTTCATTTTTTAAGTTTTCACCTATTTTCTAAGGGAAATGTTTATAGAGTTTCTATTGCATTGTTTGTTTGTTTGTTTGTTTATTTCTACTTATTTTGTTTGTTTGTCTATCTATTTATTTGATTTTAGCATTGTTGAATTGATTCAGTTTATGTGTGTTCATTGGGTGATTCCTTGTTGAAACTTACACTCAAATATATCCATATTCATATGTTTATATTGTCATCATGGTTTCTATCATTGGTGTATTATTTTTTATTGAGTATTGGATTTTGGGAGTTAGTCCTTATGCACATTTCATCCAAGTCCTCATGATGTTATACCATGATGCCTACCAACATGTGCTATAAAAATCTTAATATTAAATAAGTATATTCATTAATGATGACATATCTTTGGCACCCACATCTTAATCCCATCTTAATCATATCCCAAATAGCATAATTAACCATAAAATTTTTTCAACATTTATTAGTTTAGACAAGCATCTCCCTACTAGTAGGTTATTCCAATTTATCACTACCCCCTGTATTAATTTAACATCATCCTTGGCCAATTTTATCATGTTTTCCATTATCAGGGTCTAATTATTATAACCACCTTTAGTCAAATCATTGTACACCATCCCACTTGCATTTCTCAGTGATTATAACTACCTTTGGGCAAATCATTATGTTGTCACCACTTTACTTTTTTTGCCTATATATGGGCATGTTATTATCTTTTTTGTCTATCTTAAATGGGGTAGCTTCATATTTTAAATGATTATAACCACCTTTGGGCAAATAATTGTGTTATCATTCCACATTATCACTATCAGGGTACAATGTTTATAACCA
This sequence comes from Torreya grandis, assembly GCA_037957365.1. Classification (NCBI taxonomy): domain Eukaryota; kingdom Viridiplantae; phylum Streptophyta; class Pinopsida; order Cupressales; family Taxaceae; genus Torreya; species Torreya grandis. The sequence continues at coordinate 350,276 of JARHVA010006809.1, read as the reverse complement.
CCTTTGGGAAAATGATTACACACTGTCCCACTTGTATTATCAATGATTTTGACTACTTTTTTAGTCTCATTATGTTTTTCACCCCATCATCTTTCCTTTATTTGGTCCACTCACTTTATTTCTTTCTTTTTGAGGGACCATTTGCCAACCTACTTGTGCCAACTATTTCTTTGAGGGGGCATCATATAGATAGTTTATTGTCATTGTAGTTGTAGGCATATAGGACCTTTTCATTCTTTGAGAATACATTATTGTGCTTATAGTTTGAAATGACTTCCCAAATAGGGGCAAGCTATATACACCCAAAATTGGCCACTGATAACCTCTAACTAGGCTTTTGGCTAATTTCCACCTAAAATGCATAATTTGGCTTAAAAACACTAAGATATGCTAAATGATGTGAAGCTAACATATTCAAGTGCCAATTTTGGCCAAGGTATCCCTAAATGGGGCAATGCAATTTATGGGATAGCTAACTTTGATTAGATTATTTTGAGTCAAAATGTTAATTTTACCCCTAGGTGCTTTGGATTGCTTGTTCCTATCAAATATTATACACAAGACATGTGCCTTTGTTAGTTGTTGTTGGTTACATCCTAAATGTGAATATAGATCCAATGCATCTGATGTGGACTTCCAATTCTAATACATTCAAATTTAGGACCAATAACAAGGTATTCTAATCAATTTGAGTAATTTGTACACAAAGTGCTTAATCATGCTTAAGAGCTAATTAACCCAAATCAAGGCATAATTAAGAATTACATGGAAACTTGTTGAACAATTATTTTTGGAAATGGATATTTAATAACTACATCATCAAGTGACCTCATTTCTTAGAAAGACATACGTAGGCCATAAATGACATAAATATCAAGATCCATTCCCTCCATGCCTCATCAATGCCTTCCATGATGCCTTTCATGCTTCTTTAATTTCCCCCTCTTTCAATGTCATGATGAGGATAATTAAAAAATTAATTCCAAAAATTAAATTAATCCTTAACCACACATCTCAATTTTGAGATGGACGGTGGAGGTTGATTATGATCAAATCTATAAATAGAGAGGCCAAGAACATCATTTCTAATCTATTTTGGTACAAATTTATAATGCAAAAATATCTTCAATAAGCCATTGAAACTAGTGTTACCATGCCAAATTGATTTTAATCCAAGCCAAGCCACAAGCCAAAGGTGCCAAGAAGAGATGGAGGTAACCAAGCTTCCATTACCAAGGAATTCATGAGCATAAAATAGAGCAAGCCACTACTACAAAGGCATTTGGATCATCTAAGGAAGGTTTAGGAATTCTTGTTTTTTATTCCTTACTTTTTATTTTTATTTGTGTTTGTCATTTTTTTTTGTTAACTAATCTCTCCATAGTGTCTAGGCCTAGATATGTTATGTTATTAGTGTGTTTTTTTCATTTTGTTTTCATTTTAGAACTAACACCATACTAATCATCCTCTCTTGAGTCAAATTCCTAGATAAAAAGTGGTCTGATAAAGCATATAATGTCAAAGTTTTTTAGCTATAAAACATATGGCAAGGCAATCATGTTTAAATTTTGTGTAACATTTCTCATAATCAATAAGGCCTCAACCGATATAGTATATTTCATACTCTCTTCCCATATCATCTTGTTGGGAAAACATTACTTCGATTGATATGGGTGTGGAAGAAGTGTATACGATTAGAGGTCAATTATTGGAAGGAGTATGAAATGTAGGTAGGTGAACTAATGATTATTTCATATTATCAAATGCTTTTTGATAAGGGTGTATCCATTTTAGAGTATTACATTTCTTAAGAAGATAATTGATGGAGTGGATACGGTAATCCATTTTGATGATGAATAATATAATATCCCTAAGTTTATCGAGATAAGTGTGAATGTCTAAAATGGATGGAGGAATGGGCATGTTGATGATATAGTTAATCTTGGTAGGGTCAACATCGATGCCATGAAGAGAGACTAATAATCCTAACAGTTTGCCATATATGACACTAAAGACACATTTATATGGATTTAGTCCATCTTTATATTTGATAAGATAGTTGAAGATGATTGAAATATTAGAAAGATGAGTTTTGTGACATTTAGACTTATAAATGAGGCCATCTATATAAGTTTCTACAATTTTTTGAATAAGATCATAAAATATATGGGTCATTTCTTGTTAATAAGTAGCTCTAGAATTTTTGAGTCCAAGGGGAATTTTAACATATAAATAGGTGCCCCATTATGTGGTGAAAGTGGTTTTATGCTAGTCTTTGGGGCAATGTGAATTTGTTTATAGCTTGAGAAACCATCCATAAGAGATAACATTTCACAAATAATAGTGGAATTAACAATGGAATATATTGAAGGTAAAGGTAAATTATACTTGCGACAAGCAAGAATAATATTACAAAAATCAATACATATGAAAATGATCATGGTAAATTTTTTACAAACATGAAATATGTTAGAAACCCATTTAGAATAATCCACTAGTTTGATAAACTTAACATCAATAATTTTGATAATTTCTTTATGACATAATGTGGAAAATTCAGGTGGAAATTTTTGTTATTTTTGATGCACAAGTTTGGAATTTGGATAAGAGATCATGTTATGCACCATAATGTTGAGGTAAATACCAATAATGTCCTCATAGGACCAAGTGAAGATCTCATAGTATTTATCAAAAAATTAGCTAAAGTTTTCATGTTTAGTAGGTGAAAGTTCATGAGAAACTATAATTCGTCAAGGGAATGATGGAGTACCATATTAAATGCAAGTAGTTTCTTTGATAAGAATAAAATTTCCAGCTTGGATGTGATATGGTGCATTAGGTGAAGAATAAATTTTATTAGCTTTAAATACAATGATATCAATGAATTTGTGGAAACAAGGGGCTTTGTTTTTGAAATTCCAAGTTTGTGATGTTATTGAGGAAGTTGAGGTTCTTGAACATGAATTAAATACAAGAATAGATTCATCACTAGGCAAATCGGGAAGAGGGCCATGATACTCAACATATAATTTAAGATCAAGCATTTTATTATGATGGATATCATATTTAAAAGGTATCTAATAGATATCTATGAATTTTGCATCTAATGTAATCTCGGGAGTAGGAGGAGTAGATAGATCAAAAGGGATTGGTATATTCTTAGTTTCTTTGATGGGGGAAGAATAAAATGTAATGATGGGATATATAGGTGGTAGAGAAGATGCAATAATTTTGAAAGGTTTGTAAGGTATGATTTGTTCTACCACCCAAGTAGTATAAAAGAGTGGAGAATTAATAAGATCTACATGACCTTCGAGATCTAGTTCATGATTTTTGGAAATGGTGTGAACATATTGGTTGAAATCATGTATTTGAGATAAAGTTTTCTAATTATTTTGTACATCCAAGTCTTGAAATTGAGATTGGGCCATAATGAATTTATCATCATAGGTTGGAGAAATGTTATATGCTTGAGATTCAGGGGGAGTTTTAGAAGGTAAAATTTTAAGGTTATTAAACTTATGTAGAAACATGATTAGAGGATCTTGGAATAATTTGGCCACTCCATAGTCATTACATATGAAGGCATATTTTGTTAAAGAAGGTTCCTTAGCATTTCATGGAGGTGTAGATTTAGTGATTTCATCAATGAGAGGAATAGTGAAATCATGAGGTAATAAAGAAGGAGGAAGCCACTCCGATATGTAAGGAGGTAGATTAATAGTGTTACAAGTATGTTCCAAGTCATTAGGTTCATCATCATTAGAATAAAAAAGAGTGATGTGTAATTTTATATTGATGTTGATGAACTCAAGTAAGTGAACACTATTGATGGTAGGGATGGTAGGAATGTGATATTGAGATTTTTGATGAGGAATTTGAATACTCCAAGGGTTGGGATCAGCCTCATACTTATACCATTTCCCATTATGTATGAATTTGATGCTTTAACTACTGAAAGAGGTGATGGCCCTTATTATATGAGTCTAGAGGTGAAAAAGGAGTATGTTATAAGATAAGGTCAAATCAAGGAGCATAAGTTTAGTTTGAATGGTCTTGGATTAAATTGTTAAGAGAAGCCAAATACAATCAAGTGGATTTTGATTAATTTTATCAAATCCATGATATGTAAGGTATGTTTTCTTGAGATGATACTTATTTTAGACAAGTTATTGGCTAAACCACAAAGATGTCACATTAATACAATACCCTTCATCAAGTAACACTTTATGAATAAGGGTAGTATTAATGGCCATTTTAATGAATAGTGGTGGATCATTAGTGTGGAAAAGGATCTCATCATTAATCATGTCCTCTTTAAGAAATTAAATATAAGGTTTGGAATAAGGACACACAAATTCAATGGTGTGTATGTTGGTAGGTTAAGGCTCAATAGAAGATGGCTCTTCATGTATAGAGGATGGATCTTCAATTTATTTTAATTATTGAATAAAGAACTTTTAATGATAAGAGGAAGTACAAACTAACTCCATAAGAAAAATCTTATAAGTCTTGGAGTTAAGTTCTTCTACAAAGTTATAATGGGATTTATTAGAAGAACTAGTGTGAGTTTTAGAAGGCAAGGTAGATTTTTAAGGAGTGGAAGTTATTGGGGGTTTAATAGGATGATGTGGTTCCTCAGGGGCTTCCAAAGCTAAGTGAGTGGTTGTAGTATCTTTAATAAGTTTTTATTAAAAATATGGTTTATTAGGGTTTGTGATATGATATTTTTGAGTTTATTTTATGATGATAATTGACATTAGTTGGTTTAACATATTGATAATTATTATAATATTAGTCATAATAGGCATCAATAACATAAACATCCTTGGTAGTTTGTTGATTATTAGCTATGGATAAAGTTTTTTGGTTATTAGAAGAATAAGATTTGGAAGTTTGTCATTTTTAAGAAGTGGTTTTGTACTCTTAATGATGAAGATTGATCACGGCTTTGATTGAAGGAATTGTCAATCATGTAGGAGACATAAAATTTAGTAATACCTCTACAAGTTTCATGGGAGTGACCAATGTCAACATAGAACCAAAAAAATTGATTAGAATCATACCACTTAGGAGGATTATTAAGATAAATAAAGTGTTTAAAGGGTGTCAATAATTATTTCATTTGTTGCATAGTGAGTGGTATGTGAGAAGATTGGGGAGTGTTATCTTTGTAAACTCCTAGTTTGGTTTTAGGAGTATTGTTAATGATGGAATTAGTTAAAGTTTGAAAATATACTTTAAGGAATTTGGTATTAGGTTCAAATTGCTTCATGAGGAAGTCTTGATGTTTAGCTTGGTCAAGATATTTGTTAACTATTTAAGGAGCAAAATTTTGAACCTTATATCAAAGTGAACGAGTTAGAATAGTTATAAAAATTTTAAATAAATTATCATTATTCATGTTATGGTTGGCCTTATGGTCCATAGATTTCCATATTTTGATAAAATAATGAGTTGATTTGATGGAAGATGCTTAACATTGATGAAATGAATAAGCTAATTTTTGGGAAGATCATTATGTTGAAACTCATTAACTAAAGGATTGACTAAATCCTCAAGTTTCCAAATGGAATTTTCGTGAATTTGGTTGTACCATTCCAAAACATTATTAGTGAAGGTTTTAAATATAATTTTAGTTGTGGAAAATTTATTATTTTGGATCCATTTTTTGTAAAGATTGCCAAAGGCTTTGAGAAAGGATGTAAGGTCTTTAGTACCATCATCTTTGATAGTTGGAGATATGTTACCAATATCTATAAACACAATGAAGGGAGTTAAAAGATATTTTAGGATAATTTGAAGCATTTTTTTATTCATAATAGGTTGAGGAATAACATTTCCTAAGGCATATCTAAGAGGTGGAGGAATAAAGTTTGGATTGGCTTGAGGATTGATAGTTAGAGGTTAATTAGCCATATTGATCAAATGATGTTTTAGTTATATCAATTGAGAGGTTTTATAAGTTTGCATGATACTCATTTTTTGTTATTACTTGTGCAAGAATTTTAGTCATATCAATTGGTGGGTTGGTGTTTGTAAGATAACTCCCCAAATTAGTATTATGGGGAGGGTTATTGGAAGGTGGATTACCAGTGGGATTGTTCGATAGATTTGTGTCAATTACTCATAAATTATGTTGGAAGGTTTGAATATAATAATTTTATTGATAGGTAATAAAAGGATCATATCCACCTACTTCATATTGATATGTGATTTGAACCATGTTACAATCCATAGACAAAGGAGGGGAAGAGGTGATCCAAGAGTGAGGTTTCTCTTGGGAATAAAAGAGAGTGAGAAATGAATATCCCATATAGTTTCTAAATGGATTCAGGCTATCCAAGGAGATTATAATAAGGTACTTCATAATGATTTGAATAAATTAATAGAATACTAAGGAAAAGAGAATCAAGGAACTGAGTTAGATAGACAGGATAAAAATAAGAGTACAAAGTCAACCATGTCGACCTAGTACTAAAAATTTGGAAAAACACAATATGATAAGGATATAGGGTTGACTAGGTTGACCTAATACTATAACCTAATTGGTAAAAGGGATACAAAGTTGACCAGGTTGACTTAGTAATGTAGGTAGTGAAAAAGATAGTTTGTTAAGAGACTCTATCGGATATAATGAAAATGTATTAAAAATAGGGAAACATTTTTCAATGTAATTTGAAATAAGAAATGAAAGAAAAAAAACAATCAATGGGATCAATGAGAATGATCCAATTGGCACATAACACAAAACCTTGCACCAATGTTAACCAATTCAAGTTTTTACAATACAACATATAATGTGAAGAGAACAAGCAATCAAATAAAAAACAAATTCTCTCTAAGTGGTCATCCTAAATGTTTTTATATTATTATAAAGTGTTAATTTAAGTGTGATATGGAAGTTGCTTGAAATTAGGGAACTAAAAAGTAATCTATGGATGGTTTCAGGATGTTTAGGCTAAAAGGGATCTATGTTGGCAATGGTATTAGCTTGCTATTAGGGCCTACCCCCTCACTTCATAATTCCATAGTGATAAGGGTATCAGGTTATTTGCCAATATATACCTTTAAACATGTTTTTATAGTTGGATATAAAACCAAGTCAGTGTCTCCCTTGGTGATGAAATCCACGTAAGTAGGCCTTAGGTAGAAAAATGTTTAAATGCATTTTGAAATTGTGTGAGTTGGTAATGTGTGTAAGAAAGAGAAAAATAGTGCAACTAAATGGTATATTAAAAACCTACCTAATTATACTATGTTATCTATTCTAATAATGCAAATAAGTGAAAATGAAAGTGTGAATTAATTACTAGCATATAGTTGTTAATTCCCAGCTTAAGCACAGTACATAGTCAATTTAGATGATAGTGTATGCAAGAATTATAGAATATAGTTGACAAGGTTGATACTATACTATAGAATTTGGAGTTATTAAGAATTAATTCAACCACATCAACCTAGTCTTTTAGATACGAGATAGACTATTAAACTAGGTCAACCAGGTCAACCTAGTCTACTATAGGATTACATTTTTAAAGACTGCAAATTTTGTAAAATAGAACTGTAAGGAAGAACTGAATTGAAAGAGAGAGAAATAAAATAACCTTGGTGGGTTGGAAGATGCTGAGGACTGTGAAATTTCTATTGAAGTGATTTGAATGTTTCTTTCATGTTCTTCCAATTATGTCAACTGGGTTGACCTAGTTCTACCATTCCCTATTTTTTGAATCATGTTAAAGATGATTGAGTCAACTTGGTCAACCTACTTTATTATTTGGAAGATAAATGGAATATTGAGTCAAATTGAATGATTTTTTTTTGTAGAGATGAATAAGAGACTAAGTTGACCTATTTAACATAGTTTATTGTCTAAAACTGAATAAAAGTATTTTGTTGACTTGTGTGATATAGTAACCTATATATGATGAAGATATAAAAAAATAGAGTAATTTTGATGTGATTATCTGTTAAACTTGAAAATATAAGTTATAAACTATACTACCCTGGTTCACCTAGTACTTAAAATATAGAAAACTAATAAAATGATAGAAATTAAAAAAGAAAGAAAACCTATAAGGGTTAGATTCACATTGTGTTCACTACAATGTCTTATGAACGTAAGGATAAAGTGAAGAAAATGCTAAGAAAAAAGTGGAAACATGAAGACAAATGAACTAGAGGTGGGATAGGATTCACGTTAAGTTTACCAGAATGTATGCAATCATAATGCATCATATACACAAATCAATCCTAGCTCAGAGAAGATAGATCCTACTTACACTTTCTATTGGGGATACATTAGATAATTGGGAACATAACCAATATGGATCCACTAAACCTAATTAGGTTATATCTTACCATAATAAGATAATTAGGGAGGGTTTTAAAGCCTCCAATTAAGTAGAACTATGTAATAACCCTAAATAATTCCTATGTTTTCATATTCACTATACTAATAAAAAGTAAAGAAAATAAATCTAATATAGTGTTCACCAAATCTTGTGGAACAAAGTGGGGGTTACTAAATAAATGAAAATAAACATGCATAAGAGAATATTATTTACTATATCTATAAGTAAAACCCTAATGCATGGAGAAGAAGAGTAATATTATTCAAAATCCATTATTTATGGTACTTCTATCTAATAAAGAGAGGGAAAAAATTAGAGATACTTACTTGGAAGATGAACCCATCAAAACTCAATATCTTCCTTGGATAAAGGTTCTTTGTAAGAGGTTGTTATGGTTTAAAAAGATCACTAATAAATCCAAAAGCATCCAAGACTAGATTCTTCTCCAAGTAGAAACCCTAAGATAAGACTCCTCAAGTAGAATGGTGGAAGAGAAGATTATAAAGAAGTGAAAATGAATAATAACTCTTGATGTCTCTCTAATAATGGTGAAATGGATGTGTTTATGTAGTCATATCCAACCCTAAACCCTTCTAAAAGTTTTAGCTGATAGGGTCAACCCAGTTGATCTAGTATCATTATTGATAAAAACTCACTAAGGTTGGCCAAGAGCTGACCTAAACCCTAAATGAGTTTTAACAATAAGAGTACAAGGTCGACATAGTTTAAATAGTCATGTAAAATACCAAAATGGGTTTTATCTTAGGAAAAAGGGTAATAAAGGTGGAAAATGACAAGAGGGGTGTGTAAAAGAGGAAACAAAGCTTAAAATAATGTCTTTAGGAGTTGGTTGGACTATTAATAAGTGACAATAAGGGACAATAATCCTATGAATAATTAATGGTCTTCCCACCCCTTTCCTAGTGTACCCCTTAGGGCATTCACTCAGAGAGAATGATACTCAATGGGTTATTGTAAGATAGATAGCATTAGTACTTGATAAAGTGTGAAAATATTTTGTGTATACATATTCAAGCCACCAAACCTAAAAACACACCTTATCAACATCAATATAAATGATACTCCACTCCACCCTTAAAGGATTTACTACAACATTATGAACCTTTATCCAATAGCACTCTAATAGGATATGATGAATGGGGACCTATAGCCAAAATTTCACATATGCCATCTCAAATCCATTTCTTAGAACTCATGAGAACTTTTCATCATCATCATCATAATTAGATAATGCAACACTTATTCAAAATGAACATTACTTGTCCCCCACCTGTGGGACAAAAAACTACCTTGTTAGGATCTAAAGATAACATCCTTCATTAGTGAAAATAAATGTTTATCCATATTTATGAAATGGTATACACCTCTCTTTCACTCAAATTACCTATCTATTCCATGATCCATGATGAGATGTTGCTTTGTGTGAATGACCCTCCATTATTCATTAGCATCAAAATAAGAGATATCTAAGTCAAATGTGAATTAATTAATTAATGCCAAGGCACTTATGTAGCTTCACTTGATTTTATTAAAAAACTTGGATAATTTGAAATTAATATTAAATCCACTCAAAGTACATGTCAAGGATATGATAGAATAAAAATTCCCCTTTTAGGTTGTGTTTAGCTTCCTATCATGGTTCCCTCCATCATTTTGCATGTCAAACTCATGATATTTAAGTTTTCACTTTATTACAACATCTTAATTGGTTACCTTAGACACACCAAATTAGATATTAGCCTCGTCAACATGTTAATATGTTAAATTTATGTATAATGGTGATATATCAAGATTTAAGGAGATATCAATCCTTGGAATTTTGAATAATTCTAAGAAAAATGTGTTTTTAAAATACCTAGTCTCTAACATTTACCTATCTTCCCATTTCATGAATCCCAATGTTTTAATTATCCTATCAATTCTACTAAAGGAGTCATCCTAAATTTATAAGAAACATACCACCTAATATTATAGAATTAGATGATGATGAACCAAATGATATTAGTTTAAAAATAAAAACTTATGATCTATCTCCTAACATAAGTGCTTATTTACCTCCCTCTCTATGACTTGATTTCATAAAAAACCATTATATGAAATTCTAGTTACCCTAAAAAAAACTAATAATTCCATTTACCATACTTATTCAACTAATAAAGTCATCAATGCATGTAATATTAACATTCATACTCCTACTTAAAACTATTGATGTTATTTAGATGACCCCTTTCTAGCTAGCTTTATTTAGGCTAAAATTTTAGATATACTTAGATATCATACTTCTTTACAAAATTATCATAGTTCTTTTTAGGTAGTTCCTAATATTAGTTATTCTGATGTTCACATGTTCAATATGGAGTGCACACACACTACTCCTATAATTATTATTAAGCCTTTTTATAGTATGCCTATGGACCATGCTATAACAATGACCTTATAGGTTAACTAAATACTAGGACCCTTCCAACTTACTTCCTTAATATATGTTAGCTATATTATGCCAACTTATTGTGACTTCATCTCATGATATATCCTGGGCTATACAAGATCCTATCATGAGTCCTCCTATTGTTGATGTCATACTACCTTTTCCTAAGCTTGATCCTTTACCAACATGATGGAAATATTACCTTTATTATGAGATCCATATAGTTTCCAATCGTTGGGCCAAGGATTATCATGTACATCAATGAAAATAAACCTCAGGTTCTAATTATAATATATATAACTAACCTTCACCATTTGCGACTAGATATACTTGTTTCTTTCATGGTAAATGTAAACATTCTTATACTTAGTACTGATAGTTTTGGTAGTAAATTAATACATTATGTCTAAAGAAGGCACAACCTACAAATAAGATCCTATCACCTCATAAGATACTTAAAAAATGAATCCCTAAATATGGCCACATTTAATATCTTTGTCACCAGTGTACTACACACCATATAGATAGATATCAAGTGCTTCAACAATACTTTCATGATTTTCCATGGTCCATAACTTCACTAGTTTATCCATATTCTTTAGGACATTCACATATAAAGGTTACACCTTATTTACATCCTACATCTCTTTAAATATCTAAAAATATTTCAACATCAGTTCCTCTCATTAAGTATCCCATACATTATATGCCTCATGAGCATCATTTTTCTTCTATCATACCTACCTTCTATGTAGATATGACATGTTAAGAAGTCTTTTCATGATTTTTTATGAAAATTGATAAGACTGATTAATGTCAAAATTGAGCTACAAAAGGATTTGTTAGATGTTATGGATGATATTTCCATGAGATTTATCAATATTTGAAAACACATTATGGCACTTCATCACATTATTTATCAAATTACTACATGATTTGGATTTGATTAATGAGCCTATATGGGCCTTATGTGTTAATTATCATTTAATTTTATGTTTAATGGATTAATTTCATATCTTATGTGTTACTTATAAGTTAATTTCATATTTCATGGATTAATTTCATATCTTATGGATTATTTTATTCTTAATTTTTTAATTACATGTCTTATGTATTAACTTGTCTTTCATGACTTAATCTCATGTTTATGGACTCATTTTACTCTCATTTCTTATCTTTTATTTTTAAGTGGAATTATATTTTATGCTTTTTATGTAATTTTATTTAAAGCAAGATAAATATTATGGTGACATGGTTCTAAACCTCAAACCCCTTTATTATCATATCTTCTCCATATAGTCAGTTAGCAAGTATATTAGTAACTATATCACTACATCCATTAATCTCTTAAATATCTCTTTTCTCACATAACCCACTTTTATACTAAGCACACATATGGATAGTCTTGGGAACACATACTAGATTATAGTTAAATCTAATAGTTTAGTAACATGTCACAATATGTAGGCATTTTGTGTCATATAGCCAAATCCTAAAGCTCATCTATGCTTATCACTTCTATCACTCATGTTTGGTTATTATAAATCCATATGGATGAGGAATCTAAAAATACATAAAAATATAAATTCATATGATTTAAATTTAAATCCATTTTTAAAATGTACAGATAAACACTCAAAATTCAAAATGTTACGATTCATATCTTAGCACACCTCTTATTCATAATTGAAGCTCAAAATCCATAGTTGTCCTCATGATAGATTTAAATTATATTGGGTGTAGTAGGATAGTAGATTGGAATAAGAGATTTCAAATTTCTCTTTAGTGTTACCTACTTTCTCACATAAGTACCCAATATTCACAGTAGATTGATGACTCTGTAAGGGGTCCTAAGAAATAGGGAACACATTGTGGGAAGGTGGGTCCATTTTATTTTTATTTTATATATAAATTTCATTATTTAATCTTAGTACTAGGATTTTTAAATTATTTTTCATTAATTCCTTAAGAATTATTGACCTTGTTCACCCCCTACCCATTAACCATCCTATTTCCTACTCTACCCAAAACTTTTCTAAGGCAAATTTTGATACATGGATTTTCCATTGCACTTAGTTTTTAAATTCTACCTTATTTTTCAATTAAAATAGGTAAAAATTCAAAATTAAGTAAATTACTTACCTAAATCATGATAGCTTCTATTTTTATGTGTCCACCACATCGTGTTCCTCATCTCTGGGCCATAGTCTCTAGCATCACTTTCTTAGGTCTCATAGAGATCTTTTTCTAAAAATAATAAATTTAAAAATGAATAATTTAAAATTAATTTTATATTTAAAATTTAAAAATTATTTAATTTTGAATTATTTACCATGAAATTATGTATTTTTATAATAACTATTTTTTTATATGCTCTTTTTAAAACTGTAAAATTTTCTAGAATCTTGAAAATGTAGAAATTTTTTTCTATACCTAAATCATATTTTTGCAAAAAAATTGAATTTTATCTAATTTTTTTTATGTTTTCCTAATTTTATCTACATTGGACACCTCTTCATTCTTCACACGTATCTTCTATTCTACATAACAAGGCAAGAGAAAATATGCATTTTTAAATTATGTACTTTAATTCATTTTTTATACTAAAATTTATTTAGATCAATATTGTGTGTTGCTATGTTATTTTCCTAAAACACCATCCCATGTTACAAGTACATGACATGTGATGAGATTCAAGTGGGGCATATTTATACACACAATATTTTTAAACTTGATCAATTGATGATGCTTTCTCTCTTGTAAGAACCTATCGAATATCAATATATCTAAGTATATACCTTAAATAATGAACAAGGAAAGGGGTTGGTATACATTTTGTGCCTTATATGATTTTTAGACCTTATACCATTACTTAAAACCTCTACAATCTACTCTTATCTAATTTTATAAAAAATAACAACTCATTTATACACTCCCTTAAGCAATTCATGACCTAAAACAACCCCTACATAGGAAAAACCCCCTTTACCCAATTTTTATACTGTGTCAACCCAGTCAACTTTTTTTGGAATTAATTTTAGGTTATATAACTTCATCAACCCAAGTCAACATAGTTTGAGGACTAATGGGTCTATTTCCTACCAAACAAGGGTGACCTGACCAACCTTATCGACCAATTTCCTAGGAGGTTTAAGGGTCAATATTTGGATATAAGTATCCACTTAGCTTCATTTATAAAGAGAGGATAATTAAATTTCACATCATTATAACTCATAAACATAATTATACTATCAACATTAAGTTTCACTAATTAGGTTTTTATCTTAGAGAAGTATCACTTGTCTTATGGATGTCTTAGATGAATAGGAGAAATCTTGTAGCCTAGAGATAATCTATCCTTGTGATCCTTATATGCCAAAAAAGCCTCTTACAAAGTACCATTATCCAAGGGAGAGATTGAGGAATGATGGGTTCACTTCAACAAGATAAGTATACTCCTATCCATTTATATTTAAATAAGTTGATGTTGTATAGTTAATAAATTGAATTGTATCTCTCCTTGCTGAAATTATTTCTATGTTATCTTAAATAGAATTGTCTTTGATTATTTATTATCTTCTCCATTTGTGCCACACACTTTGATTAGTAATATATTATTTTGCGTTTTCATTTACTAGATTAGATTGCATGTTTATTTATTAGATTAGTTTGTTTACTTTTATTATAATCATAATACCTAGCTAGGATTATCACATCATGGCATTTGAATATAGGCCTTGGAAACCTCTCAATTGCCATTATCTGATAAGATATCCCTTAGTATAGGTTTAGTATATCTATAATCAGTTGCAACCCTGATTTAATAAATTATTTCCTAGTAGATTTTTATTTCATTACCTTCTCTAATCTTGGATATTATCGAGTATGATAAATTATATATATGTCTTATTTTGATTGCATACATTCTAGTGAACCTAACATAAATTTAAATATTAAATATTTTTTATTTTTATTTGTAGTCACCTAGATCGACCATGTTAACATAGTTTAACATTCTATGCTTAGGTTTTCAAACTTTGTCAAGCCTATCAACCTAGTTTGGCTCTTTATATGTATATTTTCATACTACGTTGAGTCTGTCAACCTAATTTAACTAGTTTTTTGTAGGTTTTCCAACTGGGGAAATCCTATCAACTTATTTATACCCTCTTCATATGTAATTTTTAGTCTCAGATAGCTTAATTAGATGGATCTACATAGTTTATTTCTATACCTTTTACATTTAACTAAATTGACCTACTCCATTATTTTATTTTCTACATCTTTCTTTTATAACTATATTGATCTGATTGACATTTTTATTTTTATGTTATTTCACAATTCTATTTATACTTGGTTGAATAAATTGACTATGTATAAAAATATTAAAATTTTCCTTTACAGGTTCAAACATTTTCCTAGTGACCCATTTGAAAACAAAAATTTAGCATCTTTAAGAAAACTAACTACATTCACCTGGTCGACTCTATCTTATTTTCCAAGTTCACTCTAACCATCTTGGTACTTTGAATTTTTAAAATTTTAAGTAAATTTATTTTCCTACATTTAGTTAGAATTTAAATACTATTACTATGTTTAATAATTTTTGAGTTTTATAAGATTATACCTATATAGTTTACTAGGTCAACCAACTCCACCTAGTTATTTGTCTATTTTATACCTAGAAAACTAAGTGAGCTTGCTAGACTATGTTTATTTTTCCTATCCTTTTTAGTAGATTGAGTTAATTAACTCAGCTTTACTCTATTTTGTTTATTGAACTTATTCAACTAGTATGACCTTCTTCTATTTATTCCATTCCTAGTTCAATTAAAGGAAATTAACCCACTTTGATAGTAATAAAACTCATTTTACTTTTTAGTTGACTTCCTATTTATTTAATTTCAAAAAATTAAAACATAGCTTTTGAAACATTGATTTTCACTTTTATTTTACACTTTATTTAGCTTTCCCTAGAAAGTATATATCGATAGTTTTAAAACTACTTAGCTATTGTATTGAAATTATATATGGTGCTCTCTTTATGGTCCTTTTCTATCATTTATAGGTATCTTGAAGTAAGGGGATTGCCCCAATACTCATAAGCCATAGTATAGAGATAAACATGGTCTTTAGTTTCTATGTACCTCATGATATTTTAAGAATGTTAGGAACTCTCTCTTTATTGAACCTTAAAAATACAAACATATTTTTAATTGTTCAGTGCATTGGTTAGCATTTAACACTAAGAAGTTGCTTCTAGCTTACACTTGAAACTAGGTTTAGTGGGCTATGGTAATGGTACTTCCTTCATATTAAATGCTCTAAAACATTGGGCCAATACCATCCAATAGACAAGCAAGTATCTTTACAAGCTTACATTTTCAATCAAAACCTTTTATATAATTTCCTAATCTTCTTTTCCAACAAGTAATTAGCTTCTAAATTAAAATTTTAATGATTATTGATTTCTGTTTTATGCTGTATTATATAGTTGTGTTAGCCAATGTTAATACAAGTTTTATGCTATGTTATGAAATTAAATCAACCAATTTAACCTAGTTATCTGTGTGCTTAGATTTATTTATAATTTAATTATCTAGATTCAAACTATATTTTTTTATAAAATTAAAACCTTCATCAATCATCTTGACTCAATATGTTATAAACTAGTCTATTTGCCTTCTTTCCCTACTCAATTGACCTCCTCGACATAGTCTAGGCATATATTTCTCTATTTACCTAATTTTCCTACTCAATTGACTTGTTTGACATAGTACAAGTACATATTACTTTGTTTTCTTGATTTTCCTACTCAGTCAAACTGCTTGACATAGTGAAGGCATAGATTGCTCTGTTTAATTGATTTTCCTACTCATTTGACCTGCTTAACTTCATTCACTACATATTATTTTATGATTTAACTTTTAAGGGATTATGGAATGTAAACCCTAGGTTATTAAAGGGTATGAGTATGGTTAATTAGGAGAGATATGCAACAAATACAACAACTAATTTATAAAATAATTAACATCATATAATATTTCAAAAAATAGTAAACAATAACACAAATAAGTAATTAGATGGAAAGTAACTAAGATAGATGATCTGAAGGCTAAAAAATTGTATAAAATTTGATCAAGGAGTCTTAATCAAGATCCAAGTGTCATAAACCCTCTTGGATACTAGCATGGTACCTTAGATAATAGTGTACCATGCTAGTGTCTTATTATTTAGTGATAATGTCCTTATGTAGGGATTGATGTGAACTTCTAAGAGCATTTATGTTTAAGTCTGATAAGCTTGTTCCTATGTGGATGCAAATTTATTTCTTGTCTATGACCTATTTTGGAATGATTTTGTATGTAAACCCTAGATCTGAATGTTTCTAGGGTATATGGGAAGGAAAAGTAGTAAAAGTATAATGTTAGTTGGGTAGGATGGATGACCTCAATACCTTTATTTTTAAACAGTTTCCTACATACCAATACCTTGAGAGGGGATCAAGCTTATTGTAGTTATCCCAATATATGTGTTGGTATAAATGCAAATGAATACTAGTATGAGTGTTGACTTGAGTGATTTGAATGAGGATTGAGACTAAAAATATATATTCATAACTTAGGGTGGATGTAGATTATTATATGAAATATTAGGGTAGAATAGGGATTAATAACCTTGATTTTTCATAACTTATTTTAATCTTATTTGTGTACTTTACATTTGATTTCCATCTAGTGGATAAAAGGATAAAAGTCATGTGTTTGTACTGATTCAGTGCTTATGTAGAGTCTAAAATAGGTCTAGGATGACCCTCTGTGTTTTTTGAATTAAAAACATAGCCATTGGGGTTAAAATTTGTCAATGGACACTAGTGATGTTTCTTGGTCACTAGTGTAGTGTGGTAGTGTCCAAAGAACTGTGCTAGTGTCCAAGTGGTAAAACTTGGATCACTAAGGGCTTGGATCCCTAGGGGAAGATCTAAGATTTATTTTATGATGTCTATGGATGTGTGGTACCTACACAAAATTTATATAAGGGTTGAAAGAGGACCTAAGATAGGTCTAAGGATAACCTAGGGATGGGTAGTCTCAAGTGAGACTCATTAAAATTAAGTGACATTTTATATGAATACATTTTGACTTTTATTCTAAGAATGTAGTAAAACAAAATGACTAGGATAAAGGAAAAAAAGCATACCTAGACTAACCTAAGAGGTGAAGCCTTTGAATCGAGGTCTGAGTATGTGAAGTGTGCTCTATTGTATATCCTACAAATGAAATATGAATCAATCAATCCTTATTTAAATAATATCAAAATAAATGAAAAAACTAAGTAAATAAATAAGAGAGAGAGGAAAGGAATGAATAAACCTCATTGGGTATGCAAACTAATGCAAAAACCTCATGACATCCTCTGTGTGTGTGTAATTAGTGATCAAATCAATGAATAACTTAGACTAAGCTGATGGATTTATTAATTCCCATGTATGCATGGATCAATAAATAAATTTTATTTTGACTCGATCATTTCCCACCCCTAATAGGTGGATCATACACTATGAATAACTTGGATTAGACTGATATCTTGTCCAACCCTCCTATGTATGTGGCTCAAGAATTCAAGTAGGATATGAAACCATCACTACCTAACCATGTGTAGTAAATGAATTTATAAATGAAATTTTATGATGTAACTAAAACTATGTAGGATGGATCTAGGTCCACTTGAAAATTCAAAAATGTAAAATGGCCAAGGGGCCTCTCGGGCACTCAAGAATGTAACTCAAGGACTATGTGGAAATGCCAATTATTGTAGACATAATAAGGCATCAATCTAGTGTGAAAATTGGTTAAAATTATGTCTAAAGTATAAAACACAAATAATGATATGGATTTATCATTCCATATAAGATGAACTGGTGCAAAATTGATCATGTAGAAATAATGTGCCATGTATATGCCCCCAATTCTAATATTTATGCATATGGATTTTAGACTGAGTTATAACAATCTATGTGTATGTATATCTAAAACTGAAAAAAAGAGTGATCATGTTGTGCATGATGGCCCCAACTTGAGCAAACACAATATGATTGTATGTAAAATTGAGAATAATCTAAGTAAAACTTATAATTTGTGACTAATACTATGCAAACTTGAATTCTAACTATTGTACCTATCTAGCCAATCTAGATTTTCATATTTATAGAGATATTAAATAGTAGCATGGTTCCATGGATATTATCACATTATGTTAGCGTCCTATGTGTTTTTCTAGTATCATCTATTTTTTTCTATTAACATGACTCTAATCTCTGTTAAACTATTTGCCACTGTGTTTTCTTGATTTTGAGCCATGTAATTATGTGTCTAAGTACTAAAAATATACTTTTAGTGTACTCAGATGGCCTGCTCTTTATAACAAACCAATGTTAATTCCCATTATTTTGAGGGTAGTTATTATACATAAACAACAATTTTCCTCAAAATAAAATATTTTCATGATGTATGTTAGGATAAAAGCATATGATATATACATGATAAAATAATATAATGTGTATACATGACATCATAATGTAAGATAACCTAAGCATAAGTTATTAATGTATGATGTATGTTAGATATAACATTTATAAGGTTGTCAAGATAGAGATAATGACTTAATCATGTGTATGATTAATGAATCTGAATATAATATGAGTAAATACCTAGGGAGATTGGGCATGATGTCCATCAAGGCACATAAGGAGGAAGGGGAGATGTATGAGATCACTCAAACATCACAAAATAATTGTAAGTGTAAAAATCAAGAGACAAGTGTAATGGAAATGATTCATACATGAGAGCATACATACAAACATATGAGGCACGCAAAGTAGGCCAAGGGGACATAATACCAAGGACATGGGAACATGTCATTAAATATGAGAAAATAATACATACAAGGACAAATTTAAATGTCTAAATATGCATATGAAAATTAAGGTTAGATTATATCCACATGGAAGGACATGTTAAAATGTTTTCATACACAATCTAAAAATCACACACAAGAACATGGACACATGTCCAAAGTATACATATAATGAAAGGAAGTGGCGTAGAGATGTATAACAACGGCATATTTAAATGCACTTGAATATATGTATAAGAAAAGAGACATAACCAAGTCTAAACTAGGAAATATATAAATGAAAGTATGCATTAACATGTGGTGAAAATCCATATAAGAGAAAATATGTACATAACTGAGTCTATAGTTGTAGTATTTAGCAAAAAATTGGAGTAGTATAAGATGATCAATATCAAGATATAAACAATTATAAATCTATGATATATATTATATAAATATGTAACCTATCAAATTGAAATATATTTAGTATGATTCCCCCAATGGGTGAATGTATCATTGATGAATCTATGCATGTGTCCCCAATTGGTAGATAATAACAAATCTAGATCTATGTGATGGACTTGAGTCCTATAATAATTTAAGAACCCTTTAAGAGAATAAATGAAACATGTATGTATGATAAAACTAACTACACTAAGATAGCTATCATATGTAGTGTTTGGAAAATATAAAGATTGTAAACATGGATATGCAAACAATCTAAATTTTGTGTTTTTGAGCAATATTTGAATGTTTTTTTGCTTTTAACATATTATATTATTTTTTTCTTTTCTAAGTATATAAGCTATGTACAAGTAATCTATTGGAATAATTAATTTCTAAGTGGTAATTATTAACCTTTATCTTACATTGGTAATTAATTAAATAAATAATAATATATTATCTATTAACATGAGGTGGAAACCTCATGAAATAAATAATCTTATTATGTTTATTTAATACTTACCAAGTGTTTTAATTAATTCGATTTATCAGGATGGATGGAACCATTATTTTTATAATGGTCACCTCCCTTGGTATTTCACTATAAATAGGGTTTTACCCTTAATGTGAAATCATATTCAAATATGAAATCATTTTATCATATTCAACCTATGAAACTTGTGAAGGCTTATGTGAAGAAGTGAGAAGGGAAGGATTTGTATTAGGGTGTGAATTTTCTCAATTAATTGAACATCATATTCTAGTGGATTTTTTACCTCTTTAAAGTTTTCTTGAGGTAATTTTGTGTTGATTCCATTGTGATTTGTTATCAATTACTCTTTTAGATCTTGTCTATTGATATTTGTATATTTATTCATGGTATTAGAACTAGTGAAGAGAATTTGATTAGCAAGAAATTCTCTATTGATTGATATACAAAAATTTGAAAAAAAATAGATTCAATATTTAACTTATTTTCTTATTATCTTGGGATTCCAATTTGGGTAATGCACATCCCTATGTGGTATATACACAATTAAAAGTCTTAGAATAATTATTCTAATGGTTATTTAAAACATCAAGGTCTTCCTATTTAGAAGTCTAGACCCCTCTTAACCAAAATATTTTTCAACCTAGATCTTATCATAAAGTGACATTACTGCACTTGTACATCTGTGTAAAACACTATGGCATTAAAATTAAAAATCACATTTTTGGCATGAAAACATATTTTTGAAGCTTTTAATGACTTAGTTTTGGAGTTTTAAGGAAATTTGCAAATGTTATGCTTCTATTAAGGAGTTTATGAGCTTCTAGGATTTTATCTCAACCATCTGGGTGCTACCGTACAACACTGATGGGTTGGAAATCCTTTTTGTGAACCAAAAATTGAATTTTTAAGGTTTAGTTGGCTTCATCTTCTAAAAATAAGAGGGTTTCCAAAGTTTCATGCAATTTCTTGATATATTCTAGCTGTTATAAGCTTATTTGGTATACCTAGGAATCATAATTGTATCATTTCCACCTACAGGTAAGTATAATGTTGTTCAAATATTTAAAAAATACTTTATTTTCTAAAATTGACAATTTATTTTACAATCATATGGCCCCCACATGTGTTAAAACATTTATATGTTTTTTAAAACAAAAAGTAAAAAAACTCTTGTTTATGATTTTACATTCACAACAAATCATATTTATATTTATATATTTTTTATTTTTTCAAATATTAAAAAATAATCTTTAAATATATATTAGTCCATGTAAACTTTAAGAAAGCATGTAGATGAGTTGGTAAATGTTATTTTACTAAAACTTATAACTAAGATCTCAAGTTTAAAAAACATTAAATTATAACTTTATTTTTTTATCTTCTTGATTGTTTTGGTAAACTTAATTTCAATCTAATTTAATTTTAAATCCATTTTTTGTTTTGCATGTAATTTTTTTCATGCATTTAAAACCCTAGTTGACCTATCAAACTTGTTTTGACTTTCAACTTAGTGAATGTTTTATCAAACATAGTCATGTAAAAAATTATCTCTAGGTTTTGGCACCTTTTGGACACATCTACATGGTAGATTTTGTGTTTTTAAACATCCTACTATTAATTTTATAATTTTTTTAAATAATAGTGTCTAGGTGGTCATTTTGAGTGTGAATCTTTTAACACCTAGTTTTGTGCAATTATAAATCAATTTTTTACATTATTTGAAATCTAAATTATGTAATTAAGTATAATTTTACTTTTGATTTACATTATTTTAAAAGAATAGTATAAAAATTCATTAAAAGGTTTATTTTATTAAAATTATTCTTACATTAGTGTATTTTTATGACACTTACAACACCTCATTTTATCATAATATTTCATAATTTTTACTTTTTATAGCATTAAATTGAATAATTAATATGTTTTTCACTTTAAATTTTATTTTAATATCAAATTAAGTTAAAATTTCACACTAAAATATTTCATTTTAAGCATTTGTTTACTGTCTTATTTAAATGGAAGCTATGACTTTGCCATATTTTTCCTTAGATAAATCTCAAATGCTTAATGGAAATAACTATAATATCTAAAAAAATCATGTTAATTATTAATTTATGGCTCAAAATTTATGGAATATTTTTCTTTAGACTAAAAAAACTCCTTCTAGATGGCATCTAACCCCTAAGCTTACCAATGCATTTCAATAAAAATGGGATGAATTTATATCTATTATCTTGTAGAGTGTTAAGGATGAATTTCTTCTCCACATAAGTAATTAGGAGTCTCCTAGTGATGCTTGAAAACTCTTTGAATGCATGCATAAACGCACTTGTCTCTCAAATATTATCAAGTTAATCCTTAAATTTCTAACTACACTTATGAAAGGTGATGAGAAAGTTTTTAATTTTATTGCTAAAATTAAAATATTAAAGCCCAATTAGATGGAAATAATTGTAATTTAATTTAATATTAATTTTTTATTTTATCATTTAGTTAAATATTCATGAAAATTTTATAAATTTCATTTCAGTTTTGAATTATAAGTATCAAACCAAGCAAGATATCCTTGACCTTACCACCTTGTCTGTTCTCCTGATTCAATAAGAACAAGTTATGAATAGTTTTTATTATAAATATAATACCACATAGGAACTTATCACCTTAAATAATGTTTCTAATAACACTAAAAACTATAAATCTAACCCTAATTTTGCTAAAGGAAAATATAAGAATAAAAAATTTGGTAATAAGAATCATAAACCTAAGTTTAATGTAAATTACAATCAGTGTGGTAAATTTAGTCATAGAAGGGAAATTTATTATAAAAAAAATGATAAAATTAACAATAAATATTATAAAAATAAAAAAGGGAATAAATCTAATAAATAAGGATAATAATCAAAACCCTAATCAAAATAACAATCAAGATTCAAATGTAATTGTTTTATATGATACTTTATCTAATTCAAATAAAAATGAGTGGATTTGAGATAGTGGTGAATCACACCATATGACATTATTATATGATATTTTGTGTGAATTTAGAGACATATCTAAAATAATTTACTTGGAATATAATTCTCTTTTAGAAAAAACTAAATAGGGAAAAACAATGTTTTCAAATCTTATTATAAATGATGGTTTCTATGTACCTAAGCTTAAAAAGAATTTTCTATCTTTTTATCAACTTAAAAATGATGATTTAATTGTAAAATTTTTGGAACATAGTTATTGCATTAAAAATCAATCTAGTTCCTTGATTGTTAAAGGTATTCAAAATAATGGTTTATATATATTTTCTTCTTCTACTACACACTTTCTTTCATTGCATAGTAAAAATGAAACTTAATAATTACATGAAATATTAGGACGTGCTAATTTTATAAGTTTACATGATATGTATTTAAATAATATTATTGTTTGAATTCTTTTTGTCCTCTCTCATCATGAAACTTGTGAGGGTTGCTTATGTGTTAAGAAACATACTAACCCCTTTCACAAGAATCATTATATGAATTCCTCTCATCCTTTAGAATTGATTCATCATGATGTTTTAGGACCTATTTAATTTTTATATCTTAAAATTTCCCTATATTATGTTACTTTTATTGATGATTACACTATAATGATTTGGTCTTTTTTCATTAAAAATAAATTTGATATATTATCTAAATTCAATAAATTTTAAATTAGTGTTGAAAATACATCTAATTTTTCTATTAAGAGATTAAGAATTTATAATAGTGGTGAATATGTTAGTAAATATTTTATTATTTTTACATTATTTGTGGTATTAAAAATATAATTAATAACTACCTATTCTCCTCAACAAAATATTATTACTGAAAGGAAAAATCACACCATCATAGAAATGGCTAGAATAATGTTGCAATCTATAAATGTTACTAAATTATAAAAGGCTAAATCCATAAATACTATTGTGCATATTATAAATAAGGTTCCTATCAAATATTTTCATCTTTATACCCCTTTATAATTGAGGACTAAAAATAAACCTAGTGTGGCTCATCTTAGGATATTTGGTAGCCCTACTTCTATCTTTATTCCTAAAGTTAAAAAAAAGAAGCTCGATCCCACTTCCTGTTTTTGATTTTTTTTAGGTTATGTAAGTAAAAAAAATGTTTGAGAGTGTATTATCCTTATAAATTTCATATCATTGAGAATAGGAATGTTCTGATTCTTAAGAATATATTTGTGAGCCTTTTGTGTAACCTCCTCATTGTTATTCTATTGATAAACCTAAATCTCATATTTCTCCTTATGATGAAATGGATGCCCTTGAGGAAGTTGATATAGCTTTGGATATATAAGAGTCTAAAAAACCCCCTGAGTT
The DNA here is from genome assembly GCA_037957365.1 of Torreya grandis. Lineage (NCBI taxonomy): Eukaryota > Viridiplantae > Streptophyta > Pinopsida > Cupressales > Taxaceae > Torreya > Torreya grandis. The sequence continues at coordinate 325,287 of JARHVA010006809.1, read as the reverse complement.
TCATGTTCTATCTAAAATACCTAAATGGATAGAATCCCTAATTTAATTTTCTACTTTTGATAACCTTAATAAATTAACTAGAAGTCAACATTCTTATCATCCATTAATGACTATGTATTAATGTGAACCTCAATCATTTGAGGAAGAAACTCAATATGATAGAGGGAATGTTACTATGCAAGATGAATATAATACCTTAATTAAAAATTAGATTTTGGATCTTTTCCCTCCACCTAAAACATATTTTTTCAGTTGTAGGTGGATTTATAAGATCAAATATAATTCGATTGGTAAAATTGATAAGTTTAAATATAGATTAATTACTCATGGGTTTGTTAAAAAAACCCGTGATTGATTATACTAAAACTTTTGCTCCTGTAGCAAAAAAAAATACTGTTAGAATTCTTATTACTCTTGTAGTCCAAAATAATTAGGTTATTCATCAAATAAATGTCAAGAATGCATTTATAAATGGTGATTTAGAAGATCAAATATACATGACTCAACCTAAAAAATTTACTAACCATAATAGATAAAATTATGTAAGTTAAATAAATGTTTGTGTGGTTTAACACAATATCGTTGAGCTTGGTATTCTATAATTACTTATTTTTTCAAAGAATTGGGTTTCTCTAATTGCTACTCTAATAATGATCTCTTTGTTAAATTTAAAAATAGTCATTTCATTCTAATTATATTATATGTTTATTATTTGTTTATTATTAGTGATATATCTAGTTTAATTCATAAATATAAGGATAAACTAAATCAAAATTTTGAAATGACTAATTTAGTCATTCTGCATCATTTTTTAAGAATGGCAATATTCTAGGATAAAAATTGTATTGTTGTATCACAATATCAGCATGTTCATAACCTTCTTGTTAGGTTTAACATGCTTGATTGTAAATATTCTTCTACTCATATTGAAGTTATTGTTAAGCATGATCCAAAACTTGCATGTGAAAAATCTAACCTTACTTTATATAGAAAACTTGTTGGTAGTTTCATTTATCTAATCATTACTAGGCTAGATATTTCATATATTATTGGTGTTTATTATATATTTATGTAGGATCTATATTTAGATCATTGAAAATTAGTTAAACATATTCTTTGTTATATAAAAAAAGCAATTAATTTTGGTTTATTTTATTCTTCCATTAATAATGCTAAATTGTATGGTTATTGTGATGTTGATCACGCTAGTGATATTATAGATCGTAAATATACTTATGGACATGTGTTTAAGTTTAGTACATGTGTTATCATTTGGAGTAATAAGAAGCAACCTACTATCTCTATCTATTCTACTAAAGTAGATCACAAAAGTGTTATAGAAGCTACCAAATAAACCATGTGGCTATGCAAGTTTTTGGAATAACTTCATTTGGATGTTTCTCATAGTACCATCTTTCTTTGATATAACCAAAATTGTATAGCTCTAGAAATAAATCTAGTGTATCACCAAAGAACTAAACATATTGAAGTTCATGTGCATTTTATCTAAGATAAATTACTCAATAGTGATATTTATCTATAGTTCTATCTTATAGATGAACAAGTGGTAGATATCTTCATAAAATCACTAGGTGCTACAATGTTTTTTTAGTTTCATGCAATCTTGGGCCTCTCGGAGTTGCCATTGATGGGGATTGTGCATGACAATGCCACTTCCTAATGGCCATGTATTTTTTCTCTTTATCTATACTTATTATCATTATAAATCATTGTAAAATTCATGTGGAATTTATGTGATTTGAGTAAATTTTTATGGAAGTTTTACTTTTGTAACCTAATACATTACAATCATACTTTATAAAGAATGTCCTTATGTTATATCAAGAGAAACTAGGGATATAGTCTCATGATAATGCTAACCTAAACTCACTTTCAAGTATTTTATGGATTATAATTATTTTTATTTCAAAAGGTGATGTTTATCATGATGGAGGTTTTTTAATCCTCTAATTGTACACATAGTATAGTTCATTTTTTTAAGGTGACTATGACATTTATCCACACTTAGTATTAATGGGGAGTGTTATATCAATTAAAGTATAAGTGGTAATTATTAGCCTTTAGCTTACATTGGTAATTAATTTAAATAAATAATAATATATTATTTATTAACACAAGGTGGAAATCTCATTAAAATAAATAATATTATTATGGTTATTTAATACTTACCAAGTGTTTTGTTAATTAGATTTATTAGTATTTATGGACCCATTATTTTTAAAATGGTCACCTCCCTTGGTATTTCAATATAAATAGGATTTTACCCCTATTGTGAAATGATATTTGAATATGAAATTATTTTATCATATTAAATCTATAAAAAATGTGAAGGATTATGTGAAGAAGTGAGAAGGGAAGGCTTTGTATTAGGGTGAATTTTTTTTAATTAATTGAATATACTCTTTTGATTGTTTTTAAAATCTCTTTGAGGTTTTCCTAGGGTAAATATATGTCAATTACATTGTGATTTGATATAAATTACTCTAATACATCTTGTGTCTTGGTATTTATATATTTATTCAAAATTATGAATATGAAACTATATATAAGGAGTAAGGTAATAGAAGCCATGTACAAGTAGAGAGGAGCATACTTTCTTATGAGTCTCAAAAGAGACTCATAATTAATGTGGCCTATATCAAATAGAGGAAGAGTGATCATGTGTGTTGTGTGATGATGTATATGGGATCTGAGAACTAGATGTACTAAGTGATCTAAATATGAAACTACATATTGAGTAGGGATATGAATCTATGAATCTGACTAAACTAGCATGTGAAATGTGGTGCATTTAGTAACCCATTTGGTAGAAGTTGTAACTTGTGTGGATGATCTCTAATATAACACTAATATATGTGGTGGTGAAGAGAGAGGTCCTCTATATCTACAACATGTCTCTAATGTAAGGGTCTCTCTAATAAAGACATCCATGGGAGAGTATGCATACATGGTAATATTATAGGACTATACCTCACTTACACTAGTGGTTTGACTAAAATATAAGATGTGCTAATAAAACATGTGCTTCTAACTATAAATGGTGACTAATGTATAATTGGATGTAAAATAGGTAAAGGATATTCATATGGAAGGCCCTCAACTATAACCACTTGATTATAATGTATATACTTGAGACATGTGTATGGAAGATGGAATGACTCAAAGCTATTGTATCCAAGGTCTAACCAATAACTTATCAAATGTGCATGCACTAGGTATTACTATGAATTTGGTGGCCATATGTATGGTCCCAACCTATAATGTAAGTCAAATATCCATAATGAAACTTTAGACATAGCCACCAAAGCCATTAATAATTATATATATCTGATAAATATCCTACTCTAAATAACAAAAGTGATGTATAGGCATGATAGTACACATGTTAAAAATGGATCCATTATCAATCATGACACTATAAATATGATAATGATCAATTTAGGATCATACATAGAGTGCATATAAATTTGTGTCATTGTTAATCATATCTTACTCTAAAAAAGTGATAAGAGGTCTAGTTGGCATTATAATATGATACACGCAAATGATATTATGTAAAGGATTTGTATCCACTATATGAGTATGATAAGATGATAGTGGTGGACATTATTGATATGTATAATGAACACTTGAAGTGCCTAATATCTCATTAGCTATATGTTTTGGAAGCATATATGGAAATATTTTCAATGCTTTTGTTTCTATTAGTTGTGGTCTAGGTGCTTCTACAGGAGTGTTGATAATAATTATATTAGCTTTTATAAAATCTTGTATCTTATTTTAAAAGCTAATGCATCTATTGTTAGTGTGGCCTAGTGCCTTTTTATAGTCAAAGAATACACTAGAATCATAATTCCTTGGAATAGGCCTAGTCATATCAACCTCTTTGATGGGAGGGAGAGATATGACATTGTGTTCCAAGAGTTGTTATAGAACCTGTGTTGATGATTAAGGAATATTTGTAAAAGGTTTCCTTGGAAGAGATAATAAAACCATGTGAGGAGGTGGCTCTAAAGCTACATTAACTATGATTTTTGAATCATTCTTTTTCTCACTAGGTTTCACCTTATATGGAGTCTTATTATAACTCTTAGTATTTGAATATGATCTAGTTGTGTACTTTTGTTTTCCCATGGAGAGAATATTAACTTCTCTTTATTTAAATATATGGTAAATATCTATAAATTATGTAAAATTATTGAATAATATATCTTCATGCAATTTTGGTAACAAACTCTACTTAAATATGCCTTGGATTTCTCTATTTTCCATGGCACTAGTCATCTTTGCTAATATAGTTTTATATCACAAGACATATTTAGATATTGGCTCATTATATATTTTTTAAGTTATTACACTTGAGCATAAGAAACCTTATCACTGATGTTGATTGAAAAGTATGCCAAAAACATATATTCCAATGGATTAAATGTTATGATGGACTGATTAAGAAGATAATAAAACCATTGTAATGCATAGTACTTTAAACTACAAGGGAACAACTTAGTAAGGAACCAATCATTGGACACATATTCCAAACATGCTACATATAAATCTCATATATGGTGATCTAGGTCACCTTTACCATCATATAAAGGAAGTTTAGGTGCCACAAATCTAGATGGCTAAGGAGTTGTTGCTATATCCTATGCCAAAGCTTTGTGTAAAATAATATGAGAATCCAAGGCATGAGATGGTGTAGTGGAACCCTATTGAATATGAAAAATCTTAGCCTATAGATTTGAAACTCATGAATAAATTATTTTAAATATAGAGAGGAAGAATACATACTAGCCATAGGAGGTATTTTCATTATTTAATGTTGTTGAGTTAAAACAACTTATAGACTCTATGTTTCCCCCATAGTAGTTATAACAATATTATCATCTAGGGGAGTAGAATATTTACCATTATTATATTTTTCTTTATTTCACTTATAACTTGTAGAATTTTTGCATGATCATGGGGCTATTCTTGAAGTCTATCTCTAAAATTATGTAAAATCTCATCCTTATTGACTATAAGATTTTCATTATCAAGTCAGGGGAGTGTGTCTCAATTCCCATCTTATGTATCATTTTAATCTTGATTGTATTGTTCATGTTGGTATGTATTATCATTAAAGTCCATATAATCAGGGAGTGAAGTATCAATGAGGGGGGTTGTAACTAGTCCTTTATCTATGGTATAAGCTAAAATAGAAGGAATCTAAGTATGATCAATAGGATTACCACTAAACCTAACACTTCTTAAATGAAGAGATATAAGTTTTTGAGATGGAACATAAAAAATAAAATGAAATAGTACTACTAAAATAGAATATATAAAATTTGAAAAGCTTAACACAACCAAGACAAATAGGAAAAATAAGGATACAAACCCTAATAACATATAGGGCTAGTGTTGTGTAAAATTAGAAGTAAGTCAAGTTCACCAAATGATGTAACTTTCAAGGTATTATGGAATGTAAACCCTAGGTTGTTAAGGGGTCTAAGTATTGTAGATCAAGGGAGAGATATACAATAAATATAACTACTAATTTGTGAAATAATTAACCTAGTATAATATTTCCAAAAATAGTAATAAATGACACAAATAGCTACTTATCTAGAAAATGAGTGATATGAATGATCTAGAGGCTAAAAACTAACATAGAAGATGATCAAGGTGTCATGAATAGGATCTAGGTATTACAAAACCTCTTGGAAAATACTATGGTACCTTTGATAGTAGCATACCATACATACACATAATACTTTCAACTTTTATTAAATACTGATGCTTTACATCTTGTAAGAACCTGTTAAGACTCAATCTCTCTGAGTACATGCCTTAAGGGGTGCACCAAGAAAGGGGTGGGCAAACCATTTGTGTTTTTCAAGATTGTTGTCCCTTATTTCCACATTACTACCAATCCAACCAGTTCCTGAAACCATTCCCTAAGTAATTATTCCTCCTTTTCACACTCCAATATTTTCCCACTTTAAATAATCATTTTCTTTACCTTAATCCCATTTTTTTAGTTAGATATACTAGGTTGACCTGTATATTTTTAGGTGATTTTCACTTAGGAACTAGTTTAGCTCTTAGGCAACCTAGCTCATGACCTAGTGGATAATTGTTTAAAATTGTACAAGGTTGACAGAGTCAACCATACCTACCAAGATTTTTGGAAGGGTTTAGGATAAAATCCACTTATATATACAATATCATTTCATCATTAGTTCATATGCAATCAAGATTTATTATTCACTTGCATTTCTTGACAATTTGTTCTTCCACCATTCTACTTGAGGAGTCTTAGCTTATGGTTTCTACGTAGAGAATCTAGTCTTGTGGATAAGTCTTGTATGTTCTGGCCTTTCTTAGTGATCCTCAAAAACCAAAAAAACCTATTTTGAATCCCCTTTGGCTAAGGGATAGATTGAGTCTTGATAGGTTCATCATTCAAGTAAATATTCTCTAACTTTGCTCCTCTCTTTACTAGATAGAAGTATAATAAGTATTGGCTTAGAATAATATTTATCTTCATCATCCATCTATTAGGGTATTAATCATACTTAACTTAATTGATATAATCTTATTAATTTTTTATTTATTTACTAAACACTCATGTTGTGCCACAAGCTTTGGTGAGCACTAAATCAGATTTACTTTACTTGTTATTAGTTTAGTGATATATCAAAACATAGAAATCCCTTAGGGTTATTGCATGATTATGCTTTAATGGAGGTTTTGGAACCCTCCATATCATAGTGTATTTCAATAAGATATCCCCTAATGAGGTCTAATAGACCCCCATATTGGTCATGTTCCTACTTAACAAATGTGTCCCCAATCGAAAGTGTATGGTATTATCTATCTTTTCTAAGTTAGGATTGATTTATAGACATGATGCATATTTGATTACATAAATTTTGGTGAACCCAATGTGAACCTAAAACTTTCAAGTTTTATTTCACATTTTTCTTTATTTTGTCATTTTATTATCATATATTTGTAATACTAGGTTGATAGTGTCAACATAATTCTAATTTCTATATGCAGGTTTAACACACAATCATATCAATATTATTTCATTCTATTTGTGCAAGTTTTCTAGAATTTAGTTCAAATTACTATGTCAACCCAATTTATCCTATACATTATGAGGCTTAAGTTCAACATAATAATTCAACCCAATCAACATAGTAGAATTTGTAAGTATAAATCAGGGTACTTCAACAATAATCTTATTTTTCCATGCATCCTCCAACCCACCAAGTACATAGTCATTCCTATCAACATAGTCACTTATAGAATATTTGGTTTTCCCCTATTTACTATACTACATTGACCCTATCAACTCTGTATAATTTTCAACCCTTATTTTTTATACTAGATCAACCCTATCGACTCTATGTAAAATTTACACCCTATTTTCTATACTAGGATGACCTAGTCGACTCTGTACATTTTTTTGCTTTCCTTATCTATCGACCCAATTTTTTATTTATCCTTCTTACCATTATGTTAATTTATGTCAAGTCATCATGAAGTCTCATATCATAATCATCTTGGATAGCTTTAATCCATTTAGATACTATTTGGGATGTTCATTTATCCCTTTCTTTTCCTCCCAAGAGCACCATCACTCTTAAGGCACCTCTTCCCCTCCTTCATACATCACTTAAAATCACACCTCAAAATTAATTTTATGGATATCATCCTCTATATACCTACCAAGACACTTCTCATCTTAAAAATATTAAAACCAATGTGGGAGAATTTGACACAAGTTTAATCAATAATCCCATTAATAATCCATCTTCTAATAACTCTCCCCCTAATACCAATTTGGGGAGTACTCCTACAAATATCAACCTAGATATTGATACAACTCAACTTATTTCTGAGGTTATCCAATAGATAAATATAATGCAAAACTTTAACACCATTTGAATGATGTAACTCCAACATCATTTGACTAATATAGATAATCAATCTCTAGCTATCCATCCTCAAGCTAATCCTAATTACATTCCTCCACCTCTTATAGATGCCTCAAGTAATCTTATTCCTCAACTCATAATGAATAATACAATGCTTCATACTATTTAGAATGATGTTTTATCCCCATTCATTATATCCATTGGTATTGGTAACATATCTCCAACTATCAAGTATGATGGGGCTAAATACCCAGCCTCATTTCTCAAAGCATTTGGTAACCTTTACAAAAAATGGATCCAAACTAATACCTTATCCACAACTAAAATCTTAGTCAAAACCTTTACTATCAATGTATTAAAATGGTACAACCAATTACCCCAACATTATATTTGGTAACTTGAATATTTGGTAAATCCTTTAATTAAAGAGTTCAACATAATGATCTTCCCAAAAATTGTCTTAGCCACTTCATCAATGCTAAGCAATCTCTCACTGAATCAACTTATGACTTTATCAAATGATGAAAATCATTGGACCATAAAGCTAACCATAAAATGATAGATGATAACTTGATCAAAATCTTTATAACTACTTTAACTCCTCTTCAATATAAGGTTTGAACCTTTGCTCCCCAAATACTTAATGAGGCTCTTGACCAATCTAAATGTCAAAAATTTCTCATGAAGTAATTCTATCCTGATCCTAAACTTTTAAAATTATATTTTTAAACATCTACCAATTCTATTCCTAGTAATACTCCATAAACCAAACCTGGAGTTACCTAAGTTGACATTCCTTCATCTTCTCACACACCACTTTATATGTAGCAAATGGAACAAATTTTACCACCCTATAAACCTTTCACCTATTCTAACAATCATCCTAAGTGGTATGAACCTAATCAATTTTTTTGGTTTCATGCTAACATTAGTCACTATCATGAATCTTGTAGAGGGCTCACTAAATTTGTTGTCTCCTATATGTTTGGTGAGTCTTTAATTATGATTCTATGATCAACCTTTGTTGTCAAGAGTACACAAGTACTTCTCAAAAGTGATAGGTTTCTAAATATTTTACCTCAAATAGCCAAAAATATTTTTCAAATAATCAACCAAAGACCAAGCATGTTTGTGCCATTAATGCTGATTATGACCAATAATACAACAATTATCAATATATTAACACTACCAAGCTCAATTATCATCATATGCTATCTCATAAAGATCCTATTACAAAACCTAAGAATCCATATTTAGAAGAACAACTTCTTAAAGATACTAAAACTACTAATCTAGCTTTGAAATCCCATGAGGAACCACTGTATCCTTTTGAACCTCTAGCTACATCCATTCCTTCACAATCTACTTTACCCTCTAAACCTCATGTTAGTTCTTATTATAAATCTCATTGGAATTTTCTTGAAGAACTTAACTCTATTCCTTGTAAGATTTCACTTATGGAGGTGGTTTGTACATCCCCCTATCATCTCAAGTTCCTTATGTAATAACTCTAAGAAAGTGAAGATCCATCCTCTATCAATGAAGAATCACCTTTTATTGCAACTCAAACTACCAATGTAAATACCATTTAAACTGTGTCCTTATTCTAAATATTCTATTTAAATTATTGAAGAAGACATGATTAAGGATGAAATTCTTTTTCATGCTTATTATCAACCACTTTTTATAAAGATAGCCATTAATACTACCCTTATACATAAAGATATAGTTGACGAAGGCTCTAGTATCAATTTAAAATCTTTGTGGCTTATCCAATAAATTGGTTATAACAAATATCATCTCAAACAAACCCATCTTACCTATCATGGTTTTGATAAGACTAATCAAAAACCACTTGGTTGTATTTGGATTCCATTAACCATTAGACTAAAGATCATTTGAACTAATATTATGCTCCTTGATTTACCATTGTCTTGTAATATACTCCTTGGTCACCCATGGACTCATAGAATGAGGGCCATTTCTTCTTCTAATAGTCAATTCATTAAAATCTTACATAATGGCAAATGATATAATCATGAAGATGATCCCAACCCTTAGAATATTCAACTTCTTAATCCCAAATCTCAGTACCATATTCCTACCATTCCTAAGATCAATACTACTCCTTTTCCTAAGTTTATCAACATCAATCCTAATTTACAAGTCACTCTTGTATATTTTTATGATAATGAACCTAATGACTTGAAATACTACCAAGCTATCTCCATACATTTCATAGTGGCTTCCTCCTTCTTTATTACCTCAAGACCATACTATTCTTCTTATTGATGAGATTACTAACTTTCCCCCTCCATGCAATACTCAATATCCTTCTTTACTTGAATATTCCTTCACTTAAAATGATTTTGAAATGGCCAAACTATTTCAAGATTCTCTCATCATGCCTCCATGTATATATAGTGATATTGGGATTTCAACCTCTAAAACTTCCTGACTCTCAAGTATGTATAATTTCTCTAACCTATGATGATAATTACATAATCACCCAAGCTAAATCTTGAGACTTGGATGTCCAACACTTTCATAAAACCTTCATATCCATATTTAACTAGGATGTCCATACCATTTACATGACTATTAATTTTGATCCCAAAGGTTATGTGCCTCCTACCAATTCTTCAATTATTAATAATCCTTCAGTGGTATAGCAAATTATAACTTCTACACTTATGAAAATTTTTGCATCTCTTTTACCACCTATAGATCCAATCATTAATCCTTACCCCATCACTAAAACCAACAACATTATAATCCTTTCTGATCCATCTCTCTCTCCTAATCCCAAGATTACACTCAATTCCAAGGTAACCAATGTCCATTAGATACATTCTAAGTATGATCACCATGGAAATCAAATTATATATCTCAAAGTAGAACCTTGCCTAGTGATGAAGCTATTCTAAAAATACTTCATTCCTGAGAACCTCAACTTCCTTGGTAACATCATAAACTTAGGAATCTTAAAACTAAAACCCCTTATTTAAACAAATTCATTTCTATCATTAATCCCAAACCTATTCCAATCTCTTCCTTAGCTAATGCACCATATCACTTCTAAGAGGACAATGTCATGCTTATTGAAAAAACCACTTGCATTAAATATGGTGCTCCATCCTATCCTTAAAAAATTATAGTTTCTCATGAACTCTCACTTACCAAAACATGATAATTTTAGCTTATTATTTGATAAATATCATGAAATATTTATTTGGTCCTATAAGGACATGCCTAGTATTGACCCTAACATTATGGTGCCTAACATTATTACTTATCCTGATGCCAAACTTGTGCATCAAAAACAAAGTAAATTTCCACCCAAAGTTTCTACTTTATGTCACAAGGAAATCATCAAATTAATCAATGATAAATTTATCAAACCAGTGGACTATTTATAAAAAGTTTCTAACATTATTCCCATTCAAAAAAAGGTCACTATGGTCATTCACATTTTTATTGATTTCCACAATCTTAATCTCACTTGTCCTATGGACAACTTACTTTTACCTTCAATAGATGCCATCATTGATTCCATGACTAGTTATGAAATGTTATCTCTTATGGATGGTTTTTTGGACTATAATTAGATTCACGTTGCCCCTGAGGACCAACATAAGACCACTTTCACCATAGAATGGGGCATCTATTGCTATGTCAAAATGCTCTTCAGCCTCAAAATTGTCAAAGCCACTTACCTATGAGAAATGACTCATATGTTTCATAATCCTATCCACAAAATGGTTGAAAAATATGTGGATGATCTCATTACTAAATCCAAAAGTCTTAAAACTCATCTCTCAGATCTTTTTATCATCTTTGATTTTCTTCTTAAATACTGGGTTAGACTCAATATTTACAAATGTGTCTTTGTTGTCATATTTAGAAAGTTGTTAGGGTTCTTAGTATCTCTCCATGGCATCGATGTTGACCCAACCAAGATTAGTGATATTATAAACATGCCCATTCTTCAATCTCTTCTTGACATTCTACTTACTTAGGCAAAGATGGGGCGATTAGATGATTTATCCTTGAAATGGCTAATCACATCCACTCTATCAATTCTCTTCTTAAGAAAGTTAATGCCTTAGAATGGATGGATCCTTGTCAAAAAACCTTTGATAACATGAAAGAGTCATTTATTCACCTTCATACACTAAGTCCTCCTTCCAAAGATTGACCATTTATCCTATATACTTTTTCCACACCTATATTTGTTGGGGAGATGCTTTCCCAAAAATATTATACTAGAAGAGAGTATGATATTTAATACATTATCTGAGGCCTAATCAATTATGAGACATATTATACCAATTTAAACACAATTTCCTTGCTATCTATTTTAGAGCTAAAATTTTTTAGCACTATATGATATACAAAACCACTTATGTCATCATTTATTCCAACCCCCTTCATCTTTTCTTTTCTAAATCCTTTCTTTCTAGAGATAGAACTAACAAATGGATGGTCCTCCTTATGGAATTTTATCTCCATATTATGACTCAAAAAGTTTTTAAAGGATAATTCATAATTTATCAGCTTACCATAGCTCATTTTCCAGTTACCAATCACCTTCAAGATAGTTTTCTAGATAAAAATATCCTCTATATTGAAGGTATTAATTGATCTATCTCTCTCAAATATTACTTTCATAACTTTATCACTGATCTTGAAGAAAATAATCTAGATGAAACCAATATTTCCCATGATACTATTAAACCCTAAAGTAGTTATTGAAGAGCTTCCTAAAGTTAATATTGACTTACATAAGGATACTTGTACCCTTCATTTTGATGATGCTAAATTCCTTCAAGGAGCCAAGGATGGTTCCACTCTTACAAGTCCTCTTGGAAAAATTAAACCTTTAGCCTTTTACTTTACCTTTGATGTCACCAATAATATGGCCAAATACGAAGCTCTAATCTTTGGCATGAGATTTGCTCTTGATCTATAAATTCAATATTTTCATGCCTTAGGTGAATCTTAGCTTATTTACCACCAAGTCAATGGTTATTACCAATGCAAAAAACAAAAAATATCTTTACCTATCATGAAATTGCAACCACTCTTGATAATGATTTCATATCTTTTACCATTGAGCTTATCCTTAGAGATCCAAATTCCATTACTAATTCCATAGCTTCTTTATCTTCTTTCTTTCATCCATACCATGTCCTTTCTGATCCCACTTATATTATATAAATAAGAAAATATCCATCCTCTAGTCAACCACTAGATTCACTTATCTACCACATAGAGGTTTTTACCATTAAATAAATCCCATGATATAAATACATCATTAAATTATTGGAACATCAAACTTATCCTCCTAACTTAGACTCACATGAAAAGACACACATTCATAAACAAGATTTTAAGTATGTATTTAGACATAAAATTATTTATTATCATGATGATGAAGGTACCCTATCTATTATGTTATGAAAGATGACGTCCCTCTTCTTCTTGAACAACACTTGGTGGCATTTGTGGTGGCCACTGTAGTGGACATGCTACATCCTACAAATGCCTATGTATGGGTTACTTTTGGCCTAATCTTAAAAAAGATGAAATCAAATTTTAAAAAAAGTGACGATATAATTCATTCACCTCCAATTGAGCTTTAATTTATTAAATCTCCTTGGCCATTCTCTATGTGGGGATTAGATCTCATTGGTAAATTACTTTGCTCCCAAAATGGGCATGTTTTTATCATCATTGCTCCCATATATTTTACCAAATGGGTTGAAGCCATGCCCCTTGTTAATGTCACTAGTAAAACCATTACCAAACTCATTATTAATAAAATAAATTTCCACTTTGGTATTCCCCATACTATCATTTTAGATAATGGTGGTAATCTCAAAAATAAGGATGTCAAACATCTTTGTGCTAAATTCAAGATCAATCACAAATTTTCTACAGCTTGTCATTTGCAATATAATGGATAAGTTAAGTCTAATAACAAAATTATCAACAAAATTTTCCAAAAGACAATCCATGAAACCTACATAGATTCACACCTTCATATTTACCCTACTCTTTAGGCCTATTGGACTAGCATACATATTACCACTGGGGTAACATTGTTCTCTCTAGTCTATGGTTCTAAATAAGTTATTCTATTAGAAGTTGAGGTTCCCTCTCTTTGTATATATTTTCATGGTATAATTCTTTATGAATAATTACATGAATCTCACCTTCATTCCCTTAATTTCCTTGATGAATTTAATCTTTCTACCTTACAACATAACTACCAATACAAGGCTCGCATTACCAAACAACATAGCAAATATGTTAAAATTTGCATATTTATGTTGGTGATATTATTATTAAATTATATTAAACTCATGATAAAGAAGGTAAATACACCCAAAAATGTTAGGGCCCCTATTTAATCAAATATATTCATGGTCCAAGTACTTACCACCTTCAAATCAATGAAGGCCATATTTTCAAAGATCCCACCAATTCATAATTCCTTAAAAAGTACTTTGACTTAACATTTCATTATTTTCATACATTCTATCTACATATATCTAACACTTTTTATAGGTTACTTACATGGGTCTCTCCCTCCACAATAGTTCTGTCTATTTACAAACCTTTAGTCCTTCATGTTTGGTCTTTTGATTTCCCCTTTATCTCATGAGTTGCATTGTAAAACCGTAGATAAGACCTGGTCTTCCTCATGATGTACTATAGTCTCTTTATTTTTCATACCTTTTCACACTTTTTCACCCCTTAGGTTTCTCTTTGGTGAATTTTAGTGTAAGACCATGGATAAGACCTAGCCTTCCTCACAAAATACCATATTTCTTATCCCATTTATTTTCACATGCTTTTTCATAGCCTTGGGTTTCTATTTTATTATTTAAAGTGTAATAACATGGATATGATCTATCCTTCCTCATAAAATTACCATCCTATCATTCCTTTTCTAAAATTTGTTTTACAATAATTACAAATTTTGATCCTTGTTCTCACCTTTAGCTTTTGCTTCCTTTGTTAGCTGGAATTTGCATAACAAATCCATGCTAGCATGTTTTAATACATTTCCCTCATTATTATGATAAGTAATCACACTTTCATATCATTGTATCCCTTTTTTTCACCCTTTTCACATTTTTTTCAATTTGAAGTAGTTCAAATTTGTTCCATATGTCATTCCTCTTGGTTTCCTATACTTTCACTCTACATTGGATTAAAAAAGTTCAACATCAAGATAACACCTTTATTTCACCTAGATTTATGAGACTCTTAGACACCATGATCTTTGATGTTATCTCTCTTAGCAACCAAATCCCAAAGTTTTTAAATGAAAGTCATCTTTAGCACCCATGTTTGGCTTTCCAAATTAGTATGGAGGAGGAATAGAAAAATCCATCAAGAAAGTTAAAATATAAATCATTTGAAATAAAATAAAATGATATAAAAAAGGAAACATACAAATCTCAAAATTCAAAATCACACCAAAATATGTGATTATAAACACATCTCTTATCTCTAATCAAAGCTCAAAATCCACAGTTGGCCTCACATAGAGTTGAGGTCCATTGGGGTGTGGTAGGCTAGTATATTGAAATTGGATAATTCAATAAAATTTATGGTGCTACCAACTTTCTCACATAAGTACCTAATCTTCATAGTAGACTTATGGCTCTATAAGGGTTACTAAAGAACAAAGAACACATTATGGGAATGTAGGTCCATTTTAATTTTTATACACATAGCCTTCATGGGATAATCTATTTAATACATTTATTGACCTAAGACTTTTGTAGCTAAGAGAAGTTATTTAAAATCCTTAAGGTCAAAATTCCTCTTATTTTGACAAACCTAATTTGAGTGTCTTAACTTCGATAAAGAGTTCCTCTACCTTATTTTTTCATTCATTCTCCCCTCCACCCATTTCATTTTCACCCTTGATAGGCAAACTATGATTCTAAATATGTTTTACCTTATTCTATATTAATTTATTCTTCACCTATTAAAAACATTCTAGCACTACTTTGTTTCAATTTTATCTATCCTTAGAGAGAAACAACGTGTTTGAGCATTTTGGATTACTTTTTTTACACTATAAATTTACATTCCTAGACTTGTTTTGCTTCTTTTTACCATTTTTAATTATTGTACCACCCTTATATTGTAGACACCTAAATTTGTACCTTTTTCCATTTTTGAGTGAGATAAGGATTGTTACTATTCACTCATCAATGTTACTTTACCATTTTGTTACTAATTTTACATTGATATTTGATTACCATACTTTTTGACATGTATCCCTGGTTTGAATTGGTGAGTTTTAGTTTCTTACTTGAGGTTTACTTGTTTGAGTTTTATGGTATTTAGTAGCCTTTGATTTTTGATTACCTAATTTAATCTTATTTTTGACTTGGTCATTTGGTCTAACATAATACTTGTCACCCTAGCTTAAGAAACTCTCAAGTACATCCCATCTTCATAGCACTAGTTATTTTAGATTTATTATCTTTGTTTTATTTTTCTCTTTAGTTTTTTATTCTTGTGTTTGTCAAAAGTAGTCTTTGTTCCCTACACACATCAAAACTAACAACACAACATACAACCATCTAGTGATAAAGGTAAGTCAAGGTATGCATACATTTAATTTTAAGTTATTTACTTTATATCATTTACTTTTAGTTATTTTATGCATTAAAATACTAGAACTTTTTTATCATCATCCTTATGTGTCCTTATGTTCTTTCTCGAATCACCATCCCCTATTACACCTTAGTGACATGTGATAAGCTTCAAGTGGGGCATATGAATACACATAATAGTTTTAAATTTTATCAAATATTGATGCTTTACATCTTATAGGAACCTATCAAAAATCTATCTCTTTTAGTGCATACCCTAAGGGGTGTAATAGAAAAGGGGTGGCCACACCATTGGTTTTTCATAGGATTGTTATCCCTTATTTCCACATTATTACCAATCTAACCAGCTCCTAAAATTATTCCCTAAGCTATTACTCATCTTTTTCACACTCCTCAAGTCTTTTCCCACTTTCCATCCTTATCCTCCTTACCTTAATCCCATTTTGTTTTTCATTTTTACTAGGTTGATTGGGTCAACTTTGTATAGTTTTGGGTTATTTTCACTTAGGAACTAGTTTGGCTCTTGGTCGACCTAGCTCATGACCTAGTGAATAATTATCTAAAATTATGATAGGTTAACTAAGTCAACCTTGGCAGCCAATATTTTTGGAAGGGTTTATATTCAAATAAACCTATATATATAAGATCATTTCATCATTATTTCATATGAAATCAAGAGTTATTATTTTATTACACTTCTTTACAATCTGATCTTCCACCATTCTACTTAAGGAGTCTTAGCTTAGGGTTTCTACTTGGATAATCTATTTTTGTGGATAAGTCCTAGATTATTTGACCTTTATTAGTGATCCTTAAAAACCAAAACAACCTATTGAAAATTCCCTTTAGCCAAGGGAAATATTGAGTCTCGACAGGTTCATCATTCATTAAAGTATTCTCTAACATTACTCCTCTCTTTATTACATAAAAGTAACATAAGTATTGGATTAAAATAATATTTATCTTCTTCATCCATATATTAGGGTCTTATTCATACTTTTCTTAATTGATATTCTCTTATGCATGTTTTATTTATTTACTAACCCGTCATGTTATGCCACAAGCTTTGGTGAGCACTAGATCACATTTACTTTACTTGTTATTAGTTTAGTTAGATATCAAAACACATGATTCTCTTAGGTTTATTGTGTGATTATTCTTGACTAGAGGATTTGTAACCCTCCCTAGTATAGTGTATTACAATAAGATATCTCCTAATTAGGTTTAGCAAATCCTCATATCGGTCATGTTCCCACTTAACAAATGTGTTCCTAATTTGAAATGTATGGTATGATCTATCTTCTTTGAGTTAGGATTGATTTATAGACACGATGAATTAATGATTTCATAAATACAACACTATTATTTTCTTATTCAATGCTAGTGTCCTTGTATAGGGACTGATGTGAAATTTTGGGATCATTTATGTCTGAGTTTAATAGGCCTATTCATGTATGGATGAAACCTACTTCACTATCTATGACCTATTTTGGATTGATTCTATATGAAAACTCTAGATCTCCATGTTTTTAGGGTATTTGAGAAGTAAAATTAGAAAAAGTGTGATGTTATCTAGGTAGGTTGGATGTCCTCAACAACTCACTATGTTGAGAATTGCCTACATACCAATACCTTGAAACGGGATCAATATCAAATTAGTTCTCCCAATCTAAGTGTTTTTGCAAGTAAAATTTAATGATATTATGAGTGTTGAACTGAGTGCTTTGAATGAGGCTTGAGACTAAAAATCTATGTATTCATATCTTAAAGTGGTTGTAGATGAGTGCATGTAGAAGTATGGTAGAATAGGGATCAATAACCTTGATTTTGTACAACATTTTTTAGCTCAATATTTGGGATTTTGGGTCCCTTACCCATTAAAAATATTACTCAAATAACAAAAAATACCTTAATTAATGGAAAAAACCATCAAGGCATCTGATCAACCAATAACACTCAAACCCAATTACCAAAATTATTAAAAACTACTTTAATTTAACTAAAAGAAACACAAATATCTTAAATAAGAAACTAAAATTCCTATATTTCACCCCTTTTCACTATGTTATGAGATAAAATAATCCTATAAGTAGGATTAGGTATAAAACATCCACTTTTCTTACTTTTTAATATCATCCATTCTTTTGAATTACTCTTATGTACTAAGTCCAAACTTGGTGAGATATACCTTTCCTCAGACAAACTTCTATAAAAAAAAATTTGCTATCTGAATCCCTATTACTTTTGTAATTGATCCCAAAAGCTCCATTAGTTGAGGTGATGACATCAAAATAGACAATCTTGATTTAAATTCCTCTTTCATCAAATTTTTTGTAATAGATTTTGAGGACATAACATGATCATTAACTAGATAAACTACGAAAACCTCTTCTTTAGCCTCCTAACACCAAGAAAGATCCACTTTATGCTAGTAATTTTTATAATATTCATCCATATAACCAATTTTAAAAAAAATCCTAGACTTGAAGGGTAAACCCTCATAATTAAGGGTTTGGGGCCAACATATGTTTGAAACTCTTAATTCAATATACTCAGGTAAAGCTTGGGATGTATCCAAATAAATTAGAACCCTAGAAAAGGTTATTCATGAAAAGTTCAAATAGGATGCATCAATTTACAATAAATTCCCTAGGGAGTTTCCAATAATTATTAATGTAGAATTGACCAAAATTAGAGAGGAAGATAAGGCAACTACACCCTAACTGGTCTGAAGGATAGATTTTCAAATAAAGGGTTAAAGTATGGGGACCAGGGTTTCATAAGAAGAAGATGATGATTAAATTTCCATGATTTTTACTATAGCATATTATTAAAATCTACAAGATATTAGAAAACCACTATAAATAATCCTTTGGCATAGGCATATAATTTAGGCTATCTTCCAATAAAGGCTACCGTGAATCTAAAATCCATTGATGAAGGCCAAAAATGGAAGTCCAAAACTTATCAAACCTACATACTAAACCCATTTTGGAAAATCCTACCTCATTTTACATAACTTCCATCAAAGCTTCTTTTTCAAAAATAATAACCGGTGAATATTTTACAGTGGCTAAGGTTTTAATTTACTTTTTCTGATAATTTAAATGGCCAAATGAAGGACCAATTGCTGATAGTTCTACCAGGGAAGGAAAAGACTCAAGCCATAAAACTCCTTCATCAAGCACCTTTATCTCCTTCCTTTTCTCACTTATCTCCTCATTTTGACCAAATTTTTCTTCCCTCCTCCCGTCATTAGTGATTTAAATCTTCCCTTACCACCATTCTCCTCAATCATTATCAAGAAACTATGGTTTGTAGGGGGTATAGGGTTTTGCCCACCTCACCAATCATAGTAACGTCAGGTTTTAAATCCTTCATATTGGTAGGGTTCACCAAAATCTATGACATCTCCTTCACATGATTCATCTATGACTAGATATTATACTCTTGATTTTTCATAACTTATTCTAAGCTTGTTTATGTATTTTGCATTTTATTTTGATCCAATGGATAAAGGGATAAAACTCATGTATTTATATGGATATAGGGATTTTATAGAGTTTAAAATAGGTCTAAGATGAACTTAGGTGTCATAAGAATTTAAAAACATATCTATTTGGTTTGAAATTAGGTAAGGGACACTAATATAGTCTTTTTGTCACTAGTTCAATGTGTTAGTGTCCAAAGAACTGTGTTCATGTCTAGGTAGCAGAACCTGGTGCACTAAGGGCATAGATCCCTAGGGTAAGATCTAAGACTAATTTTGGGATGTCTATGGATGCATGGTACCTACATGAAATATGGATAAGGGTCTAAATATTCCCTAAGATAGCTCTAGGGCTAGTTAGGGATGGGTGGTCTCAAGTGACATTGATTACACTTAAGTGGCATTTTATATGACTATATTTTGTTTTATTGTTTATATAACCTAGTTAGCTAGTTAAATTTTGTTTGATTCCAATTTTTTATTATTTTCTTGTTCATCCCATTGGGTTGACCACCTCAACCTAGTTTGACCCCACCTATCTAAATAGATTGACTAGTTTGATCTTGTTCATTCTAAACCTTTAACTTTATCATTTCCCTAAAAAGTGTTTAAATAATATTTTTTATCATGAAACATTTTTTTGATGATGACATACATAATAATAAAAATAGAATGATGAATTTTAATAGTCCTAATAAAATTTTTAGAACACATTCTTTAATTACTAATACAAGACTTGTCAATATCCATGTTACTACTAGAACTACCAATTATGGGACTCCTCCCTATTAGAAAGCACACAATCCTTTATTCCTAAAAATGATAGAGTATGAAAGTAATCTTGAGTACATAGTTAAAATGATCATGTTCATTAATGAAAAACCTCAACATCGAGGTAAGGATCCCACAATCATTTATAACCTTGTAGACACTATTTTATACTTATGTGGCACCTTAATCTATTAAAATTGGAAATTTAAGACCATGGCTTTTCCTCTTAATTATATACCTTTCCCACTTCTACATGTGTCACATCTACTCTATATTGTGCCCCTTATGCTATATCTCTTAGTCTGACTAGTCTTATGTTGATGAACTAGGTCTTATATCTTTCCTAGAATTCTTTGTACTTATCTTCCATCTCTATAAGTTATGAACTTATACCTCCTTTCTTTCTACCTAGACACTAATGTCCTATATAGATAGTAGCATTTAATATATTATCTTATCCTAACATAAGTGTCTAGTTCCCTAAATTCATATATTTTTAAATGAAACATATCCTAATGGTTAGTCTAAGTGCTTTAATGTGAGTTATTTCTCTAAAGGGATTGATATAAATACAAGATCAAGCCTCATTCATTCCTGAACTAGAAACACAAGAACAATACTAAGTATTATTACCAAAGAGAATTCAAAGAGCATTAAATTTAATAAAACTTCCCTATTTCTACATTAGTCATAGGTATAACACATATACATGCTTGAATCACTAAAGGAGTAACCCAAGAGCCTGATTTTCCAAGTTATAAACTATGTCATTTTTATAATTAATTTATACATATTGTATGTTTCACACACAATACAACATGTAAGGTATGAATGCATGATTTTGAGGCCCTCTTCTATATTATTAGCTATGTAGGAAACAACCTTTGGTAGTGGGGTCTTTAGATTCAACTTGACATTCTATGTCCACTAACCCATTTTTTTCCTAACATCACTATGAAGATGGAGAAATAGGTTTTTTCCATTTCATAAGGAGAAATAGTCCAAGACTTAGATATGAATGCATCAAATAAAATGTGAATCAAAACCTAGAAGCATCCATGTAATCACATCCTTTTTCATCAGATAATCCATATAGGACACTTGCATCAAACTTATAAAATATCATCAATACAACTATCCTAGGCTAACATTAGTATCCAGAGTACCAAAAGTGTCATCTCTAAAATATGATGACTATTCTAGAATCTCCTTCTAGCATATTATCTACCTATTTAGATCGATAATTGCATTATAATCATAATAATCTAAGTAAATCACTTATTTATCATTTCTATATGTAGTATAATTTTAATTTCTATAT
This sequence comes from Torreya grandis, assembly GCA_037957365.1. Classification (NCBI taxonomy): domain Eukaryota; kingdom Viridiplantae; phylum Streptophyta; class Pinopsida; order Cupressales; family Taxaceae; genus Torreya; species Torreya grandis. The sequence goes on along the minus strand of JARHVA010006809.1, from coordinate 303,108 downwards.
TTTAGACTATCTCAACATAATAAATTTAGTATATGCTTATATCTGAGTTTAACATCTAATTAGCCTACTAAATATCTGATTATCATCCTTATGCCATTTCATTTATATATAAACCTTTAATAAAAATATAGGGTTAAATATAATATCACATTATATATACATTTTATGGTTAAACATTTGGTGAACCCCATCCATATGAATGTAAAAAAAAATTGATCTAAGGCTTCCAAGCCTCTTAGGGTTTTAGCTAGTTGTGATGAATTTTTAGATCTAAAACATTAACTTAGGGTTTTACCCTCCTATAGTCACAAGGGATTCTTATTATTATGATTTCAAGTGGATTATTCCTTGATTGGTGCATTTCAACCTCCAAACAAGTCCATTTAAAAATTCCTACTAAGTATTTTGTACTCATATTGTTATATGCCAAAAAATCTTTTTGTTTAATAAAATTTATTATGGATTTTTAATTTTTACAATTTACTCTTTTTAATAATATTTACATACAATATTAATGGTACAATTATGTTAAAATTAATTTTGGTGCTTCATTAAAAAACAAATTTTATTCAAAAAGCTGTCCCATATCTCTAAAAAATATTCCTAATTTATTGTAATTGTTAATTCTTTATTTAAAATATTTTAGGGTTTTTCCTATGAAGCATTCCACATTATTTGGCCAATTTTTTATTCATAATAACTTAAATTCCTAATTACTCAAAGTTTTCTCATTAATATTTTTATATAGACAAAAATCTCTTTTTTTCCACAATATTTTATATATTTGTCAAATTTATAAATTTTCTATTTTTAGTAAAGTTAGATTTACATGACACACATGTACTTTTGTTTCCCTATTTTTTTGGGTTTGTTATAGTTCCATTTTTATAGAAAACCCTATCCCATAATTTCAAAAAACTTAGTCAATAGTTTATAATTACTATATTCTTACTATAATGATTAATTGTTCCTTGGCATTTATTTCTCTTTATTTTCCTATTCTCATATAAGTTTTCCAAAAAATTAAAATGGATATAAATAATATCCTTCCTCTTCTTAAGGAGGGTGATAACTATCATCCTTATAACTAGGTCCAGGATATCACTTATCAAGTGGTAAGGTGGCCAACCCTATAGTTTTAAATGAAGATAATCAATCTAAAATACCTAGGGTTTGTGCTTGTGATTCCCTAAAATAACAAAGAAACACCATGACCAAGCTAATGCATGAGTTACATAATCAAAATTAGTCTCTAAATTTAAAGATCACTTTATTATAAAATTAGATTTCATATACAAAGAATCCACATTATGCTAATGTGAACCACATGTTTGCATCTTGGCATACCAATTATGTGCCTAATAAAAATCCATATTGAAATCCAAAATAAAAGTAACCTAATGAAAATGATTCTAAAAGTGAATAAAATCTTACCAAGAGGTCAAGTGAGATTCTAAGGGAGATACTTGGAAATAATGCAATCAAATTACCTCATATGCATCTTATATTAAAAATACAAATATTACTATGCATATCATATAATTCATGGTCACCATATATATTTTTTATTTTCATTGAAACAAAAGATACAAAACATAAATTATCCCAAAGCAAAAATGTCAAATGAATAAAAATGGGTACCAAAAGATCTTCCAAAAAAAGGAGAAACCTTTAACAGATCCACCTCAAGATTCAAATGATACATCATTAAAGGTAGATGAGCCTCCACATGATGTGAAAATTTCCAATGTTAAAAATTCTCTAAAATATATACCAAATATTTCAATAAATGATCCAAATCAAGAAATTTTGAAAGAACATTCCCAAATGGTAATGTTACATAATGATCAAAATGCATATTTTTATAATGAGCAAGAGAAGATGTGAAATGTTTTTCCAATTTATATCCCACATGTTTACAATGATTGAAACAAATAAGAAACATCCATTTCCTAGAATGAAGATCCAACCTATGGTGCAGTTGGTTTTTAATACATAGATACTCAAATTGTTAAACCATTTATTCAAAAACCATATATTCAAGAGCCATTTATTAAAAACAAACCCCCATTAATCTTGAAATTATCCTTTAAAACTAGTTACATACATGATCCTAATGATAATACAATTTTTTGTTACCCTTATGGTCCATGATGTGATCATATTGGTTATATATGCTTTGATGTTATATCTACCTCAACATGTTCCTTTTATATGCTACACAATTACATTTGTAGATTATTTAGTTTTCTCCTTTTGATGTGAAGTCACTACTAGTTCATATTTTTAAGTAACCTCAAAGGGGGGTGATATTAGTGGGGGAATGCCATAGAGACATGTTCTTCATGTTTTCCACAAATTTCATATTCATTGGGGTCATGTCATAAATTCATGGATTCCACACATTCACAATTTTATATTTAGTGGGGGCATGCTCGGGAAGCATGTTATCCACACTTATTCAATATTTAGAATCTCCATGGTATAGCAGGGGCATGTTTTAGAAATTATCCTTCACATTGGAATTTATTTTAGTTTTTAGATTTCTCCACATATAGTTGGGGCACTAGGATATAACTATCACTGGGTTGCATATTTGAGCTAATATCAAATGCTAGTTGGTAACTCACCTTTTACTCCAAAGTTGGGGGCATGTTATTTCCAATATTTCTCTCTCTATCTCTTTGGATATATGCACTTTAAATATTTATCTATATTTCTCCTAATCTTAGTTTTAGAGCCTTGAAATGATACGTCTTTTTTGAAATAACTTTCCACTATGAAATATGATTACATCAACACATAGGTGTACTCATAAAACTTACTCTTTTAATTTATATATATTTCAAGTAATTTCAGTTCCAAATTATACACATTGATTTTATACTATAACATGTTCTTGGTTGTAAGTTAGTCACCAACAAAGCACTCAAGTTGGGAACACATAGATACAAGATGTGTATGCACACCATGGTATACATTCCTTTCCTATAAACCATAAATTTCATTACTATATTAAATAATGGAAATGTTTAGACACTATTTTATGATTATATGGCACCTCAATCTTATACATTTAGCAAACTCAGACCCTAGCTTCTCCTCTTAATTATAGACCTTTCTTACAACTGCATATCTTGTATCTAATCTATCTTATATCCCTTGGCTTATATATTAGTCTGATTAGTCTTATGTGTATGACCTAGGTATTTTATCTTTAATAAAATGTTTAAAATGTACTTATCTTTCATCTCTATAAGTTCTAAATTTTTACCTACTTTCTTTTTCCCTAGACACTAATGTTAGGGACATATAGTATTGTCGATTCTACTATCATGTCCTCACACAAGTATGCGATGCCTTAAATTCATCTATTTTATAAATTAAATGTATCCTAATTATTGACCTAATTTATTCAATGTGAGTTATTACTCTAAAGGGATTGATATTAATACAATATCAACCTTCATTCATTCCTCACCTAGCAACATGGGAATGGTAGTAAGTATTCTTACCAAAGAGCATTAAATAACATTAAATTAAAAAAATCTTCCATATTTACACAATAGTCATAGATAAAACACATATACTTGTCTGAATTACTAAATAAATATCCCAAGAGCCTAATTTTTCAAGTTACAAGCTAGGTCATTATTGTATTTGCTTTGCACATATTGTATGATTCACAAATAATCCAACACATAGGAAATATATACATGAGTATGAGGCCCTATTATATATTATTGGGTATATAGGTAGTCCCCTATGATATCAAGGTATTTGGGGTTACTTGACACTGTGTGCCTACTAATTCATTTCTCCCCAAGGTTACTATGAAGATGGAGAACTAATGTTTCACCATTTTGCAAGGAGTGATAGTCCATGACCTAGATCTAAATGCACCAAATAAAAGGCAAAGCAAAACCCATAATCATCCATGTGGTTACATCATTTTCCATTATGTATTTCACACATAACACTTACATTGAACCCAAATAATAGTGTTGATGTAATTATCACAGGCTAACATTAATGTCTAGAGTGATAGAAGTATCAGATCTATAATTTGACAATTGTTCTAGAATCTCCTTCCATGTTGATGTTTTTTTGTTATAGATATATAATTTCATTTAAATCATAAAAATATAATTTCATCACTTATTTTATCATTTTTATATCTATCATATTTATACTCTACATCTTTTATACTATCTTAGCATAGTAAATTTAGTGTATGCTTATATCTAAGTTTAACATCTAATTGGTCTATATAGATATGATTATCCCCATTATTTCATTTCCTTTTTATATACCCATTTAATAAAATTGTAATGTTATATATAAAATCAACTTAGATCCACATTTAGGGTTAAAAAAACCTCATGATGGGACCTCCTATTAGAGAACCCCATTCACCTTCACCTACCTTTTCTACAAAATTTGAGGAAATTCACTTCATGACTTCCACCACATCCTTATCCTTTCTCATGCATCTTTAGAATATTATGACATCATACTACATTCCTTATTTCACTTCTATGCCAATTATTTATAAAAAAAACATGGCATGTGTGACTTTTAGTGGGTCTACTAAAAATTCCCATATTAATAACCAATTACATCTAATTGCTAGTGTATCTTATGCCACTAATTCATCTTACACTACTAGTGCATCCAAAACTATTAATTCCTCATATAATGCTAACACATCTAATATTGATTCTACTAATCAAAATATGATTCAAAATAATAAATTATTATTACAAACTCTAACTCAAAAGGCTAATTTTTGAATTAATAGTTCCAATGAAATGATGCAAATGAAAAAAATATTAATGCATTTCCAAAATCAACCTCAGCCTACTCAATGTGGAGAAAAAAATCCTATTCCCTCTAGCCCATAACCCCTTAGATATTCAATTTTTAAACTTGTAAATCAACGTCTACTTATTAATAAAGCTATTAAACAATTAAAAAATCAACCTCTTATTATTTAAATTACAAACATTGACATAGGTGGCATAGTTTCCACTATAACTTATAATGGATTTCTGATCCAACTTTGAATTTGAAGACTTTAATAAATTTATATAAATATTGGGTTAAACTTAACACCTTTTATACTACCAAACTCTTAGCTAAAACATTTTGAAGTGATGCTTTAGATTGGTATAATTAACTTAAAAATCACTCCATAACTAGATTAGAAGACTTGGTCAATGCATTAGTTCAATAATTCCAAAATAGTGATTTTATTGAAAACAAATTCATTCATTTTATAATTTGTAAACAATTATAATCTAAAATGACATAAGTTTTGTCAAATTATGTAAATCTTTGTCTAAAAAATTTGAGCATAATATGTCAAATAAGAATATTTTCCATTTATTCACTAATGCTCTTCATTCTAAATTATAATATCTCATGAGGAATATTTATCCAAAATACTTTAAAGATTTCCTTGATGAATATAAACAACAAGATTTCCTTATAATACAATTTGAGCCTTTGCATTCTCCAATATGAACCTTAATGCTTATGAAAGTTAGAAATTGGCATACAACTAATGATGGTGTTACTGATACTTGTGATTCCATATATACCATTTAATTAATTTATATAAATAATACAATGGATCATAATCATTAAATATCAATTCACAAAAATTATCATCTTAATTCCAAATTTTGTCAAGTGAATAACATAGATGTCCATAAACCACTTTCCTTAGTAGAAATTTAAAAACATCTTCCATGACCTTCCCCATGATATTTGAATCTTACACACCATATCAAACATTGGTAATATAGATAAAAATTTTATTGGTTTCATTCAATTTTGGGCCATTCTCACAAATCTTCTTACCAACTAAGAAAATTTTCTATGGATTATCTTCTTAGACCTAACTTTGATCATGAATCACTCATATGTACATGGCGACAAGATTATAAAAAATAAACTAAGGATTTTGAAAATAAAACTAAAAATGAAGCCTAAAACCAAGCCAATTCTCAATTATATATTTAAAAGTACCACCTTCCTAAATATAAAGCTAAAACTAACCAAACTCCTACTACTAAAAACATCAAAAATTTTGTAGATTTTAACATAAATGATGAGAATGTTATCAACATGAATAATATGAGGATAGTAGTTTCCTATATTGATAATTATCCATATTAAAATAATAAAAATCTACCAAAAATTTTAATTATTAAAGATTATTACCCATTTCATCTTAGAGAACCGGGGCATGAAGAGATAATTTTAAAAAACTTACAACTGTCAACTTCAATAATAGACAATACCTCACATATTATGGATATAAGTTCTAATCCTACTCTAACTAGGACATATCAAGTATAAACCATAGAAATTTATTCCACATAAATATAATAAATAACCAATGATACAAACATGAAATCTAAATAACACATCTAAATACAACTAATCAGCCCACCAAACCTAAAAACACACCTTATCAACATTAATTTCAATGCAACTCCACCCCACCCTAAAAGTATTTAATGTAAATCTATACACCTTTATCCAATAACACTCTAATAGGTTATGATTAATGGGACCCTATAGCCAAAATTTAACATCTCCCTTCTAAAATCCATTTCTTAAAACTCTTGAGAACTTCTCCACATCACTATAATTAGCTAATGCTTCTCCTTCTATAGTTTTTTATATTACTTATTTTTATGTTCACTGGTTTGAGATGGACACACACTACTATAGTTACTAATGAGCCTCTTTATATTATGATTATGAACCATGTTATGATAGTACCTTACAATATATATTGATACCAAGACCCTTCCATCATACTTCCTTGAGATATGTTAGTTACACTATATTAACCCACTACAAGTTCATCTCATGATATAACTGAGCTAGATAGGATCATATTATGAGTCCTCATTTTACTAGTGATGGTATAATACATTTTCCTAAGATTTATCCTCTACTATAAATATGGGAAGAAGATCCTTATTTTGATATCCATAGATTTTTTGGTCATTGTACCAAGGATTATCTTGCACACCATCAATAACAAACCTCAGGTTCTACTTCTACTATAGATAGTTTACCTTCACTACTCACTACTAGATGTACTTTTTTTTTCATATTACACAATCATTATTCTACTCACTACCAATAGATTCATTAGTATATTGATATAATATGTCTAGCGAAGGAAAAGTCTACAAATAATAGCCTACCATGTCCTAAGATACTTATAAAATACATCCCTAAATATGGGGAAGTTTATTATATTTAGAATCAATGTACTAAACATCATACTGATAATTTTTTAGTGCTTCAATATCACTTTCATGATTTTATATAGCCTATGCCTTCACCATCTCAGCCTCATTCTCTAAGACATTCATGGACAAATTTTTCACCTTACTCTTACCCTACATCTCATCACATATCTAAAAATATTTTGATATCAGTTCCTCACATTGAGTATCCCATATAGGAGATGCCTAAATATAATCATTCTTATTCTATCATGCCTACTTTATATATATAGATGATCTGTCAATTAGTCTTTTCATGACTTTCTACAAATATTGATGAGACTCTAATTAATGTTAGAATTTAGCTACACAAGGATGTATTGGATGTTATGGATGATATTTTTCATGAGATTTATCAATATTTGTGAACACATAATTGTGTTTAATCACATTATTTATCATATTACTACATGATTTGGATTTAATATATGAGCATATATAGACTATATGTGTTACTTAGAATATAATTTTATGTTGCATGGATTAGTTTCATATCTTATGTGTTACTTATCATTTAATTTTATGTTTCATGGTTTAATTTCATATATTATGGATTGCTTTATTTTTCATGGTTTAATTACATGTATTATGGATTAATTTCTCTTTCATGAATTAATTTCATGTTTCATGGCTGCATTTTACTATAATTTCTTCTCTTTTATTATAAATTGGAATTCTCTTTTATGTTTTTTATTCCATTTTATTCAAATCAAGATAGTTATTATGGTCACATGGTTCTAAACATCAAACCCCTTTAATATCTTATCTTTTCCATATGATCAGTTAACAAGCATATTATTCATTTTATCACTACATACATAGATATCTTAGATCTCCATTTTCTCCCCTATACCATTTTTATACTAAGATACATATGGATAGTCTTAACATCACATATATTTTTTAAGTCAAACCTAATTATTTAGTAACATGCCAAAATATCTAGCTATTTTGTGTTCTATAACCAAATCCTAAATTTCATCTATGTTTGTCACTTCTATCACTCATGTTTTATTATCCAAAATATGTATGGAGGAATAAAAAAACCATAATAAATTAAAATACATATAATTTAAAACAAAATGCAATGATAAAAGGCACAATTAAACACTCAAAAGTCAAAATCACAATAAAATACATGATTCATATCTTATAGCACATCTTATTCCTAATCAAATATAAAACTCCATAATTGGCCTAATGATATATCCAAGGTCCACTATGGTGAAATAGCCCAACATATTGTGATAAGATATTTCAAAATTCTCTCTAGTGATACCTACTTTCTCATGCAAGTACCCAATCTTTATAATAGATCAATATCTCTATAAGGGTTCCTTTAGAATAGGGAACATGTTATAGGAAGTTAGGTACATTGTATTTATATTATATATATAAAATTAATCATTTATTATCCATACTTAAATTATTTTCTCACAAAGTCTTTTGCTTATTGTGAACAAATATATTTTGAATTTGGCATCCAATAAATTCTTAGAGTTTACCTATCTATTTAGTATGTCTCATGCATACTAAGGTCTAGTATAAAAACCTATGACATGATTTTTCCACTCCATAATTCATTAAAACACTCCCAATATTACTCATTGATGAATATATTTTGTTAATTGATCATACCCATTGGGTTTTCATTTTATAAGTTGTAATGTAAGACCTTGGATTAGATCAAGCCTTCCTCACAAACATTTCCTTATTATTCACAAAAATATCCCATAATTTGAATTTATGTAATTTGTTTCCCAATTATAATTTGTAGTGTAAGACCTTGTATAGGATAAGGATTTACTCATAAAACATCCATAAAAAAATTATACCATGATTACTCATTAAAAAACTACAAATCCTTACAATAACATTTATTTCTTAATAATTTTGTTTTGCATGCTTTTTCAAACTTAATTTAGTGTTTCCTCCATTTTGATTTACAAATAATTTAAATAATTCCAAATTTGGTTTAGTATGTTTTATATTTAGATTGTATAGTTTCAATTTGTCTACATTTTACATGATTTTAAAATTTTGATTTAGTGTGTTTTATATTTTCTATTTTTTGTTGTCATTTACTTACATTTTACACACCTCTCAACTTGATTGAGTGTGTATTATATTTTACCATTTCCATTTTTCTTACATAATTTTCAATCTTGATTTATTATGTTTTATAAATTTTCTTCATGTTTTACACACTTGGTAACTTGATTTAGTGTATTTTTACATGAGATTTAGTATATTTTACATTACACTTTTTCTATAATTATTTTTAAATGATGTATTTGTTCATAATTGATAGAAAATAATCCAAAATACATAATATATTTTCTCATGGTGTATAACATAAATTAAACATGTGTGCTAGAAAGAGAATATCCCAAACATCCATAAATCATAATAAACAAACAAGATCTCTATATATCAAAGGATCAAATGTTTTGTACAATATAAAAACATGTAAATAAGTAAAATACAATAAATAACACTATGGTTGTGGTCCACCCTATCCATATGGTGGATGGACCACACTACCCATCAAAGCCTAGGACTATCCCCTATAAATAGTATATTTTAGTGACACTATCTAGGAATGAATACCCTCTAGCTATCCATGTAGATTGGCCACCTAGTCTTGCACATGTCACAACTCTCTATCCATCTCCATATGGGTAGATTTATCTTCAAACAATGTATTCCATTCCAAAATCTCCCCATCACCCATTCTAAGTGGTAGTTATACAATATCTCTGAGTATCTATAGCTCTTGAGTTGTCTCACCAACTAATCAAAACCAACTAGCATACACTGGGGTAGATGGAAAAAAAGATCAACCATAGAATTAATATCATGATGTAGTAATACATCATCCAAAATATCATGATGATCTCCTTGCACTACCACACCCTATCTGAACTCCTTGTCATTAGTATTTGTACGATAAAAACCAAATGTACATTAAATCCTACCTATATATCTCTCTAAAATATATACAAAAATAAATACATATCTGAGACTACCAAACTTAAATATCAACTACATAACATAACATAAAATACCTACCAACAATATTCACATCATTGATGTGTCCACAAAGTACCTCTATTGGAGTATGACTTTGAGTTGCTCCAAAACTAGGGTAGAGGATATGAGCATGTCATGGTCCTCTCTAAATTTGTATCCCTATAGACCAACTATGATTAGGTTGTGTAAGAGGCTCTCCCTGATTAATTACCTCTATCTATGGCTCAACCTCCTCCCATACCTCCACCTACCTATACACCCACTAATGTATTTGTCATTATGGAATTGGTGGTAGTAACTGTAAGACCCATCATGGCATAATAATCACCACCTCATTGTTATCCATTGAAAACACTACATCCTCCTCAAATACTCTATCCTATATTATCTATTGTTGTCACCATCATATCTAAGGTTTAAATTTATGAGATAAAATCTTAGGTACATTTTTAGGAACACATCCACCTCCACTACCCTTCTTCTCCCTCAAATGTCATGGGAAATATGTGGTAACTACTAATGGTGCTATAGGATATGGAAAACCTAATTGACCAAGTAGGTGAGCAACAATATGTGGCTCTACCTACCATGTCTGATGTCTAGTAATTCAAACACAAGCTAATCTAAGAGAAATAATAGGACAAGTAGGTCAACTAGATGCAATAACTACATATGGACACCATATAATTTCACCAAGAATCATAATCTACAATGTCAGGTATGTGGTACAATGTGTTATACATGTCTTTCCTCCATCTAATAACTTGAGGTAAACTATCTTCGACAACATGTGGAAACCCAACTAGTTGATACATAGGGAATCTCTCATATATCTAACTACTAAGTAAAATAATAGGGCCCATAGTCATCTACCCATGAGATATAATATTATATAAATCATGCATTCACTGTACCCAAATCACTAACCCAAGGTCATATAAAGTACCCTACTCTAGAATAGATAAACACAAGGTAACCACATATAATGACACTTTCCCATATGACTTATAACAAATCACACAAATTGTCATAAGGAAAATAATCACCTTATAGATATATAAAATTTTCAATACTTAGATATTAAATAGATGCACATACAAATGATCATAATACCTCTATAAGCTAGTCACCCATAATGCTAATGCTTGCCACTTTGAAATTATCTTTAGTGTATCATAAATCATATGAGTAATGATAATTGGAGGTTAAAAAATCACATGGACATCCATGAGGGTGATACCCACCTCAATGATATCCCCATCCACCACCCACTTGAAAGTGCTAGTTAGTCACTTCCATGCTCCTAAGAACATGTTACTAAGTCAAAACTCAAAGGGATCCTACACATCTCCATAATCCCACCAATACCCAATGATGCCAAATGTGCATGGTTATTAGTTGTCTATCTCTCTAATAAAGTTCTAGTGCTTCTATTGCCTCTATGAAATACCAAATAAACAAAACACATATTAACCCTAAACATCAAGTAATCAGGAAAATGCATTACAAATATTAATAATTAAATGCATTTACACCAAAATTAACTACTCCGTAAACCTAATTTGATATTTTCTTATCACTTTACACTACATCAACCACATATTTAACTATGTTGGACAAAAAACAAATTGTCTACTAACTTAACTAGTTAGCTAACTATATTGGCCACTATTCAATTTCAATCTAAATCATCTAATTTATATGAAGTCTACCATTTAACCTAACTATGTTGTCTATTAGATACATATTCATCTAGGTCATCCTACTACATCAAACACTTTAGATAAAATTTTCCACTTATTATAGTTATGTCATCCACCTAAATACATTATTGCATTAACAAAAGTGTATGCCATCAGCCTCCTATACATTATCAAACTAAATCAACATGTCTCTACATAGTCAAACACCTATTTCCAAACTACATTAGATCCCTACTACACATATGGGCACCCTATTTCACCTATCCATTTTTTACTATGTCAGCTTGCCAACACTACTCATTTTACATATCAATTTTTGAATTATTTATCATTAATGCTTTAGTCATTAATGACCCCATTCACCCTTGAACCATTAACCATCCTACTTCCTAATCTACCCTAAAATATTTCAAGGCAAATTACACCACAAATTTTCTCCTACACCTAGTTTTTCAAATCTACCTTATTTTTCAATTAAACTAGGTAAAAATTCAAAATTAAGTACATTAATTACCTATATCATGCTATACATTATTTCTATGTGTCCACCACCTCATGTTCCTCATCTCCTAGTCATAGTCTCTAGCATCACTTTCTTAGGTCTCATAGAGCTCTGGTTTTATCAAAATAGTAAACTTACAAATGAATAGTTAAAAATCCTATTTATATCTTAAATTTACAAATTCTTTAACTACCAATTATTTACCAAGAAATTTCATATTTTCCTCATAGATATGTTTCTATAAGCTCTTTTTCAAAACCAAAAGAGTTATGGAATCTTGACAATGTAGAGAATTTTTTATATACTTAAATCATATTTTTACAAAAAAAAATGAATTTTATCTAATTTTTTAGTTCTTCCTAATGTTACCTATAATGGAAACATCTTCTCCACACACAAATTTTATTCTAAAATAAAAAGGTAAGTGAAGATATGTATTTTTCAATTCTTTACATTCATTTTTTTTCTATTGTAATTTATATAGGTCAACATTATGTATTACTATGTTCTTTTATTGAAGAACCATCCCATGTTATAATTATGTGACATGTGATGAGCTTTGAGTGGGGCATATGTATACACAATATTTTTAAACTTTATCAATTATTTATGTTTTCTCACTTGTAATAACCCATCTAATCTCAATCTCTCTAAGTGTATGCTTTAAAGGATGCACTGAGAAAGTGGTTGGTAGAACTTTAGTGTTTTGTATGATTGTTATCCCATATAACACTACTTAAAAATAGTGCAAGCTACTATTTTAAAATTCCCTAAGAGAAAAAGGCCCTCTTAGACACTCCCCTAAGAAATTCATTGCCTAATGTATCCCCTACCTAATAAAAAACCCCCTTTAATCACTATTTTATACTACATCAACCTAATTGACCATGTTTGGAATTTATTGTGCGTTATAAAACTCTATTATCCCCAACCGACATAGTTTGAGGCCTAATGTATCTATTTACTACCAAATAAGATTGATTTGGTGGACCTTATTAGATAAGTAGAGAGTAGTGGAAATGAAGCAACCCTAAACTTATTCCAAATAAGGTTCAAGAGTTATGATTATATTAGTTGACCCATAATGGAAATCACAAAGGGATATCTATACATTATAGTTCTCTTGCATAAATAACCTTGTATAAAATGAAGTTTTGGTTTTAGGTTTAAAACTAACTCTACAACACAAGGTCAAAGATTTAAAAGGATTTTATGATTCTAAATTAGTAGTTAATTAGGTTAGAATTAAATTTCATTGTAATAATTCTTATTTGAGGAAATATAAACATAGATCATGGGATTTTATAGAAGCATTTTATGCATTTAATATCATCCATATTCCTCCATAATAAAAGTAGGATGTGGATTCCCAAGTAGCTTCGACTATGAATCTATCTCCTTTAGTTGACTCAAGGATGTATAATTTTTTCATATAGCTTATATCGTACCCTTTAGTCCTAGACAAAATTGAAAACTTTTATGTTTTTTATGATGATCATCATATATTATACTTTTTAAACATATATGGGGTATGTAGTACTCAAATCCTAGATGAGAAGGATAAAGATAATCCCCTTGATGAGGACTATGATAGATATGGTATTTAATGAACTTAAGAGAAAATTACATCTTGAAAGGCATGATTTTATTACAGATAATATTTTGTCTAAATATATTAACACAAATTATAAATACCAATTTATATTGACTAATTATCACACACTATGAACCTATGATTGACTAATCAATATAGAAATGTCCACATTGGTCTATATTGTACATGGGTGAAATATAATAGATCAAGAGATTACTCATGTGGTACATAGACATAATTTATTAGACATACATAAACCTAAAGGGTTTTTATCCTAGTGTGATAATGCATACAATCCCTTTCAAGAAAAGGCATGATCCATTTAAATAAAGATAATGACCTATGAACCTAATCTTAGATCCCCTCGTTCACAAGAGATTCATAATATAGTCTCATTTGGGAATGTTTTCTTAGTATGCCATTCTACATGGGTGGCCAACATAGTGCCCATTTGAAAAAAGAATGGTGAAATCAAACTATGTGTTGATTTTAGGAACCTAAATCAGGCCTTAGGTAAATAAAATTATCCCTTTCCCTCTTTATATGAAATTATTCAGATGGTGAGTGGGTCCCAAATAATGTATTCCTTGGATATATTCTTATGATATAACCAGGTCTTGGTAAAACCAAAATATATAACCAAGACTACCTTCACTACAAAATGGGGTACCTTTGCTTATAATAGGATGTCATTCAACACCATAAGTAGTGAAAATTGAATTTATATACAAAGGCTCACTCTCATTGACTCTAATGGGTTTTTTTAACCAAGACACTACATACAAGTCATCAACTTATTACATCATTATCTATTTATGCAATGCTTAGTCATTATGGCTCTTTACAAAGTACATTCCATAGGATATCTGATATATTGAAAGAATAACATATGGTTGATCTATTATTGATATAAATGTTAAGGCAACATTATCGAGAGTCATGAAATTTTTCTTTGATGTATTAATTGGTAAATATATAATAATATATATGGATGATCTAACTGTATTATCAAAACATAAGTTTGATCACATTCACCACTTAAGAAGGGTATTTTAAAGGTGCAAAAGGTATGTTATCTCACTTAACTCAAAATTATTTGGCATCATGTAAGGTGATACCCTTGGTTACATCATCACTAAAAAAGGTATCTCTATTGATCCTGAACATGCTAATACAATTTCTAAGATACCTCTTCTTAATATAAAGAAAGAATTGAAATCATTCTTTGGAAAAATTAACTTTGTATGTAAGTTTATATCTAGTTTTGATGAGATTGTTAATCCTAATAATTCCATGTTAAAATAAAAATATAAGATTGAGTGGAATCCTTTATCAAAAAAATCCTTCAAATACATGAAAAAATCTATCATTCGAGCACCAATCTTGACCAACCCAAACTAGACAAATAACTTCTACCTTTATTCCTTGATCTCTGATCACACCATAGCTATTATACTAACTCAAAGGATAAGTGAATAATAAAACCCCATTAATTTCATGTGCATGAACTTCAAATACATATATTTTAATTAATCCACCCTAGATAAGCATACTTATGCTTTGGTAAAAGTTGTTAAGAAGTTTTAGCACTATATCCTAAGGAACAAGGTGCATGACATTATCTTCAACCCAAAATTTAAACTCATGTTGGAAAAAAATTAATTGGGAGAGAATAGAGGTTGGATGGTAGATAATCGATTAGATAATAATCTATAAATCAAGCCCACTAACATGGTAATAATTATTGTGGTGTAATAATTATTGTGGTGTGATTAGATCAATCATAAATGCCTTCTAAGATTGGTGTGAACTAATTATCCACTATCATTATTTATGGGAGTCCTCCTATATGATTGAACAAAGCACAAAAATTATATTTAAAGCTAAAGGTAGTGATAATTTGGGAGTCCCTCTAAGTTTTTTTATTTAGTGGACAAGCATCTCCAAGAAAAATATTTTTTGTTTTTATCTATTTCACACTAACGAACAAACATATTTAATAGTATGGGAAACTAAGTATAGGAAGTTTAGTGATCTAAACTAAAGGTTAATATCCTTATATTGGTTGTTGTACACCCTTATCCGATAGGTTACAAATCAGACCAATAAGTTATCTAGAGTCACTAGAGCACACACCTATAAGACTATACCAGAAGGAAATACTCTTACACACCTCAAATTATCAACTCAATCTATACTAATTTCTTAAACCAATATAATTTACCAATATCAAATAAATATTACACATTTAAGATCAAAATTCATTAATTAAAACAAAAAAAATCATATGTATCATAATCACACTTCAAAACTATTGAGTTGATAGAGACAAAGAAGCTAAAACATCAATAACATAGAAAATGAATAAGAGAGAATAAACATAGTTGCATGACAATCAATGAATTGATTTCTTATATTTTGATAAAAAAAATATAACCCTTTAAAATATGGTTTTACATTTATTTAAAATACTTGGGGAAGGGTTCACCTCATATTAGAAGTGTAGAAAAACTTTGGTTTACATCAAAATAACTAGAAACTAAGTTCTAGTTTGATTAAAAAATATGTGTTATAACTCATAGATTACATCACTCATGCACATGTGCATGTTGTAAGAATAACTATTTTAATTATAACATAAATATATCAAGGATTAAATAGTCATGATTATCCAAATAATAATTACTTGTAAAATTGTATACAAAATTAGCCTTTCACTAAGGTTAGCTCTACTCCTTTTTGGAACTACTCATTGTTGTGGCTAGAATTGAAGTAGTAACTGGAGTTGAAGTGGTAGCTTGAAATGAAGTAGTATTTATACCATATTTTATAGATGGATAAAAATTGGTGATCATAACTAAATTTTTAGCTAGGACTAAACTAGATGTTTTAGGTGATGTTAAAACTAGGACATTGAGTGGAGTTTGAGCCACTAAACTAGTAGATGGTGATTAAACAGATTTCTTCTTGACCTCTAACTCCTGATAGTGTTTATATCCACTAGTATATTATGCATGTAATATGATAATGTATATAAAATATGTTTGGTTTACCTTGTCTAATTGTGCCATCAACCTTGCATGCTTAGTTTTGGTATCTCAGAAATGTACTTGAAAGACTTATACTTTAGTGGCCTTCTTCCTAGCTGAACTCAGCTTTGCTTCAGTATCTTCTAAAGTTAAGCCTTTTAAACTCTACTTGAAATTATATAAATCTTGTTACAATATTTTTTCTAAAAATAACTAGATACTAGCCTCTCAGTGTTATCCCATGCATGTGTCAATTCCAGTTGATTCAAAATTTACACTATGTGCTTCTCTCATTTGGTGATCTTTGTAACTAAAGAATCAATAACATTTACCCATTCATGGGATTCTTGTGTCTTAATGACTACTAGATTCATTGAATTTTTTTCCTCTAGAGGGGTCTTCAAATTCAAATGGTTGAATAGCTTATTGATAGTATATAAGGCCAAAACATTGAGCCTATTTTCATCTTCCTTGAGAACATTAAATGATTTAGTTATTGTAGTTCCATGGGGAGCCAATTATGCTCTCAAAGAATTAATAATATTTGATATTTCATACAACTTCAAGGCTACACTTTGAATATCTTGTTTTATCTCCAAAGGAACATAGATCACATGTTATTTTTCCCTGAAGGTCTCCATCTCTTATTCCAATTCTTTTAATACATGTTATGTGCCCTTAATAATGGATATCAATGTTGTAGAGTGGATTTCCATATAGGACTTGATGTCCAAAATATAAGGGGACTGACCCTTCTTTATTTCTTGTCTCTTTTAAAGAGAGTAAATCTCTTCTCTTTCTTCCAAAATTAGACCTCTCCCAATTTTGTCTTCTATATTCTTCTTTCTCACCCTTTTCATGGAGCCAATTGATTTATCAAAGAGTGAGCTCACAATGGGAAGTTCAATGATATTCAAGTTTGGCCTCTTAGAATATGACACTCCTAATTCCATATCAAAGCCTATAAGTGTCAAATTTGATGTGTCTAATGGTTGTGATTCTATTTGGGTGTCCTTTTCAAGATCAGTCTTAGGGGATGGATTGGGCATTAAAGGCCATATTATTTTGGACTAGTCTAAATTCCCTAGATGTGGAATATGATGAAAAATATAGACTAGTTTCTTCTTCAGAGCTCTTTTGGTGGCCACTACTACTATGGTCTACACTTCTCCTAATGAGGAAACTGGTGAAAATAATTGAGTATAAGAAGCTAGCAGTTAGTTTATGGGTTGACTAGTGGTAGTGAAATCATAGGTGGAGAATAGAGGAGTAGTTTTAGAAATAATTGTGAAAATAGGTCTATAAGGAGATGATGACATAAGATAAAAGGAAGAAATAATTGGCAATGGAAAATAAGAGACATCTAGTAATGAAATGACAAGAGGATGTCTTAAGGGAGCAATAATTGAAACACCCTTACCTAAATGGTCACCACTAAGGGGTGCTTTTCCTTTTATTCCTTGAAATATTATAACCTTGGATTGATTTATTTTTTCTTCATCCACCTCATGGATTAGTTGAACTTCAGTTAAATATTGTTCTTGCTCACTTATCCATTCTATAGATTGGGTCTAAGGCCTTCTTACCTTAGTTTTTCTCTTATATCAAATTGTTGTCTTCTCTACTTGAGGAGAAAACATTTATTAGGTAGCAAGAGGAAGAGTCATGTTAGATTTTATGGTTGTTGGATCTACCATAGTAGGTGCAGTGTCTTCATCATCAGAGGACTCTAGGTAGATAATCTACTCTTCTCCCGTAATAATGTTATCCTTCACCTAAATTAACTATTCTACTTGTTCTTGTTTTACCTTCCTAAACTTAATTGTGGACATTTTTACTTGAGGAGTCTCTTCTTACACTTATACTATAGTATTTTATGTTTTCCCTTCACCTTTACCTTGCTCTTGAGTTGTCAATATAGTGGGAAAATTTTTGGGGTCTTCACTTTGATCTTGTGGTTTTTGAAAGGGTATGTTGTTCCAAATATCTAAATATGTCCATCCCCCTAGTGGTGGGTTCCTGAATATTACTTGACTAAGTGTGAGGGAGGGATCTTCTTGAATTGCCTTTAGAAAGTATTCATTCACACCAATATTGATATCCCTTTCCTTTACCTCTGCATCATCTTTTTCATTGAGACATAAGAATTAATGATAAAAATATTCATGTTTATAAGGAACACCTATGTTGTGAACATGTTGTTGTACTCTCCTATGGGGGTCCTAATCCCTGTGGGGTATAGTAGTTAAGGCATAGGCCATCCTAGAACTACCAAAATATTTAAAGTGTATATAGTATGTGTATTAAATCCTCCCAGTTATGAGATGGGAGTTATGCAAAGTGTTATTTTTCCTCTTAGTTAGATCTTCATCTATCCCATTCCATAATTGATATGAAATATCCTAATTATAAACCTTGTTTGGAACATATTTAGGGAGATGAAGAAGGTCATCCTTGTGTCCAAAAACCATAGTAATAGTATAGTATAGGTACAACAAATAATCAACCAGATTTATGAGTGTATTGGTAATTTTCTTGGATATCCTAGCTAGTGGTTCACAAACCTCTATAATTTTGGAGATGTTCCTCACATATGCATACATATGCATAAAGGAATAGATATTTCAAATTATTTTTATGATTTACTCAGGGTTTAGATCTAAAAAATCCTATTTGTGTTTATAGATAGTCCTCATGATCATATCCAAAATATATGACATCATATAAAATTTTTAATCTTGGGTCCTCCTTTCCTTGTGAAACATAAAATCTTATAGGTGAGCACTAATAATATCCCCCATTGCATAGGTACACTCTAAGGTGATCAATATATGAAGTATTAGTACCCACTCTAAATGAGGGAAGTGGATGCTTAGGTGTCCAAATAAACAAATTAGTAATGAACACAAGGTTATTGGTGGTTTATTTGATTTTTAAGGTCTCTCCTAAGAGAATACATTTACTCACTATGTTTTCTATGTTATTCTTCATCTTCCAACTAACCACAATATGCAAATAAAATGTAGAATCTATAATGGGTTAACATAAATACCTCATGAATGCATCACCTGATATGTATGTGATGATAGTTTTTTTGTTGGCATAATTTAGGAAACTATCATATACAATCCTCCCTTCAAAGAAAATATCTCATAATAAGTTAATAAATGGCATGACTTTAGGTTTAGCAGCTACAAAAAGGAGTGTTTGGTGTTTGAAGGGTAGTAAGTCAGCTATAACTTATTGTTCTTCTAAAGAGATACCTTCCTCATAAATGAATGGGTTGATGTTATCTATGACCTCCCATAGAGTTAAGTAATTGGTGAAGATGCCCCCAAATACTATTTCATCAAAAATTATATCCATGTATTTTATTGAATCCTTAATGGAGAAACTATTTAGTGATTGGGATCCTCTATAGGATCTAGATCTATAATGGGTACACATAAATACCTCATGAATGAATCACTTGATATGTATGTGATGATAGTGATCTTTTTGGAATAATTTAGGAAACTATCATATACAATCCTCCCTTTAAATAATATATCTCACAAGAAGTCAATAAATAACATGACTTCAGGTTTAGCAGCTACAAAAAGGAGTGTTTGGTGTTTGAAGGGTAGTAAGTCAGCTATAACTTATTATTCTTCTAAAGAGACACCTTCCTAATTAATGAATGGGTCAATGTTTTAGATTAAGGTAAAAGCAGGTTTTGAAGGGGCCCTAAAACCCTTTACAAAATTTTAAAAAAAAAGAATAAAACAATAAAAACCGCCAGGACAGGCTAACCCACTGAACATCATTAATAAAACTAGGATTTACATGGCCCTGAAACCACCAAGATAATCCAGACAAAGCTCTTCGGGTTTTACAAGGACCTAAAACCTAAACCAAAAAACTAGGCTCAACGACCTAAAACAGGCATCTAGGTCATACAAGAACTTGAAACCTTAAAAAAACACACAATAACAGATCTACACATTTTAGAACTGCATTAACACGAGGAAGGGTTTTTGGGAGCCACATAAACATCTGCCTTTAGACCCCATCCCAAACCAAACAAACCCTAGAACCAGCACTGCCAATGCCCTAAATGTCCATCCGATCGTCAACCCATTCATCCCCTCTACAAAACACAGAGGCAACACCGCCTTGGCAATCAAAATTTTGTCATGAGACATTATGATGCGCTTTAACATAAGCTACGACCCCACAGATGGAAGGAAATGGCAAAAAACTAGATCTATCAACCACCCCCAACAAAATCATCTTTAATCTAGCCCCTAGGGTTACCACAGATACAGAGCACCTCTGGGTCTGCTAAAAAACACATCAACTACTGCCACAGGGAACCGTTCAAGGACCACCCCACAGCCAAAACCTCTCCAAGCGCACTGAATGAGTAACCCAACAGCCAACTCCATGCCACACACTGGATCAACAGTCAAAGTAGGAAAAAAACTTTCCCCAACCACGTACAAAAATGAGCCCGTAGCCGCGCTGCGCTCAGCAACCCCAAGTCTCGGGACCTGGTCTCAAAAATCAAAGCCACGAGGGTTTCAGTGCGGCCAAATCCATGGCCGCTCTCCCTCTTCCCCTGCAACAGTCCATCCACAAAAATAAAGTTCCACGCAATAAAAGATCTTGCATTAAAAAAACTACATTCAGAAACAAGGGATTAGGGGGCCGCACAGACACCAGCAGAGGAGTAGGGTTTCAGCACGGTCGCAGATGTGGCTGTGCTCCCTCTTCCCTCTCCCTCTTCCTGCTCATGAATGGGTCAATGTTATCTATTACCTCTAATAGAGTTAAATAATTGTTGTAGATACCCCCAAACACTACGTCATCAAAAATTATATCCATGTATTCTATTGAATCCTTAATGGAGAAACTATTTGGTGATTGGGATCCTCTATAGGATCTAGATTAATATGCCATCATTGGTTCTCAATGATGGTATGATTTGAGATTTTGGGTTATGGTGTCTTGGAACTTTGTTACACAAATTTTATCTTGTTTATGTAGATACCTAGAACTAGTCACAAATAGATTTCAATCAGACTTCAGATCGATTCCTATCAACCATTATAAATTAATCCTAGGAATCACTAAACAACCCAAATTTTCTTGTGCATCATTTATCAAATCTTATAATCATGTTAAGACATCCCTATTTGGGGTATTTTATCATATGGGATAATAACCTCTCAAAAATTCATCCCTAATCACCTTATGGAATCAAAATAGTCAATTTTGCCTATGGACATATTAAGTGGGGCACTTGTGCACTTAAATTAAATCTTAGAAATGATAAAATGCTAATAAATATTAATTAACAATATTAACCAAATTAATTGACTAGTTGAATTATCCATTTTTAAATTAATGAAAATATAAAAAATGAAATTCAAAAATTCAAAATATTCTTATCATTATTACTTTTATGAGTTCTCAAACTATTTTAAAATATCTATTTTGGATACCCATGCTTGGTAATTGAAAATCATGATTACTTGACAAATATTAACACTACTATGGTAATATTTGACTTAACTATGCTAGGTTTGAACCCATTCCAAGCCTTAAGTTAACCATAACTCACCTTGGGTGAGAGTTAAATCCTTAGGCTATAAATGCAATGCCATTCCTCTTCATTTTTAAGCTTTCATAAACTAAATTTATAATGCAAATTTTGAGAGAGACATAAGCTATTTTGTTGTATGTAGTGTTATAATGCCAAAATCTTGAGCCAAAAAAACATCAAATCCATATGGTTCCAAGGAGAGAAGGAGCTAATAAGATACATTTTCCAAATACTTCTTGATGCACAAGCCAAGAAATCCACTTAATAAATAATTTGTATCTCCAAAAGAAGGTAAATGATTTGCATCTTTTATGTTTTAGTTGTGATCTCATTTAGCTCTTGTTACTAGGCTATCCCTATGTTCTAGGCTAGGAGTGTAAGTGTTAGTGTTTTTTTTTTTTGAGTTTTATTTACTTGAACTAAAACTATACTAACCTCCCTTTTTATATTCCTATGATCACAATTTCAATGTAACTAGGGATTGAAATTTATAGAAGGTAATATATGTTTAAGCTTGATGACAACCAATGAATGTGAGTTTAGTTAGTGGATCAATGTTATAGCCTTTTGAAATTCATGTTAATTTTTCTTTTCATTAATCACCAACATCTAAAATATTGTCACCTTCATTTAATTCAAACTTGACCACCTTAGCCTAGTGGGCATGCCATGTAAGGTGTTTACCCATTTTAAGGGTGCCACTATGCTATTCTTTTTTACACTTGTCACTATGTGGTTTAGTTAGGAGTCAAGATTTTAATTTAGGCGAAATCATTTGACTTTTTTAGCCCAAATTTTTGAACTAAAGTATGTGAAGGCATAAATGTTCTTCAGGGAGATTGTCATTTGTGAAGTTGTGTTCAAAGAAGTTATTGTAGATAAATTTCATTATAGAAAGTCTTTGAATGAAAACTTCCAAAGAGAAATTTATTATAGACTAAAATTTTATTTGGGGGGGTTTTCATTTAGGAAGATTTTTAAAAGGAAAGCTATCAAAGATAAAGTTCTTGACCAAAAGTTTTCAACTAAAAAGTTACTAACTGTACCAATGAATAGAAAGTTACTTATTGAATGTTCCTAACCAAAAAGTTCCCAAAGACCAAATCATCAAAGACCAAAATGTTTTTAAATACAAATAAGTAAATATAAATGAGTAAATATGAATAAGTAAATCTAAATACCTATCATACATAGTAAGCTTCCATAATTTTCATTAATAGATTAATTACAAAAAGTCATTTTAATGAAAATGGTTTGCAAGAGGAAAACACATACAACAAAGATGATTGAATACCAAAGATTTCCCAATTCCCACATATAATGAAATATGATAGCATGCATGTACAACCATATAATGAACAATCCTTATAAAAAAAATGGGGTCCCCACTTTTCCATAGAAAATGCAAGGGGGGTGTGTTGAATACAATAGATAACTTATTATATGTTGAATAAAGGATTATTCCAATGAAATAATTATGAAGGCATATATCACAGATTTCTATCAAAATTTAAAAAAAAAAACATCATGGCCATATTTCATGAAAATTTGGGTAGTGTTCATCCTTTAGGAATAAAAAACACCTGTAAAATTCTTTGAGCTAGTATTATTGGCCCACCATCTTGAAATATGCACACACTCATGTTTGCACCTACCATAAGTGCTAGACATTCACTAAAAAGTATGTACATGAAGTGATTCCCCTCCAAAATATAATATAAGAGTGTCCTTTTCCTCAATGGGGACTTGAATTCATAGGGATCATCAACCCAAATTCATTAGATGGCCAAAATTTTATACTCATAGTAATTGATTAATATAAAAGGTGGATAGGTGTAGAAGCCATAAAGAATAAAAAATCCAAATAAGTGATCAATTTCCTTGAAGATAACATAGCTATGTAATTTGGCACACTAATATTACTAGTTTATGATAAGGGTCTTCTGTTCAAATTATCTAAACTCATTTAATGGGCATATAATAATGGCATCACTTCGACATGCTCATTAAACTAATATCCATAAGGAAATGAGTTTGTTGTGTCGACAATTAAAAATTGAATGGATACAATCTAGAAGCCTACTGAGAAGTGACCTAGATAGTGGAACTCATTACTCAAGTATTTATTTTGGGTTGATCACATTATATATAAGCAATCCCTTAAAATTTCATCTTTAATGCTAGTTTACATCATGTAGACAATATTCTCAATAACCCTACAATCACCCACATACAAATTCATGTAAAAACATATTGAAGATGATGGGAAAGTGAATTTTAGACTTATGAACATTATTAACATGGAATATGAATGGGAATAAGCCTTGTAAAACTTTAGCATACATCAATATATTGCCAAGAGGTGGTTTGACAAGAAGGTGAATGTGAAATCCTTTAGAATATTGGATATAGTCTTGTTATAGGAAAATGATCATGTGAAGGAGGGGTATAAATCCAAGATATATCTAATCTCGATTATCTTACATTATATTATTGAGTTGTGATATAATGCTTTTGAGATAAAATACCTGTAAGGAAATGATCTATTTGTACCTATGAATATACATTTATTGAAGAACTACTTCTAGGATACACCATCCATAATTACCTTAGATTTATCTACCAAAAGAGTTTATTGACACTATAATAATGGTTTAAGGGTTAAAATAATTTTCTTATATTAGTTTACTTTATGTTGTGTTTCTTTTCTACTCATTTTTGCTTTGTTGCTTTGTTTGTTTTTCCATCATTCTTATTTTGTTTTCCCTTAGTTTTCATCCTTGTAGTAGTTGTTTCCCAAAACTCAAGTTATTAATGTGGTCATAGAAAAGAGAAAAAATATGCATTAAAAAGATTTTTTTTATGTTGAGCATTGGTCTCCTTATCCATGGTTTGGTCTCCTTAAGGGTTGGAAAAACATTGAAGACATGATCTAAGAAGTAATACAAAGAAAATAGAATTCTATTATTGAACAAATGTGATAGTCAATGTAATTTATTTTCCATTTCCCAGTAATAAAGAAGAAATTGATTAAAAAATGAATCGGTAAATGGATAAAATATTTATTTCGCACTTAAATAACATCAAATTTTCACTTGGAATTTACTAACTGAGCAAAGATTCCTTTGGTGATAAGAGTTTATTGAATAAATCATTCACCTTGGATAAATTGGTTCCCAACCATCATGGAGCATAAATAAGTAAGACATCATCATTAAATGAAGTTTTAAATCATAATAATATCTAAGTCTTCCTAAGAAAGGTTGATTTTAGAAACCTTCATCATAGGATTGTTAACCTAGATAGAAATGGAGAAAGGCCTATAATGGAACCAAAGGTATCTCTATCAAGGCCATGGATGACTAAATAGAAAAAAATTAATGCCTAATCCTTCCCTTAGCCAATATGTTATTTACATTTAATGATTTATACACACCTATGTAATCTCTAAGCTTGATGACGAATTTAAAGTTGAACTAAAAGGAAATTAATCACTCTTCACACAAGATGATCTATTTAAGGAATTATATCCCAATATTTTATATGTTGAATCAAATTTAAACACTTATTTCTCTTCTTATTTTGGTGAAATAAGTTTTTAGTATCCTATCCACTTGTTCAATAATTAAAGTATATAGTCTTAGTTCTAAACACTAGACAATATTTTTATTGCATAGTACCTAGTTGTTGAGGCCAACACATCCCTTTTTTTAAAAGAAAGGGGGTTTTTTAAATGCATAAATTTTGGAAATTCATTTTCCCTATATTGAGCCTAGCCTAATCATCATTTTTTTCAAAATCCTAGGCACTTATTAGATTTTCATTCTTAAATATTGTATGAAATTTTAATAACCCTATTGTTATGCTTAAGATCATTTTTTATGTATTTTAAAAAGGTTTAGTCTATTATACTTTAGAATTATTTTTCATACTTAGTTTTTTTGGGCATTAAAATTTCTCTATAAAAAATATTTCAAAAGTGCATTTCATAAAGTCTCAATCCCAAAGCCTCATTCTCAAAGTCTAAATAATAACTCTTAGGCCTATTTTATGATAGATAAACATCCCTTGATTATGAAGTATTTTAAAAAATGAGTTAGTCCTTTTTTACATTTTATAAGTCTTAAAGGTGTCAAATTTGTAAGAACCTCAAGAGGTCTGATCTAATTGGAGAGCGTTAATTATACCTATACACCTAGAGGTATTAGAGATATCAAATCCCCAAGAGGCCTAATATAATGAAAGATCACCATGTGTACCTATACACCTAAATAATTTATATTTATCAAATCATTTGGAAGCCTAATCTAATGGGAGAGTACCACTCATACCTATACACTAAAGGTGCCAAATTTTTTAGAGTCTCCAGATGCCTGATCTAATGGGAGGGTTTAATTTATACCTACACACTCAGAGGTGTCAGAACTATAAAAGTTTTAGGAGGCCAAATAAAATGGGATATTTACAAGTGTACCATGCACCTAGAGGTGTAAAATTTATCATAGCCTTGAGATAACTAATGTAATGGGAGAGCACCAAATGTACCTATACACTTAGAGGTGTTAGAGGTATTATATCCCCAATATAAATATAATTTGAGAATACCATCTATACATGTACACAGAGGTGTTAGATTTTTTAGAGCCTCATAAGGCCTAATATAATGGGAAAGTGCCATGTGTAGCTATATACATACCCAAGTTTCCAAATAGGTCCTAGACTAGTCTGATGAGTTAGGAAATGGTATAGACTAGGATCCCCCAATCTAATAATGTCTTTCCATATGTACTTACATACACTCGGGTAGCCAACTCATTCAGGTAGATCTATTAAGTTGGGAATTCCTCATTATGCCAAGTCATAATAATACATATTGATCCCACCAATGTAAAAATTACATGTGTCTATCATAGATGCATCATATATTTCACAAGAAAAAATAAAATCATGTGCCCATCACACTCTTTATATTTAATATTTTATATCAATGCCTAGAAAAAGGGTTCTAGTCCTAATTTAGCTTTTGACCAGATCCAAAGTTCTAGAACACAACAAGAGGTCGAGTCTCCAAAAGGATTTAAATAAAAAAAAGTGGATCTATTAACCTATAAAATTCCCATGAAACTGTAAGGATCCAGAGGTATAAACTAGGTTTTCAAAGAAATTTAAAAAACTAGACTAAAAGCCAAGGAGAAGGATTAAAATTTAATGAAAATCAGGAAACTACCCCTAAACCATACTTTAAATCATCTATTTGTTGTTTGTAACTATATACCTCTACTAGACAATAATGATTCCATAATCCATTGGGTACTACCATTAATATAATTATAAGAATCTATCTATAACCTTTCTACTTTTGTTTTCCTTCCTCTTTTCCCTTTCAGACCAAAGTTAGGAGTCTTTAACACACTTTTTCATAGAGCGATTGATAAAATAGCCTACTTTATAGATAATTTTATTCTTCCTCCCATCCTTTTTCCTCTTCTTATGATCTTTCCTTCTCAAGGGGGAAATCATTAATTGGATAAAATTTTTCCACATCCTCTAGAAAAATATCCACTGGTCTAGCTTTCAAAACATTTACTAAATTTTTGCCTTTTTGGAAGAAGGCTACCTTGATTCCAATTCAATATTTTCCTTTACATCCATCAGAATATCCCTCTTTTGAGGAGAATGTTGAAACTTATGAAAATATTTCGAGTATGATTTATCAACATATTTAAATTTATCTATCCCATACAAACTAAAAACCAAATCATGATTTGGGCATCCAATATTTATAACCTATTTCTGCACAATCGAAGCTTGGGAACCTTGATAATTTTTCTCCAAGATAGAAAACATATTATGATTCAATTTATTACATTTTAATCATCTATATGGAATACCTTAAAAGTGGAAAAATTGGGACCACACTCCATGGGAAGAAGATATTTTAACATAATGAAACATAGGTTTGGATAAATCACCAATATGTAAACTTTAATAAAATTTAGATGAACTTCAATGGAATCATCAAATTTTTAAAAGACTCTCAATTTAATTACCAAATGATTTAAAATACCTAAATCTCATATAGCTAAGGGTAGATTATAGAATCTTACCCATACTAGGGCTTGTGAAATAACCAAAGAATCTAGATTAAAAAATAGATCCCAAGGGAAAAAAACACCCACTGATTCCCTACAAACCAAGGTCCATTTGACTACACAAAATTTATGTCTTCTATTGATTGAAATTGAATAAAAAAATAATCCATTAGACAACATAGATAAAGGAGATTTCAATGATGGTTAGGTGCCCTCTACCCATTACTAAATCACTTCCCATAACAACCTTTTCCTACCAAATCTACCAATCAAAGTTTTTTTTCCCCTTTCTAAATAAATCTTTGAAATATTTGAATCTGATATTTATAGGGTAGGATAAATATTATAGAAGATTATGAGAACATCACTAAGATGCACCATTTTTGGAGCTAAATTATGTGGTCAATCTACTTCTGACACTTCTTTAAAACCTTCCTCTTCTACATTTTCCTTTGCTATGGATATTTGAGAAGTAGCTTAAATTTTTGGAACTAGAATGAGATTATAACCTAGCTAGGCCTTAAGAATAGTTTCTTTATAGAAGGATCTACAAGTATGAAATGGATTTGAGATATTAATATAGGATAAAAATATCATAGCATTTGAAACCCTATATTTTCTTGATGAGGCTTCAACTTCTCTTTCCTCCAAAGAGTCAATTCCTTTTGATAGATCAAAATTGATAAACATATGATTATACCCTAAAAAAACCCTCATAAGACCAAACTATGCCTTTATTTTCTTAGAAAATGACATGGCTTGATCCAAAACTTGAGTAAAGCATCAATTCTTTCCCCTACCATTCTTAGCTATTGAACTACTCTCCACCAACCTAGTCTTAAGACTAGCTCCAAATTTCTTCTCTTCTTCATCCTCATCTCCTACTTGTCTACTTACCTCGATGCTACCTTCTCCTTAACTATGCCTATGATCCTTTGAACCAAATCTTAACACATATGAAGTAATCAAAACCTTACCCTTCATCTATGATATCCCCTATCTACTATGTTACTCCATGTCCATCACCTTCATTTCCATTTTTGTTCATAATATATTCTCTTACACTCTCTATATTTATTATTTCACTTGGATGGTTCTCAATATTTCCACCTAAATATATCACATCATAGCTAACCAATTCAATTAAGGCTTATCCCCATAGCTCAATTCTAAGCCTTAAATTATTAAATTTAGATTGATCTCATCAATAAAGTTTAATTCACATAATGCTAGCCTCTAAAGCCATTACTATTGAAAATAATATAGATCCCTATAAGGTACCATCCTAATTAGGATTATCATTATCTCTCTTTTGTGAATAAAAATATTTAAAGTCCTCTACCTTGAATTTCCTCTAGAGGCCAAAGTGAATCCCTATTAAAACCCTAAACATAAAATAAACTCAATTCAAAAATGGTTTCCATAATTTTAAATCTAAAACCAGAGTAATAATTCTAAAATACCACATTCCTATAGGGCATCACAAGATTTAAACACAAATAAAATATTCAAAACAATTTAATATATTTAGAGGCCCATCAGTGATGATTAACCAAAATATGATGATGTGGAATTCAAAAAATGGTCTCATATCTATTAGATCTTTAGACTCCATAAAGTTACTACCAAGTTAGAATTTTTCCCATGTAATAATCTATTTGGAAACTTGTTTCACACCTCTAAGTCTCTAACCATTGGGTGAATAAAAGAGATCCCAACTCCATCACCATTATAATATTTCATGAGGGAGTATAAACTATCATGATACCACTAAACCACTTATATAGGGTGAGAAACATTGTTCATGTCAACAATATTTGTGGTTCCTCTACTCAAAATTATCCTTTAAATGGAAGATGTCCCTACACTCAGAGATATCATGGCCTTTAACATCAAAAAGTAGGTCAAGAATTATAGATTTTAGATATCCCAAGTCTCATATATAAATTTTAAAAATAGATATCCCAAGTTTTTAGTCCCAAGCCTAATTGGTTGTAGTATATCTTCCAAGTCTAATACCTAGAAGTCTCTAAACATTGGGTGAATAAAAAATATCCCAACTCCTAAACCATTAAAATCTTTCATGAGGGAGTACAAACTATCATGATGCCACTAAACCACTTATATAGGATGAGAAACATTGTTTATGTCAACAATATTTTTGGTCCCTCTACTCAAAATTATCCTTAAAATGGAATATGTCCCTACACTCAGAGATATCATGGGCTTCAACATCATAAAGCAGGTCAACAAGGTTGGGCTTGGGGAGATTTATCCATGATATCCTATGCAATCAATACCATGTAAGCCACCCTTTATATATTAAGCACATCATTCCATTCATGTGTACCAACTAAGTTTATGGTGCATGTGTTCTTTGCCACACTCTACATTCATCACTAAAGATACCATATATGGGACATTTGTGACAATTTATACCCCTAGGTATAATTTTACATCATTGAAAAGAAGATGCCTAGTATTTATAAGGAGATGTGAATTTCTATTATTTAAATTAGCATATATTGGTACTAGGAGGACCATACTATGATCAATGTGGAAGAAATATATGGGATCCTCTTCATTTACCCTACATAGTCCTCAAACACCTCATGGACAAAGAGATCACTTGGTAGTTATCCATAACATCATAGGTCTCTACCTTATTATAAGGAAAAAGTCTTGCACATAATTTATAATGATCATTAAGTTACATGAATATAATAATATGGTGGAAATATAAGTAGTGGTCCTTAATAGAGATTCTTTTAACCTCTACAAGGTTGACAATAGGAAATGAATCCCTAAGGCATGGTTCACACCCATGTTTAGAATTATCAAGTGTAGATTAACACTTAATACCACCATGATATCCACCATGATGATGAAATATAACTCAACCTTCATAATTACATGGAGGTAATCATGAATATTAAAGCAACACATTTCTAAATGGAACTAACATAGCCCAAACTAGTGTTAGAATAAATACCAGTGCTTCCATAGTCATATCCTAAATAACCTATTATATAAATCCCAAAAGCTTATAGGAGTATTTACCAATAAATATTGTAAGGTGTTTCAACTAATACTATCCCATCATCATGGTAATTCACTAGACCTATATAAATCACCTAGGTAAGCCAACCTAGGCTATACATGCACTTCATATCTCAATCAACTTAGTATCATAAGAGAGCCCACCATAGGATCAGTCTGTAGCCTCCTCAAAGGTTTACCATCCTTATTAAAGTGTATAAAAACCACCCTTTACATATAATTTATGTTTCCCAATCAAATGCATCTTACTCCTATTATGACCCCTTTCACAACATCCCTAGTGAGTGGCCTTGTCTCCACTCTTCCACTAGTTTTAGTTGCATTTGTTGTTCGTAATTTCCCAACCCAGCTACAAATTTTTACTGTTATGAATCCTCTTGTATCATCCCATAAAAGTTATTATGTACCCATAAAATAACTATCTTATACAATATTTGGTGCTCTAAGCTTCCTATCTACCCAAGTTTATATTACAAACTTGCTTTGGCTCACTTCAGCTACATTGAATTTGTCATCCACATCAATTTTTCTTAAGTTGGCCCAAAAAGTTGGCACATTGTCTCATGGTACCATAAATTAAAATAAATTATTTCTATATGTGAATGTATCATCCCATTCTACTTTCACAACTTATAACACTTCAACAAGTCCAATAGTGGTCATAACACCTCCATATACTCCATTTGAGATAGCCCCTTCAAATTTAATAGTACCATGAGTAAATCCCAAGTAAAATATTGCTAAGTGGCTAAATATAATTTCACTTTACACACCCCAAAAGCTAATAATTACACCCATACTTATATAATGGGCCTCCCTCTACCTTACACTAAATTCCTCAAGACATGGTTTTGATCAGTTAATTTCATTTTTTAGGTTGAACACGTAGTTACCTAGTGTAATTGGATCCCATGTCTATATGATATAAGACCAAATAAGGTCTCAATTATTCCCTTCAGAATCCCATTTGGTAGGGCCTCCCTTTTCACACATAATCTCTCCTATATCATCCATCCCATTCCATCTTATTGTCACTTTGAGTTACACCCTTTGAGGAGGTGTTTCAAGTCTCCTCACTTAATTTACATAATGGGAAATCCCTAGCATTATGGGTGGCCTATGAGTAGAGATAACCTCTTGATAGGGTTGACTCCCTTGATGATACACCTATATTATCACTACACCTACTCAAATTATAATGAAAAGGGAGAAACACAGATTAAATTAAATATAATAAGGCTAAGGCACCAGATTATAGGTCTCCTCCTCTTGACCATGAGTTGATAACAAATCTAAGATAAGGCTAAATATAATAATGCAACTTAAAATAGTTATCTACCATAATTATTTTGATATAGAATCTATGATTAATACATCAACTAAGAGGAATAATCAAGATGCCTATAATTATTCATTAATGAAGGTTTACAAACTTAAAATTTTCATAACCACTTGATACACACCATATGACCTAAAATAGATAACATAATCACATGGAGATGAGAATGAAGAGGACAAATGCAATGTGATTGAACATCAACACTATCATTCATCAACAATTCAACATGAATACACTAAATATGATATCAAGAAGGTAAAAATAGTTTGTATTCACTTAAAAATAAACAAGTATCAAGTTTAGTAGGGCTTTATCATATTAAATTATAGGATTATTTGCAATGTATTTTTCAAGAGTGTTTAAAGAAGAATGAAAAAGAAATAGAGATGAAAGATGTCTAAGAAGTCCATCATGACTATCATCTATCATGAAACTAGTTACAATGCTAAGAAAATGAGAATAAATTGTCATATTATTCATATTAAACATGTGTTAGCTTGGAATAATGATGTATTCATCATAGGTGGCATATAATTGTCTCTTCACCTCTTATGACTCATCCTTTCCCTTTTTAAACCACCCCTTTTTGAATGAGTTACATGTTGATATATTAACACATAGATAACTTATACTCCTTAGCATATTTATACACTATTATTGGATCTTACAATGCATCTCCCATCTTAATGATAATGAGACTTAAGATTAGACATATTCACACTTGATATTTATCATTACAACTTGTAACTTGAATGTCTAACCCTATTTGATCTAATGGAAGGAAATGAGGACAAGTCTATCTTCTAATTTAAGACCTATTACTTGTTAGAAGATTGCCAAAATATTTGGTCAAATTCATGTAATTACTGTATAAGATCTTACATCCTTTGTTCAATCTTATAGATCACTTTCAATGATTCTTTACAACTTACTAACAAGGGGTTTGGAGAGGTTTGTAAACATCCATGTTATAGAAGTTACATATATACTTCATAATTATATTGAGACCTTGTATATGATCAATGGAATTTAAACTAATATTAAAATTGTTTTAATTCCTCTTATAAGTTCAATATTGTGTTTAACCTGAGACAAGCTTAACAAGTTTATATAGACGTATATTCTTCTTTGAAGGTTCTTAACAACATGAAACTAGTGGGATGTCTGTAATTAGGATCTAAAACTTCTTATAGTCATTATAATGAGATTTTATATTAATTTTATAATATTATAATGATGTAATTATATTCCTACATGGGTTTCATGAAGTTTCTTTTTGTAATTTATGACCTTGATAATGTCTACAGCCTCATTCTTGCTTAAAAACATGGATAATTCTTCACTTAGACCTATTGTTTGCTTATAACCTTATATTGTGACCTTAAAATTATATGGAATGGATTTTTTAATGTAATTATATATTTTACCATGATTTAAAATCTTATTCACATGGTTAATAAGCTTCCACATAGCCAAAAACATGAAATTAAGCCTTAAAAGTGCAATTTTAAGCCATTTCACTATGCTTTCACTCCACACATGCCATGATTATGACTATAACAGGTGATCATGAGGTGTGTAGACATAATTTGTAATTTTTTAATAAGTTTAAAGTTTATTATAATCATTTAAACAAACATTCTCAGCCCGCAAGCTCCTTAAGGGCAAAAAGGGCACTTTTAGGTCTCTATCTTGTTAACAATTGCTCATAGAGTTGAGCCACCTAATGAACTAAAAATATCATAATTTTGGAATATAAAAGCCATATAATAATTAAATAAGTAAATTGTACCCCATTCATCTACTCATCCCACTTTTCATGTGAAATTTTATCTTCTTGGGCTTGCAAGCATATGTACTTGAAGGTCGAGGTAGGTGTTTTGAGGAAAAAGTACCTTTGCATGCTTGTTTATTATTTTTAATTTTTTTTTAGTATTTTTAAATTCCACATGATGTATAATTATTATTTAAATTTTATTTTACTTCTTTAAAATTCTTAAAACTTGTTTTAGCCCATGTCAAGGGTTTGGAGGAATTGTTACTATTTTAGCCTTAGTGGCCTTTTTCTGGTGTGTTATCCTCTTTGAAAAGAGTATAATAATTTATAATATATATATATATATATTATAAATTTATCAAAAAATTTATTCAAACTCATATATCAATTTATATTAACTATTTTGACATTTATACTACTCATGTTCATACTTGCAGCTTGTGTTATTTCATATACATATCACCTTGTCAAAGCTTGAGAATGGTTATTATTTGAATGGTTTATCTTACTCAAAAATAATATAAAAATTTTAATAATATAATTTAATTTAAATATCTCATTTAAGGTACTCACACCCTAAATTACCTTCTTGAGCTTCATTTTCAACACAAAAATGCATATATTCCATATTCTATGTACAATCCTATAGGTATGCATTTCAAGTTCAAAACTCATTTCAAACCTACTATTGAGTTGAATTACCTATTTTTTATAGCCTTGAATTATATTGTATGGAAATTTTTATTTATTTTTAATTTATTAAAGACATTTCCCAAGGATAAACCATACATAAATTATCAAGAACCTTTCAATTCTACTTATAGACTTGACACAGTCTACTTATGCATGTATACATTATCTATCTTCTTTCCATTTATGATATTTATATGCGTGTATTAGGTTCTATGTTAGATATATTATAATAATAAAATAAATACTATACCATATACATATTTTATGAATGTAGGTCTGGTACTTATCTCCACATACTTGAAACCCTATTTAAAAACAATCTATTCAATGGCCTTAAGCTTGCTACCTATAACTTCCTATTAAAGATGATCATGGAGTGTATACTAATTTTTTATATTATATTTGAGTGTCTCATGCACTTAAAGTGTCCCATGCACTTACACATTAGTGTATCAAACCCCATTTTATATATATTACCCATAAAACATCAAATGTGTTTGTTTATAGGATTGTGTTTCTCATTTGAGGCCTGTATACTTGAAATAGTATTAGAAATATCCTTAGGATATGAAGGAAATATTAGGGAACATAGAATGAGATATTATTGATTATTAACAATTCTTATCATGTTATTTACCTCTTTTTCTAAGCCCCAAAACTCTCAAAAGTATCAAATTAACTCATAACTTGTATATCTCAAACTCTGTAGACCTGTACCTTCATATTTGAACAATTCATACATTATATATTTGATTGGAGATGGTTTAGGATGGTTTATTTGGCCATTTAAGAGTATTCATAGTATTTATTTTTTATCAAATATCTCCCAAATGCATTAAATTGAGATAAAATTGATATATTGGGGTTTCACAAGGTTTTAAGGGCAATAAACTTATTGATAATGATTCATAAAGAATAGGCCCCTAAACCTTGAATTTATACCATGGATTTTAAGGGAATATGAATGTTAAACATCCTTTAAGATAATTTTTCTAGTTCCTCTCCTCTTTCATGAAACAAACATGTCAAAATGAGTCTCCTTCTCTTGCAAATGACTTAATGGAGGGTTTGAGTAGGATTTTGTGTTTTTCTAACCTATGTCATCCTCTTGAGCATGGTTTTTATCTTGGTGATCCTAAAAAATGTTATATTATGTCTATAACACCTTTTTCCAATGTTTGGTTTCTTGAATATGCTTGAACCAATGTATAAACCTATAGATCTCTCCAAAACATGCATTTCTTTGCCATGAAACTTATCCATTGGGAACAATACCATGTTGTAACTATTGTAGCTACACATAAGACATAAAATGGAGTTGCTCTATACTATGGAAATAATGATGGTAACATCCAAAAATATATTTTATCACTTTCCCTACCATTATCCTATATTTTTATTTGAATAAATGAACAAAGAGGTTTTAAAAGTGAGTAAACATTAGAAACTAATGTAATTTCCCTCTTGGTTGGGTGTAAAAACATAATGGAGTATAATATGACAAATGGCCCAAATTGACCCCTTTGACCTCTATGAATGGTAATAACTCCTCATACTTGATGTTCTTATAAATGGGTTTACATTATAACATTATAACAAGAAATAGAAGATAATATAAATGAAACCTTAACATCTCCTAAACCACCTTAAATTTTCCAAAGTGATTAAAAAGACAATGTTACTACTTCACTAGATTTTTTTCTAATCCACTATCCACTATGGAGCACCATGCTTCTTGGATGATCACCACCTTATTTTATTCCTCCATGGATCACCTATACCTTGAATTTCATAAACTAACTTTAATATTTCCAAAATTACTAGAAACTTTGCTAAAATACATTGAAAAAGACCTCATTGAGACTGATCTTTAATGGAAATTGATTTAATGGTCAGGTTTTATATGATAGGGGTTGAATTTTGGCTTAGGATTCCAAATTTTTAGCATTTTTGGTGACTCATAGGGGTTGGTTAGTTTGATAAATAATTGGATCAATATCTTTATTAGTCTATTGGGATAAGGAGTCGTTGAAGATTGAGCAACAAATCTAATTTGGGAATTGAAAACTGACTATAAGCCTCTAGAATAAGTTGAGATAACTTATAATAACTTACCAAACACACAACAAACAAGAAAAAATCACCCATATGCCATGAGGAACTTAGGGAAAAGACAAATAAAAAACAACCAAATAAACATATGCTAGAAGAACTTGGAGAAAGAAAAACTAACCTACTATATACAAGACTAAAAATACATCCATTCCACTTGGATTAAAAAAAAAACATCTAAAGTCTTCTCAATTTTGTTGACAAAAATGAGGAACAAATTGCTATTTGGACATTTTCCTTATTGGATCATATCTTTTATTACTTGTCAACCTAC
>JARHVA010006809.1:200000-260000 GCA_037957365.1 Torreya grandis | reverse complement strand
CCTTTGAGAAGGACAAAAAAATAATACCAAAGGAATTATCGAGGATATTGATGGGCCCATACACATCAAATTTGAGTATCATGAACTATCCATTATTTTCCTAATGATGATGGGCATAAATACATCAAATTCAGGGTAGCAAACTAGTTGGCTTTTAAGTGATGATGGGCCTAAAAAATTCAAATTCACAAAAATGAAATAGTTGTTGATCTTTGAAAGCTAGAACACAAACATGAATGCAAAAGGCCAAAACACCAAAGGGAAAAACCATTGATGGAAGAGTGTAAGGAGGTAGCAATACTAAAAGAGATAGCTCAAGAGCTCAGATCACATAAATAAGGATGAAATACAACAAGGAATGGGGGAATAATGGAGAAAGATCATAAATATCTGTGCATAAGATATGTTTCTAGAAGGTAAAGTAGCCCACTAGGTGGACATTGGAAGAGCATGAACATTCAATGGCATGGCCCATTTTTTTACATTAAGAAAAGCAAATAGTTGCACATACATCAGGAAACACATTAGGCATCCCATATTAAAGACTGACGGTTGATTCTAGCATAGCCCATGGATAGAATTTAAAATACATTAAAGGCATTGAATGCATTGTAACACATTTTTGTAAAACAAAGTGCCCAAGTCTTTCTTGGAGCACTATATATTTGACTCTCTCTTATTTTTTTAGGATCTTGGTCTATAATAAAAAATGAAACTCTACCCAAATTGAAAGGCATTACTAAGACTTTGAGCTCAGATTGTTGATCATATTTCATTATTTGAATAAGAAAACAAGGGACTTTTTAGACTTTGTGTTGGAATAGCTTAGTTCTTGGGGAAATTGTTCTTATGTCTATTCCCTTAATACATTTTTTGTCCATTTGATTAAATAAGTAGAATTAGTGAAAGTGATTAGGAAGGTATCCTGAAGTCAGTTGTGGAGAGACTTTGTGCTGCCACAATTGTCTTTAGTTTGTCTATTTTTCTATTCCTGTGTAAAGGATCTTGGGATGAGTTTGTGCCCTCATTATCCTTTGTATTCTATTTCTATGTAAAAAACCTTGGAATGACTTTGTTCCCTCATTGTCTTTTGTATTTCACTCTTTGGTAGTTGAGGTGAAGAATTTGTGCCTCATTTCATCTTGTTGTGTTACTACACCCTGTTACAGTTACTTATCATCACCTGAAAGATTCCTTTTGTCTATTGAACAACACTTATAAAAGAAGAGTGTCTTTTGTCATTTCATTAGGATTTCTCCTTTGATTTTTGAACATCATCTCTAAAAAAAGAGAGATGGAAGGTTTATCCTACCCTTGAGTGTTATTTTCTATATATATATATATATATATATATATATATATATATATATATATATATATATATATATATATATATATATATATATATATATATATAGCTCCTACATATCTACAGGGAACCTCCCCTTGACGAGAGGAGATATTTGTCCCCTTTTAATGTAGTAAACCTACACATCTATCTAACCAATTTCCCTATGCTGTGGTTGAAGAGACCTATTTTGCTCATTAGTTAGGTGATTGACAAAATATTCACCTAACAGTTTTTGCCGACTCCACTAACGATGAACGTGCAATTTGAACCTCAAGTTTTAGATTGAAGCAATCCCTACCCTTATTCATTATAGACTCTAGCAAATCCATTCTGTGTCTTACCCATTATCATTATAACCTTACCATCTCCCTTCACCTCCATGCCAACTAGAATAGAATGCATAGTTTGAAGCCTCAAGCTTCAAGCTGAAGTAGGGCTAATTCTTTCCCATTTTTGTTTTACAATCTAGAAACTCCATGCTATACATGAATCCAAAGGGCTAAAGGTATTGTCAACCCTATATTTGAGTTGGTATAGTAAAGTAATTATGATCTGTTTCCTTCACCATCTCACCTCTAATGAACCAAGATCTTTCCTCTTAATAAATTCAAGTCTCTGTTCTCGGGCAAAGCCTCCATTTTTGCTATTAATAAAGCTTTGTCAATACTTAACCCTCTAAGATTTTTTATCCCACCTTTCCATATTCATACAATGGTAGTTCAAGGGCCTTGGGGTAACTCTTTTGGCCCACTCAATTTAACTCCACCTCTACATGAACTACCATGCAGTTTAAGGAAAAATTTCCCCAAATTATATGGTGATGGGAAAGTTCATCCTGATAAACATATTGCAGCCTTTAGCATAGCTTGTGGTGTAATAGGAGTGGAATTTGAGGATGTGGTAGTCAATATTTTTGTGGAAATACTACAAGGTGCTACTGCAGATGGTTCTACCACCTGTAGGCTAGATCAGTGATTGATTGGAACACCCTCAAAGCCAAGTTTGAAGCTAGGTTAAATCCTATAGAAGATGCACATGCCCTACTGGCTCAACTCACATAAATGAATAAGGAACATCATGAACCAATGAGGGATTTCATAGCCAAGTTTGACAAATTGAGGAACATGATTCTTGCTATTGCTCAGCCAACACTTGAGAATCTCAAATGTTTCTTCATCAACTCTCAGCTACCTAAAGTAAGTTTTCTACTGAGATGTGCTAGCCAAATAGACCTTACTATAGCTCAAAATTTAGCCACTGAGGTGGAAGATGACCTTATCTAGGTAGGAAAGATAAGGAGAGATCTAAACAGAGGTAAATCCTCTTCATCTTTTGAATATCCATCTATAGGTACCACTGATCTAATGGTGCATAAGCTAGCAAATGAGTTACTAGCTCTCAGGAAGCAAATGGCACAAGGGATATCTTTAACTCCTTTGTATAGAGATATGCCAAGAAGGACATTCCCCAATCAGTCACACCAAGGTAATGCTACCAAAAATTGAGGACAGCCAAATTGTCTTCCTCCCCCACAAGGAAAACTTTCCATTGAAGCACCCCTAACCAATTCAGCAGTTAGATATCTCAGAATAGAATCTAATTTCTCTTTTTAGCCTGAATTGAATCAATAAAATGATGTTGATCTCCTTACAAAAGGCTAAGAAGAATTGGTTGGTGACTCCAACATTGGTTTCCTTAATTACTAGGATGAACCCAGAGGTAAAAGTGAAGCAGTTGATGGATCATATGATGTATTCACCCGGTCCCAGAACCAGTCAACCCAGTAAGTTGATAAGGGAAAAATAGGGGAAAGTTATTAGCCTACAAACTCAATTTCCAAATGAGAAACTTCTTTGCCTTTCCAACCAAAGGACCCCATGAGTAATAAAAAGGTAAGTACATCAAGCATTCCTCCATCTCCAACTTCAATTCCATAGACTAGTCCTCCCTCTCCTAAAAACTAGAAAGATGAGCTGCCTTCCTCTATTCCTAATCCATTTCAGTCATTTGACATAATTGACCATGCCAAGAAGACCAAAATTCAAATGTATGAATTTGAATTCCTACAAGCCAATCCTAAATAGTTAGATAGGTTAGTTCAGTGTTTGAAGAATAAATTTGTCCCTGCAAGACAAGATGTTAAGAAGGTAACTCATGATCCCCCAAAGAACATATCCATCCCAAACAATCTTGTCATTACTCCTCCAGCTAACCCTAGGAAAATAGATCCTTTCTATGTTTCCCTTCATCCAAAACTCAAAAGCATTGGTTGAAAGATAATTAAAAAATAAGAACAATCCAATTCAAATAACGCTATCTTTGTAAAGAGATGTTCTATTGAATCAAAAATTGCAGATAAAAATATATGCTTACCTCTGAGAAGAGATGTCCCCTTCACATTTTTAGCTACCTCTTCATTTATACACATTTTGAAAGCATGGAGAGGATACGGAAGGTCACCAATCTGAAGGGAGATTGAGTGGTTTGACTTCCAAGATTTAAAACAATACAGAGCTCAAGGAAATAATGGGTGAAGATTTTAGAACAATATAGAATTTGAGGAATTAACTATCACCTGACAATTCAAAATTTAAGATTTAAAATAATATAGAGCTATGCGTAGCCCTACCCGATCTACCATCTGCCCACTCTAGGGCCTTACAATAACCACTTTGGTAGCTATGGTCCATTATACCACCACATCTTGACACTTGTTATACCACCCAAATTGTCACTTGGATCATTCCTCCCTCCTAAAAAAGCAATGGTCCCCATTGCATCATGTGTTCCCCATCAGGTGTGGTAGTTGTGTCTTGATTTGATTCTTGATGCACACTTAGAAGGGACTATAGTTTATGGAATTGTGCAGGGCCCGATTGTTCACCATTTTTGTCTGACCATCAGTTTGTGGATGAAAGGCAGTGAACTTCTTCAACCCAGTATCTATTTACTTCTATTATTGTGTTGTTTGTGTAGTCAGGGCTATAACATCGGCCCTTTTGGATTCTTGTGGCTTGACCACCATGAGAACAAATTTCTTGGCACTAATCAGAGAGATAGATGTAGAAGGTGGTACTTATGGTATCCTATAACACTGTGTTCCAAGAGTGAGAGTGATCCTTCTAGTCCTTGGTTCATATATACCATGTCGATCATACATGAATGGCTGACCAAAGAGTACATCACAAACATCTAGATTGACCACATCACATAATACCTCATCTTGGAAAGGTTGTATTGCATATGAGAGAAGACATTGGTGGGTGACACAGAGGTTTCTCCCTAGATTCAACCATCCAATACTATATGGTTTTGGGGGAGGCTTCATGGAGAGATTTAGGATTTTCACAATATTAGTAGAGATTAAATTATTTTGACTTCCACTATGAAGAATGAAGTGTAGAGGCTTACCTTTTACCCATAACTTAGAGTGAAACAACCTTTCCTTGTCATCTAGCATCTCATCATGTGTCTGTGATGAAGCTACAATGGCTTCAGGATCAACATCTATAATTTCTTCTTCAACCTCTTCGACTGTAGGGTCTATATGAGGTAGATTAGTAGATGTTGAGGATGGTGACTCAGAAAGTAGTGATTTGATAGCTCAACATTCTTATTTGGAGTGAGTTCTAGATTTGTGATAACCACACCACTTCCTAGTCTTTCCTTCTTTTTTCTTCCAATTTTGGCCTCGTGTTTGACCTTCTTTATCACTTTTCCATTTTGAAGACTAATTCCTTATCTCCATTCTTCCATGCTTATGCTCAATCTTTACTGTGAACTTGTATGCCTCACCAATGGTTTACAAATTGAAGAGTTCCATTTCTTCTCGTATGTACCATTGTAATCCGCCATGATATTTGAGAACCTTGTGTTTCTCACTTTCTTGGATGCCCAATCTCATAGATAGAGAATGAAAAATGTCAATGTAATCTCGAACAAATTATTCCTTACCTTGGAAAAGTTGTTGCCACTCTATGTACATATCATCATATGCTCCGATGGGATAGTATTCTTCTTTCACTGCTTCCATAAAATCATCCTAGGTAGGTTCCACCCCAAGGCCAATGATATCTATACTAAACCTCTTTTTGTACACTTCCCACCAATTTTTCATGGGCAATGATTATTTCAAAAGATCAAAAGTGATCTTTTCTCCATCGGTGAACTTATTTATAGAGAAGTAGGAAGACAGTTGATCCAACTAATTTTCTACTACATCAACATTGATTTTGCCTTCAAATGTGGGAATATCAAAATTTACCTAAACCTTGAAGGGTGTTGGGGCACTGAAAGGAAGTTCCCTTGATGAGGAGCTAGAACATGTAGCCATAGAGCCATAATTTCCCATCAAAAGTGTTTGAAGAATTTGAGCAAATTGTTGCAGCATCTGAGTTATTGCCACTAGAGGGCTTCATTCACCATTTCTTTGAAAGGATCAAATGTTTTAGTGGTGTCTACCATTTGAAGTTGTTTAGATAAAATAGGTGGAAATTTTGGAAGATCTATTTCTTCCCACCCAAGTTTCTTATATCCTGACCTTGTCCTCGAGATCATACACTCTCAAGAAAAATTGCTTTGATACCACTGATCCAAAACTCAAAAGATTTGGTCAAAAGACAATTCATAAATAAGAACAATCCAATTCAAATAATGATATCTATGAAAAGAGATGTTTTTTTTAATTAAAAATTGTAGATACAAATATATGCTTATCTTTGAGAAGAGATTTCCCCTTCACATTTATGGTTACCTCTTCATTTATACACATTTTTGAAAGCATGGGGAGGATGTGGAAGGTCACCAATATCAAGGGAGATTGAGTGGTTTGACTTCCAAGATTTAAAACAATACAAAGCTTGAGGAAATAATGGGTGGAGATTTTAGAACAATACAGAATTTGAGGAATTAACTATCACTTAACAATTCGGCATCCAAGATTTAAAATAATATAGA
Organism: Torreya grandis; assembly: GCA_037957365.1. NCBI lineage: Eukaryota > Viridiplantae > Streptophyta > Pinopsida > Cupressales > Taxaceae > Torreya > Torreya grandis. The sequence goes on along the minus strand of JARHVA010006809.1, from coordinate 253,693 downwards.
GCTACGCGTAGCCCTACCCAGTCTACCAGCTACCCACTCTAGGGCCTTACAACAACTACTTTAGCAATTGTAGTCCATTGTACTACTACATCTTGGCATTCATTATACCACCTGAATTATCACTCAGATCATCCCAATTGATAAATGGTCATAAATTGAGCAATTACATCATAGACTCAGGTGCATCTGACAACATCATGCCTGCCAAGGTGGTAGAATCTCTTGGACTCACACTGACCAAAACATTTAGGAGGTGTTTCTCCATGGAGAACAAACAAGTACCTCTATTAGGACAAATCAAAGATGCCTAATTTGCATTTGTAGCATTCCTAAACAAAAGGATCAATATGATAGTCCTAGTGGCTGATGTTCTGGCCTCATATGACATTCTTCTAGGGTGAAATTTTTGCAAAGATGTTGGTGGAGAATTAAACATGGACCTATCTAAAGTGAGGATCCCTATCAAAGGCATCATGCAGAGGCTGCTTCTTGAAAAGGAATCAAAATATGTTGTCACTCAGACATAAGCCCCTGAAGCCCAAATTCTGTTCAAGTCTTCAAGTATGGGTAATTATTTTTTGACCACAAAAGATACTCATGTTTCAACTAATGAAACCCCCAAAAATGATAGTCTAAAAATTAGTTCAAGTGGAACAACAAAATACATGATAGAATGTAATGCAAATACAGAAGAATTCCCCCTCCCAAGCAAAGACAAATCTAAGAAAGTATCAGTTTTAAATGATGTTTGGACCTTGGAATTCAATGGCAGTAATTCTTCTACCAACTCAGGGGCTGGAATTGTGTTGATATCTCCTCAAGGAGATATTTTTCCTTCTTCATACAAGTTATAGTTCAGTAATACTAATAATACTACTAAATATGAATACCTTCTATTTAGATTGAAAGCTGTTAAAGATAAGGGTGTCAAACTCCTTCATGCCAAAGGAGATACCGAGTTGGTGTTTTGTCAGGTAAGAAACCTGTACCAAACCAAAAATGAGAGATTGCACCACTACCGCAACTTAGTCTGGGATCAAATTGAAAGCTTTGATGCTTTCAACATCTCTGCCATATCTAGGGAATTCAATGACTGAGCTAATGCACTGGCTATTTCAGCAACTCTCTTAGTCCCTTACTCAGACTTCAAAGGAGGCAAATACACCATCGAGCTAGGCTTTTGACCAAGTGTAACTGATAATGCTAGTCATTGGCAAGTTTTTAACAATGAAAACCAAATCATCACCTTTCTAGAACAAAGAGACAGCTTCAAATAGTTGCACTTTGAAGGCAATAATCCTCAAAAGCTTGAATCAGATCCTGAAATGAATTCAAACATAGGTGAAGAATTACTAAAAATGAAAGGGAATAAAATTCCCAAAGAACTAGTTTCTCTTGAAAAGTTGTTTGACAAGCACGACAAGTTCATCAAACAGCATCAAATGGATTCAAGCTCCTCTCAATGGTTTGATCAGATAAATTTGGGTACCAAGGAAGGTCCCAAGATGGTTAACATTGGTAAATGATGTACTTTAGAGGAGAAATTCAAGTTTACTACTTTACTCAACCAATACATGGATGTCTTAGCATACTCCTATGATGACCTAAAGTCTCTCAGGCCTGATGAAATCTGCCATGACATTCCTTTCAAGGCTAACTCAATGCCTTACAAGTAGAAATATTGGTAGTATAATCCAAAAATATTAGGTATTATTCTGTTAGAAATATAGAAAATGTTGAATTCTAGGATAATTTTCCCAATCCATCATTCCACGTGGATTGCAAACATAGTGCCTATCAGGAAGAAGAATGGAAAAATTTGCATCTATGTGGATTTCAAGAGTTTGAATCAATCATATTTAAAGGATAAATATCATTTTCCCATCATGGATCAAGTGCTTTAGATAGTGACAGGCTCAGAGATATTATCAATGCTAGACAGCTTCTCAAGATATAATCAGGTTGAAGTTGGTGAAGCAAACCAACACAATACTGCCTTCACCACACCTTGGGGCATGTTTGCATATATAAGGATGCCTTTTGGCTTGATAAATATTGGTGCCACCTTTTAGAGAGCAATGGACCTTAATTTCAAGGATGATATGGGTAAGTTCATTGTAGTTTATCTTGATGACTTGACCATTTTTTCTAAGCATCACCTGGATCATATATGCCACTTACAACAAGTGTTGGAGCTCTACTACCAAAATGGCATTTCCTTAAATCCCAAGAAATCTATTTTTGGAGTAATAGAGGGGAAACTTCTCAAACACATTATGTCCAAAGGATGCATAAAGATTGACTTAGATAGGGTCAAGTCTATCCAAGAGCTTACCTTGCCTACAAGTAAGACTGTTGTTCACTCTTTCTTTGGAAAGGTGAATTTCTTATGAAGATTCATCCCTAAGTTTGATGAGAAGACTTGACACATTATGAACATGATGAAGGGAAAGGCCACCTTTAATTGAATTGAATAATTCAAGTTGGCATTTAAGGATATTAAGACTGCCATTGCCTACACCCCAATTTGGTTTGTCCAGACTACAACAAAGAGTTCATCATATATAGTTATGCTTCTAGACACATGATTTCAACAATTCTGGTTCAATAGGATAAATAAGGTATGGAATCTCCCATTTCTTTCATGAGATTCCCTCTCAAAGATCATGAGCTAAAGTACTCAAACATGGAGAAGCATGCTTATGCATTGGTGAAGGCAGTCAAACACTTTTGCTTCTACATCTTGAATTCTCACACTACTACCTTGGTTCCTGATACCATAGTCAAATCCATACTAACTCAGTAGGAGTTTGGGATGAAAAGAGGTAATTGGATTGCAAAGATCTAAGAGTTTGATCTAGTCATCAAGCCAACAAAGCTGGTATGAGGAAAAGGCCTATGCCAATTAATTATTGATAACAAACTAGAAGAAATAGAGCATGAAGAAGTAGAGGTGGAAGACACACTAATAGTCCTCTTTGTCTCCACCACAAATGAGTGGTATTTAGGTATTTCTCATTTCTTTACTTATGGTGAGTGTCCTACTCACCTATCTTATAAAGAAAGGAGGACTATCATGTTGAAATCTACCAATTTTGTCCTTTAGGATAACGGCCTGTACAAGAGGAGCCTTGATGGAGTGTTCCTTCACTATGTGGACAAGGAGCAGCAAAGCCAAATTTTGAAATCCTTCCACAATCTAGTCTATGGAGGACATTTTTTTTCCCCTGTGATTGCCATAAAATTTTGTGAGCCAAGTATTATTGGCCAACTCTTTTCCAAGATGCATACAAGTGGGTAAGGAAATGTGAACTATGCTAGCAGTTTGTTGGGAGACCCAAGTTAGCTAGCTTGCCTCTCAAGCCAGTGGTCATAGAGGAACCATTCTAGTAATAGGGAATTGATTTTATTGGAGTTGTAAACCCATCTTCAAGTGCTGGACATGATTATATCCTTACATCAATTGACTACTTCACTAAGTGGGTGGAAGTTATCCTAACCAAGCATACTACTTCAGAAGTAGTGTGTAATTTCCTCAAGGAGAATATCATTTCCAGGGTTGGGGTCCCAAGCAAGATTGTTACTAATAATGCAGCTTGTTTCACTTCCCAGGAGATTACACAATTCTATTTCTACTATGGGATTACTCTCTCCCACTCTTCTAATTATTTTCCACAAGGGAATGGACAAGATGAATCAAGCAATAAGAACTTGGTGACTATCATCAAGAAGTTAGTAGATGACAACCAAAGGACATGGCATAAAGTATTAGTTGATGCTCTATGGGTAGATAGAATCACACCAAAGAGGGCAATTGGTATGTCTCCTTTCCAACTTATTTATGGTATCAATGCTAAGATACCAATCAACGTGGAATTGCCAGCATTAAAATTGGTTATGATAATTGAAGATCAGACATATGAAAGCCCCCTTGATAAAAGGATCATGTGCTTGATTGAGCTAGATGAACCAAGAACTATGGTGGTAGACCGAATTTCTACCCATCAAAGTCTGGTAAAGAAGCTCTTTGACCAAAAGGCAAAAAACTATGATTTCTAGGTTGGAGATCAAGTCCTACTATGGGACAAGAGAAGAAAACCAAAGGGGATGCATGGGAAGTTTGACTCTCTTTAGAGAGGCCCATTTATTATCCATCAACTTAATGGTGAATATAGTTTCTTGTTAAAATATCAAGATGGCATGCTCTTCTCTCTACCTCATAGTGGCCAACATCTGAAACACTTCAATCTGTGAAGTATCAGATAAGATCAACTTGTACATATGTATATTTGTATAGTCTTTAGTTCTATTTTGTGCTTTCATTTTTGTTTTTGTAGCCTTTATTTTTGGGTAGCATGACTCCATAGCCCAATGGCACACTTCAAGGCACTAGAGATTCTGGTTTCTACTCCCCTCAGTTGTTCCAAGTTTTCAACTAAAGGAAGTTCCCCAACTAGAGCTAGCTATTGTCCCCCATAAATATCAGTCATTTTTTGGACAACATTTGAACTATTTTGGCCTCACAGGCCAAAATTATCTCTTCCCTTCCCAATTTTTTCTTGTGCATTCAAATTCTCCATTTTTTAGGTTTTTAAAAAAACTATGGACTCTATAGGCCCATTTCTACAGACTCTATAGGTCCATTTCTATGGACTCTATAGGCCATATCTATGAACTCTACCAGTTCTACAGACTCAAATATATGGACTCCCCTAGTTCTATGAACTCATTTATACAAACTTTGTAGGGTGGAACTACAGACTTCATAGATGGTTTCTATGGACTCCACTAGCTAGATTTCTATGGACTCAAATCTATGGACTCTCAAGACCTCAAAACTACAGACTCTGTAGGCTAGTTTCTCACTTCTATGGATTCCCCCATATCTATGAACTCATTTATATGGACTCTATAGGTTGGTTTCTATAGACTCTGTAGGAAAGAAATAGGTTCAACACCTAGTCATTTTCTCAATCAGGAAGTTCAAAGGGGTCTTCCAAGAGCCTAAGGATAAGTTCCCTTGTGGAGGGCACTTGGAAACTAAAGTGAATTGTTGAAAAAATATGAAAGGTGGCTTTGGAGCTCAAACAACCCTTGTGGAGGACAGGAAAAGAGCAAGTGGACTGATTCAAAGGCCGAGTGAGCAAGGGAATTCCTTCAAAAAAGTTCTCATGGCAAAGTTGTAAAGGAATAATTCCTTCAAACAAAAAGTCCAAAGGAATTCCTTTAGACTTTTGTCTAAAGGAAATAAACCTGACAAAAAATAAAAGTCTACTGAAGAAAAACAAAGGCCTGATGGGAAGAAAGAATGAAGACAAAGGGAAGGAACATTTCCTTCAAACAAAATGTCTGAAGGAATTCCTTCAGACTTTTGTCTGAAGGAAAATCCCAAAGGATAAAACCCATCGAAGAAAAGCTCAAAGGCCATTCGAAGACCACCTGAAGGGTATGTGCCCTTGTAGGGGGCTCTCACCAAGAAAAAGGGACCTTTATCAAGACCCCAAAGGGCAGGTCCCCTCTAAGAAGGACAAAACAAGAATGCCAAAGGAAATATCGAGGAGATTGATGGGCTTGCATACATCAAATTTGAGTGCCATGAACTAGCCATTATTTTCATAATGATGATAGGCCTGAAGACATCGAATTTAGGGTAGTGAACTAGCTATTGGCTTTCAAGCAAGGATGGGCACAAAAATGTCAAACTCATAGAAATGAAATAGCCGTTGATCTTTAAAAGCTAGAATGCAGACCCAAATGTAAAAGGCCAAAATGCCAAAGGGAAAAACCACTGATGGAAGAGTGTAAGGAGCCAGCCAGATGGAAAGAGATATCCTGAGAGCTCATATCACACAGATAAGGATGAAATACAACAAGGAAAGGGGGAATGATGGATAAATATTAGAAATATCTATGCATAAGATATGTTTCTAGAAGGTAAAGTAGCCCACCAAGTGGACATTAGAAGAGCTTGAAAATTCAATGGCGTGGCCCTTTCTTTTGCATCGAGTAAAGAAAATAGTTGCACACACATTAGGAAACACATCAGGTAGCCCATATTAAATACCGATGCTTGATTCTAGCATAGGCCATGGATAGAATTTAAAATGCATTAAAGGCATTGAATGCATTGTAACACATTTTTGTAAAACAAAGCACCCAAGTCTTTTTTGGAGCACTATATATTGGACTCTCTCTTATTTTTTTATGGATCTCAGTCTATAATCAAAAATGAAATTTTACCCAAATTGAAAGGCATTACTGAGACTTTGAGCTCAAATTATTGATCATATTTCATTATTTCAATAATAAAACAAGTGACTTTTCAGACTTTGTGCTGGAATAGCTTGGTTGTTGGGAAAATTGTTCTTATGTCTATTTCCTTAATACATTTTTTGTCCATTTGATTAAATAAGTAGAATTAGTGAAAGTGATCAAGAAGGTGTCCTAAAGCTATTTATGTAGAGACTTTGTGCTACCACAATTGTCTTTAGTTTTTCTAGTTTTCTATTCTTGTGTAAAGGATCTTGGGATGACTTTGTGCCCTCATTATCCTTCATATTTTGTTTCTATGTAAAAGACCTTGGGATGACTTTGTGCCCTCATTGTCTTTCATATTTCACTCTTTGGAAGTTGAGGTGAAGACTTTTTGCCTTATTTCATCCTTCTGTGTTACTGCACCCTATTACAGTTACTTATCATCACCCAAAAGATTCCTTTTGTCTGCTGAACAACACTTCTAAAATAAGAGGAGTGTCTTCTGTCATTTCATTAGGATTTATCATTTAATTTGTGAACATCATCTCTAAAAAAAGTGAGATAGATGGTTTATCTTACCCTTGAGTGTTATTTTTTGTTTATATATATAGTATATAGCTCCTACATATCTACAAGAAACCTCCCCTTGATGAGAGGAGAGATTTGTCCCCTTTTGATGTAGTAAACCTGCACATCTAGCTGAGCAATTTCCCTATGATGTGGTTAAAGAGAACTATTTTGCTCATCATTTAATTGATTGAAAAAATATTCACCCAACACATATCACAAGAAGAGCCAAAATGAATAGATAAGGAGACTTTGTGGATGACAATGGGACTCTAGAGATAGTTTTGAATTTCCTATTCTAGATGCAATAGGCATAACACAAATGAAAAACATTCCACCCTCAGCCTTGCCCAATTTTAGAGGTACATTAAAAGAAGACTTAGACACATTCTTGTTCAAAATTTATATCTTCTATATAAGTTATTACTACAAGAAGGATGCATAAAAATTAAAACTTTTTCTAGTTACTCTTAAAGACTCAAAACTTTGTTGGTTTATGGGACTGGGTAATAATTTAGTCCACACTTGGGAGGACATGAAAAAGAAAATTTTGGCCAAGTATCAGGAATATGTAAGAGGAATAAGTTATAGAATAAATGACATATTCAAGATGACTCAAGAGGGGAATGAATCCTTAGAGGACTATGTTGATTGATTCATGTTCAGTGTACAAAAATTCAAGAAAAGTGTATTTGGAGAAGAACATTTGAAACTCATCTTCCTGAAAGGATTTAGAGAAGATTGTCTAGAAGCCTTGGACCTAATGAGTGGAGGGGATATTTCTCACCTAACATTATCAGATATCAAAGAGATGAGAAAGAATTATTCTAGATCTGCCATAAACAAAGTCAAGGGTAGTAAGATTCTATTGGTAGCTATAAATGGCCTATCAAAAATTGAGATTAGTAACCTATTATAGGAAATTAAAAAAGATATCATTATCCATTATGTAACCTAACTAGACAACCTACACTCAATACAAAATCAAGTAGCTTTGGTTTAAGCCTTAACCATTTACTGTCTAGACTATAAGAATAAAAATGTTGATTGTAGATGTCACAAGGTTTGGACTAAAGTAGCTCACATCATAGATAAAAAACCAAAAATAATAGAGCTACATGTTTTAGGAGGAGATAGTGACCAAGTTTTCTATGTTGCACAAAGAAGGCCATAGGTTCAATGACCACCTTTTCAAGGTATGGGACAAAATCCACCTTTTGCAAATTCTACCTCCTTTAATTCACAATTTTTAAATGCTACTCCCAATTAGACTATTCCTTAGATGAAAATTCCACCTCCTAATTGTAGTTGGAAGAAACCTCAAGAAAGATACCCCACCACCTCTTTATAATATCCACAAAATGTATCCCCATCTTAGATGCAAGCTTGGTAAATAGCCCAAGGCCCACCCTTCACAAACTAGTGGTAATAGTCTTGGAGACCTAACCAACCATGGGGAAGCTCTCTAGGAGGATTTTTTCCATAAAAACAATAACAACCTCTTACTCTTATGCCTAATACACAATCTACACCCAAGCCTAATTAGCTACCTACCCAACCTTTACACAATCATATAAATAATTTGATGCAATCCACATTTAGTACTAAGCTTGTTCAGTACCTGACATACATGGTGAACTTCAATGAAGTTCACCTCCATTTAGGAAAAGTTTTACCACCCCTAGAACCACCCATAATAAGGGATTCAAATGATGAAACCCTAGATGAACATGCTAACCCACCTCCATCACCTCAATAACTCTCTAAACTAGCAAATAAAGTTGTTGATGAAATAGCCCCCCCATTTATAGAACATCTCAACTTTCAATGCCATACAATTAAACTTAAGTTTGATTTTATGAGACAACTTAAGAACCTTTGTGTCAAAATCCCTCTATTCTAGGCCATTAAGGATGTATCCATATATTCCAAAGCTATTAGAGACCTCTATCTATGAAAACTAGAAAGAAAGAAAAAATATCCCAATATTATGCATATGATTGGCTAGATAGTAGACATCATGCTGGGGAACACACTACCAAGTAAATACTCAGATCTAAGATGTCTGGTAGTAATAGTCCAGATCCATGACTAACATCTATCCAACACATTGATAAACCTTGGGGGTAAAATAAATGTAATGACAACCAAAAATATGCAAAAAATATAGATGAATAATATTTGTCCCACTTCTACACTACTAAAAATGGTGATAGGTCTATAGTCAGACTAGAAGGAATCATTGAGGATCTTATCATTACTATAGATTCTTAGGAGTATCTTATAAATTTCATTATGTTACAGCCTAAGTATAATTTGGGTTAATACCCCCTTATCTTAGGATGACCTTAGCTTCCCATAGTTAATGCCTTCATAAATTATAGATTAGGTAACATGATGATCTCCAATGGCAAACACACTAAGAAGTTGGTTCTTTATCCCCCAACATAGTTGGTTTTTACACTAGAGCATACATTATGGGCTGAAGAAGATGAGGTATATCAACCTTAATTTTTTTTATTTACCATAGACCATAGATGCACATTGGTTGATTAGGAGGAAGATAACATTATCTTCAATATTCTTCAGCATAATTACCAAACTCTTTCTACTGATCTCAATCATTTGCAATGTGTTGAGTGCCCATTTTATAGCTTCTAATAATTTTATAATTCTAATTCATATGTACACAAAATATTCCACTATATACTACCTCATATCTATAGCCAAACTAGATCCATTAGAAATATATAAATAATGAAAGCACTCTCATAACAAATTGAAATCTCTCCAAGAAAAACATTGCTTATTAATAGTAAATTGGAATTAAATGAGGAAAAGTGCCTAGTCAGCATGTTGCATGCAAACCAATGTGATATTGCATGGGATGATGAATATATGAAGGAATCAGCCCAAAAACATGCACACATCATATTTATGAAACTAATTAGATAGCCACAATGTAGGATGAATCCAACTCTTCAAGAAATAGTCAAAAGGGAATTAACAAAACTTTTGACTACTAGATTTATATATCCCATCTCAGATAGTGAATAGGTGTCACCTTTGGTAATTATAAAAAAAAAAGTGGAGAATGGTGTGTATGCATCAATTATAGCTAAGTCAACACAAAAACAAGAACGATAACCTTTTTCTACCCTTCATTGAGTAAGTTTTGGACACACTATCAAGGAAGAAATATTTTTGCCTTTTTGGATGGCTTCAGTGGTTACAACCAGATTAGAATTGCTCTTGAAGACCAAGAAAAGACCACCTTTACTTATCCCTAGGATACTTATGATTATATTGTATTAGAATTTGGGCTATGTAACACTCTTGCAATATTCTAGAGGGTTGTCTTGAGTATCTTTGTAGATATGGCCAATGAATGTGTAGAAATCTCTATGGATGACTTCACTATCTATGGAGAGACATTTGATGAATGCCTCAAAAAGCTAAAAAACGTGTTGAAATGCTATCAGGAGCACCATATATCTCTTATACATAATAAATTTTACATGATTATGATATAATGTATTGTCATAGGCCATAACATATTTGCTAAAGGAATTAATGTTGACCTTGCAAAAAAATAGCATCATCAAAAACCTACCTATTCATCAAAAATAGAAAGATGTTAGGAGTTTTTTAGGACATGATAGTTACTATAGGAGATTTATCAACAATTTTAGTAAAGTAGAAACACCATTATTTAACCTTATAACTAAAGATGCTAAATTTCTCCAAACCTTGCTAGTGATACAACCTTCAAACAATTAAAGGAATTATTGACCACCACTCTTATTCTGCATGGTCCTGATTAGAAGAATCCATTCCACATTCACATAGATGCTTCAAATACTACCCTTGAAGCTATGCTTGGCCAATAATAGAAGCACTCAATTATGCCATCTATTTTGTAATAAAAAACCTATAGATAGTAGAATTAAATTACATAGTTATTGAAAAAGAGTTTTTGGTAGTAGTTTATGATATCAAAAAGTTATATCACTACATTATAAGGTATCATGTCTTTATTCATACAAAGCATATATCCATTCAGTACCTTATGAACAAACCATATGTTTTAGCTAGAGTGATAAGATGGATACTCTTATTACAATAATTTGATATCACCATTGTAGATAAGCCTGGTCAAGACAATGTGGTGGTTGACTTTTTATCATGCTTGCAAAACCCTAAAGATAATACCATAGTAGATGACTCATTTTTAGATAAGCACCTATTCTCTCTCACCCTTAACACACCTTGGTATGCTAATATTTCTAACTACCTTATAACAATGTTACTTCTACAACACTTCCTCCCTAAATAAAGGTGAATATTAATTCACAAAAGTGATATATATTCACATTTGTCTGGATTCCCTTTTTATATTGGTCCTAACTCTATCATTAGAAGATATCTTAGAGAATATGAAGTTCTAGATATCCTCAAAGCTTTCTAGATGAACCTCATGGAGGATAATTTGTAGCCAAGTGTATACTAGTCAAAATTTTGAATACAAGATACTATTGGCCCTTACTCCATAAATATGAAATAATATATACTACTCATTACGATAGATGTCATTGTATGGGGAGACCCACACATTTAGATGAAATGACTTTATATCCCTAGATGGTGCTTGAACCATTTTTAAATTGGGGCCTAGACTTTGTATGACCTTTTGATCCAAAATCCAACAACAAAGAGCACATCCTTATCTGTATTGACTATGTTACTAAATGGGTGGAAGTAAATTTTGTTACACACATTCGAGATGAGAAGGTGTCAAATTTACTCTATGAAGAAATATTTAATAGATATGGTGTGCCACATGCAATAATCATTGATCAAGGACCCTAATTCACTACTAATTTAATTACTACCTTATTCCAACAATATGAGACTAGGCATAAGAAATCAAATTCATATCATCCATAGTTTAATGGATAAGTGGAAGTCACCAACAAGGAGCTAAAAACTATTTTGAAAAAGACTTTTAGTTTGTCTCATAAGGATTGGAGGCTATGCTTCTTGAATTTATGTGGGCTTACTGAATCACATAGAAGACCACTATATGCTTCACTCCATATGAGTTGGTCTATGGAAATAAACCTATCTTGCTAATTGAATTTGAGCACAAAACCTTACAAATAGCACTAGAACTTGGGATGGATATATATAAATCCTAAAAAGAAAGGATTTTGTAGTTAAATTCCTTAGATGAATATAGATAATAGGAATTATTTAACATAAATTTTATATAGTAATAGTGGATTGGATGGCATTCTAGGTACATTAAAACCAAACAATTCCATAAAGAGATTTGGCCCTTCTTTTTGAATCCAAACATAAGGACCAAAAGGGTAAACTCTAAACTAGATGTCTTGGTCATTTTGAGTTTGAGCATGTTTTTGAAAATGGATCAGTCCAACTCCAAACTATTGATCCAATGAGATTCTATCTACTAGTTGATGGCCACAGACTCAAGTTGTACAAAAATCCACTTACTCAAGAAAAATTTACTAGTCACATATGTCAGTAGTTACAAGATGGATACAATGATGTTCTGGATAGGCATGTTATCTCACCAAATAAAGGGATCACCAATCCACACTTAGATGAAGGAGAGGAGGACATTTTTACCCTCCTCTAGTATGATGAATGAGACCTTCACCTAGTCCTTAACAAGTCACCTTTCTAGGTGACTTGGCTAGGACCCTGAATAAATATTCTACTACAAATAATAGTTAGATTAAAAATAAAAATAAAAAGTAAAAAAATATATTCAACAATGAAAACCCATTTTTGGGCATTGTTGGTAGCTTCTAGGTAGAAAACCAACCTGTTGGCTACCCAAATCTATAAAAAGGGCCTATGTAGAAAACTAGCTTACTAGTTATTTAGGGGTAAAAAAATAAATGAAAAAGGGAAAGTAATAAAGGATGTAAAGAGAGGGAAATCCCTCCAATCCCAATTTCTCACATCAACATAAGTTTTTTCTAATTACTACAGGTATTTTTGTAGCTATTGCAGGCACCTTCTACATAGTTGGCCATAAATTTGAAACTTACTATGGGCACATTTGTAGCTATTATAGGTACCCTCTCATGCCTATTCTCACCTTTATATAGATAATTCAAGATATATCCTCCTAAAAATCTCACCTATAGCTTGTCTATTAGCTTTTGGGCATTGCATGAAAGTCATTAAATAACCTCATGGAAGAATGAAGGAGGATTTGACTAAAAAATGTCATATTTGCTGGCTAAAACTACCCCTGAATACCAAGCTATAGATCCACAATAAATCATACAACTTCCCTTTCTATGTGGAAGTGTTGTAGCATAGAATTTATGCCTATAAGAACACTCATGATTCATTTTCAGTTCTTTTTATTTTATGAAGATCATTTCACTATGTTGACTAGTGAAATCTTAGATTTCTTTGGCACACAAGTTCCATGTTTGAATACCCTACTAATTACTATATCCAATCCCACCAAGCATAAAACCTTCAAGGCATAAGCACTATCTAGACACTTATTAGTTCAAAGTTTTAAATCATTTAATATATAATAGAGTCATTAATGTTCCAAATTTATTATAGAATATTTTTAATAAAATGTTTAAAGAATATTAGAATGGCATTGAAATAGCCCTATCTCACCATTACCTAATATAGTTCATAATTAAACAAAAATTATATTATATCAGACCTAACCTCACTTGGGAGAAATTTTTTCCCTAGAAAATATTACACCCTAACAAAAAGAGGGCACTAATGTGAGGGAATACCCTAAGGAACAACCCCAATAAACTATTCAGGAAGATGTTGAGGAAACTAGTGCTGCTAGTCATCCCATAGCCATTGAAGGTCCATATAAGACTAATACAAGAAAAAAGAAGAGGAGAAGATTGGTTTTATTCCCTTATAAAACAAAGGAATAAATCCCACAATAGCATGTCTCTTCTATTTTTCTTCACCTTAGATTGATTCCTCCACACTATCTCTTACTAGAGAAGAAAAAGTTCCCCTGTCAACTGATGCACAAGAAAAACAAACTCCATCAGTCACCCCTATTTCAAGGAAAATGAAAACAAAGGGGAAGAAAAACATGGTGTCAAAAATAAGGAAACCTACTCTTAGGAGATATCAAAGGATGAAGAAACAAAGGACCACTGCATCTTCCTTAACCATAGCTATCAGTGATAATGAATAACCAAGGAAAGATCCTAGGCTTAAGAAAACCCTTGATAGATTTGAAATAGAATAATGGTCTACTAATGAAGGATCTAATAAGGTAAAAGGAGAATAAAAATCACCCCTCCCATCTAGATTCACTGAGGAGGACATTGATCTCCTTAAAAACATTGGATATATAGAGGAGGAATTGAGAAAGGTAGAGCAACCTGCATGAGAAGAATAATTGGTTGAAGAAGAGGTTATAGAAAAAGGAAGAGAATAAGAAAAAATTTATCATGATCATGAGTTAAAAATATTGGAATAATCTATGGAGGAAATATACAAACTCAAAAATGAGATAACATAACTGAAACAAAAATGAGGCATTGAAATGCTTTTGGGATCAACAAAGTTTGTTGAACCCTCTAGGGACAAAGAGAAGATAGTGGAGGAAATTGCAACATCCTCATCCACCTTGGCCACAAAAATCCATAAAACAAATTATGTTCTATTTTTGGTACCCTTTTATCAGGGATTTCCTCCTCTATCTCCCACTACACCAACACCTACTATAGAAGAAGTTATTGATGTGGATTTTTTAGCCACCATTCCATTAGAGACTAATGATCTTTTTATTTTTATGAAGGCAAAATATAGTAATAATAAATATTACCACAAAGAATTGGTGAAAAAATTCAAGGGATATGTTGAATAAAAACAACAACATGATGAATTATAAAAAAATGGAATTTGCTAAAACTAGGATTAGATATTTAAAGGAAAAGATTAGAAAATTGCATGAAACTACTAAACTATTGATGGATTGTAGACCCCCTTCTATGGTGTATGTTGTATACTTGGAATAAAAATGGTTGAAATTCAGGTATGATAGGATTTATAATGATCAATATTATATGGTTTGTGACCCAAAATCTTTCTTTAATAAGTATAGACATGCTTAACCTAATCTTCAAGCCTAGTTAAGTGAATTATACATTCACCAATATGTTGTTCCTATTGATACATAATGGAATCCCAACATCTATTTGTGGGATGTACTGTTAAATGCATTTTCTTCATATGTTTTGAATGAAATTGAAAGAAGAAAACAAATGGAAAAATATCAATAAAATGATAAAGAAGCCACCCTAATGATCAAAAGTGAATCCAAATATTTATATGCTATAGTGGAAGAATGGATCTCATTTATGAACACAAATAATCCATAGGAATGGGTTGTCAGAAATCATGTGGAAGTCTAGAACCACTATTTGAGTATCATAGAAGGAGATAGAAGGAATTTTTTTTTACTTGCTCTCACAACTGGGTAGAACTTTTAGATTCCTTGAAGATAAAGGAACCCTACTCCCTAAAAAACTTAGTGAGGAAATATAAATAGTATAATTGTATATTAAAATTGTTAAGAAGTGGAGAATATAATGGTTGGGATTGATGTTTTAACCCCCTATATTTTGGTTCCCAATTATTGACTAGGAAGAGAATGTTCTAGCTAATAGAGAGGTAGAGAAGAAAATATGGAAACACATTTAGAATGATAAAGGTTCTTACATCTTGTAAGGGTTAGGTTGTACTAAACCCCTATACTTTAGAAAATTTTGTGGTTTTAGAATGCAACCAAGGATTGATCAAGGTTGAGTAAGAGGCTAAGTAGGGGGGAGTGATGAGGCCACTAATTGCTTAATTTTATAGTAAAAATGGAATACATATAGAAAATATACATCTCAAAATAACAGAGTGTGCTCTTCCCTTGGTAATATCACTTAGCCAAAATATACCATTTGCCTAGAGTTTATACTCTGCCAGAGAACAAAGTGGGCTCTTCCCTTGGTAATGACATCCAAGTAGAATAAATAGGTTGGGTAAGGTCATCCACTAGGTGACAAAATCATGATGAGTCTTATCTCAGGTATGTTGAAGTGTTTATTTTGTGTTTGTGGTTTGGATGTGTAACATTTGTGACCTACAATTCATTCATAATGCTTTAGTTAACTAGATGTGTTAATTATGCAACGGATAGAGAATGAAATGCAATATGTTTTAAACCCAAATTGAAATTGTGTTAATTTAGATGAAAATAAAAAGGAAAAGGAAAAGAGGATGATTTTCACTATCCTATCTGTGCATGCAGAATAACAAAATTCTTTTCAACTTGTAAAATATATTGAGTTTATTTTGTAAATCAAAAAGAATGATAGAGATAGAAGACTTCAATTTACTAGTTCTAAAACAAGAAAATTAAGAAAATTGCATTTTTCTTTATTTTTTCCTTTTTCTAAGCAATAAGAGGAGAGAAAAAGTGCAATAAATGATAAATTCACTATTGGGCATGTAAATGAATGCTTAAAATTTATATAATGAACCTAAGGAAAAATCTAGGAGTCCCATCAAGCATAAGATGGGGGAGAGATGTATAAATTTTTTGGTTTGTTAGAGGGTTGTTTGGTCTAGTTTGGGGTGATTTGGGTAAAAGGTATGTCACTGACATCGGTAGGGTAACTGATGTTGGTAGTGGAAATGTGACTGATGTCGGTAGGATAACCGATGTCAGTAGGGTAAATGGAGTTAGAATTTCATATAAGGCTTTTTTGAGTTTAGGGAAGGATATTCAATAGGTTAATGGGGTTGGAAAAGAGTCGTATGAAGGGTTAGAGAGATGGTAAGACATCTGGGTGAGGAGTTTAGTTTGGTTAAAGTAGAGCAAAATCTTAATCACCTATAACTAAAATGGGAGTTTTATTGGGGTTTAGTGCTCTTTCCATATCTTGTTCCATTATGGATTAAGAAATAGAAGGGGAAGGTGGAAGTGGTTGATGGCTTGCATAATCAACAAGTGTCTTTACTTAGCTTCATGTTAAAACCATGTAAAATAATACACTAACAATATAAATACACTATGTTAAGGTTAGGTTGAAGGTAAATGAGGTTTAGAGAAATTTTAAAAGGTTTTGTGAAGTTTTTATTTAAGGTAGACTATAAATTTAAAAATTTACATAGTCACTGACATCAGTCACTTATGACCAATGTCAGCTAGGGAAGCTACTGGTGTCAATTATATATAGCTGATGTCAGTCACTATGAAAGTCTAAAAAGTGTGAAAAATGAGTTTTTGGGATTTAAAGAGTGAAATCCAAGTGTTTGAAAGGTCTTAGAGAATCTTTATGAGAGTGATAAACACTCAAGAAGTCTGATTTTGAAATATTCTTTGACTTTTTTATTTGTCAAATTTGGTTTGATCTCATGAATCATAAAATAAGCATCCTCATAAACTCAAAAATATAGAAAATGGAAAATAACATACAACCACTAATATTAACTACTAGAGATTAATTTTATTCATGTTAGCTTATGCCTTAAGCAGAGAATGAGAAGAATAATTAGTTGTTTTAGGTACTAGAAAGTAGTCTAAGGATGGTTTCAGGTAAATTTTGGTTTTAAAAA
The DNA here is from genome assembly GCA_037957365.1 of Torreya grandis. Taxonomy (NCBI): domain Eukaryota; kingdom Viridiplantae; phylum Streptophyta; class Pinopsida; order Cupressales; family Taxaceae; genus Torreya; species Torreya grandis. The sequence goes on along the minus strand of JARHVA010006809.1, from coordinate 236,221 downwards.
AATGTCTATGTTAGACCAGGTATGTACCCAATGCTAGGAACATGCTCTCCCCACTTCACAAGCCTGAATCTAAGCCAAGTCACATAGCCAAAATATACTATTTACCTAGAGTGCATACTCTACCAGAGAATAAAGTGGGCTCTTCCATTGGTAATGATGTCCAAATAGAATAACTGGGTAGGGTAAGGTGATCCACCGGGTGATGAAATCCTAATGGGTCTTGTATATCAAGAGTATTTCTTCGGGTACTTGTGTAAATGCTAATAAAAAATAATTAGAATTCATAGAATATAAGGATGCTTAAATGATATAAGTACCTAAATAAATATTTTTGATAAATTTTTGTTAAGGTGATTGACTGAATGTAGATGAATGTGTGTGTTGTCTGTTCACTATAGTTTAAGCTCTTTACATAATGGATCAATTCTAGTTTAGGATTTAACTAGTATAGAGAAGCTATGAGCCTAGTTACAGTGGATAATCACCAAAAGCTTGTTAAGAGAGCTTTGAATCTCTTGATTGAGTTTTTTATTGAGAGAGAGAGAATGTTTGTGGGGGGGGTCCAAAATGGGTTTATAACATTGCTTAAGTAACTAACATTGGTGATCCCATTGATGTCAGTCTCAAGTGGATTGACGTCGATCGAGGGTTGACTAACATTAGTGGCAAAAGAATAGGTTAAAAGGGATATTTTTGGCTCCTTTCTTTCATTTCTCTATGCCAAGTGTGACACCCATTAAGAAATGGTAAATATGCGAGGTTGGGTATAAGGTAATTGGTTATAAATTGATTTATAGGGTAAGAATTAGTTATTTGTGGGAGACCAAGTGTAGTGGTGACTCATAGGGGGAGAATTGGTATTGGGGAAAGGTAGCTATGTAAGGTGGCATAGGGAATATTCAATTAATATTAATTAATAATTAAATATGTGGGGTGAAGACATGGGTTAGAAAGACTTGTTACAAAAGGGGTCTAAGGGGGGTTTTGACACAACACATTATACACTTGTGTAACATAATTTTGATGTCTACATTTGCCCCTTTCTATTTTGGTAAGTTATGCTAGCAAGTTGTAAGACAAAAATGAAACTTGAGTGGTTTAGGTATGAGGTTTGATATCCTCCCCCTCAAAATGGGAGTTGATTGGGAAAAACCCAAAATTAGTGACTAATTTGACAAGGAGTAAATGAGATTGGTTGGTTATGGGTTAGTAGTGTAGAGATGAAATAATGGTCATAAAGTACTAAAAAGTTGTGTTGATAAGCTGAAAATAGGTGTGGTCATGGAGGATTTTAGTTAAAGTTACCAAGGCACAACTTATTAATGATAGCTGAGAAGGTAGGATCAACCAAAACTATAGCTCTAATGGTCAAATATGTTTTAGGTATATGAGGTAGGAAGTGTCCTTGAAAACATAAAAGGTCATAGGTGATAGGATCAGTTAGTAGTGATCCAAATTAATTGATAGTCATACATGTAAGGTATTTTTAATGTGTACTAGATAAAATGAATGATCAAGACACCAAACTCTGATGTAATGACTGGGTATGTAATGAAATGTATGTTTGGGTAATAGTTGACATGAGCAGAGATGAAAATGATCCCCATGGTCAGGTTTATAAAGGTAGGATGTGTGCAAGGTTGCCCTAGAATGAAGAAGGTATAGTAAAAATTGATGTGAAAGCATTAAAATGCTATTGCATGGTACCAATGTTGATAGTGTTATACCAATGTCAATGGTAAAGTAGTTTATGTTAACAGCCTAAGGCACAAATAGCCAACATTGGTAGTCGACCAATCTTGATGAAAAGGAGCTAGGTAGCTAACCAATTTAATTTGCATGTTGATTTGTCAAAGGGCAATAAAAATCCAAAAAAATTGAGCAAATGGTAGGACAAGGTGGAGACCCAGCTAGAGGCATGGTAACACAATCACTAGTCATTCTAGCCTAGTAGAGGTAGAGAGATGAGGTAGGGTATTTTAAACCTTTGGTTTGTGTTTTTTTGGTAATTTTATTGATTTGAGTTGAGTGGGGGGGTGTAATAGGCTATTAGTGAGTAGTGGGTGGGTAGTGGTGAGGGTAGGATCATATTTAGGCTTGTTTGGGTGGGTTTTAGGGTAGTTTAGGGTTAAAATTGGAAATGGGTAATAGGCAAGGTTCAACCTTAGAGTTGAACTAGTCATTGACATCGATGGTAGTTTGCCAATATCATTTAAGGTCTTCTTGTCAATATCAATGGCAAAAGCACTGACATCGGCATGTTGTGCACCAATGTCAGTATTTTAGGCACTGATGTCAGTCGATAAGTGATGGACATTAGTTGCCTTGTTAAAGTAAAAAGGGTATAAATGGGGAGAAAAAGATTTGAAAAGCCATGAGGCCTTAGTAAATAGGTAAATCATGTGGCATAGAGTAGATTTAACTCAGTTGAATAGTGAGAGATTAGTTAAAAGGCCTAGTTTAAGAGAGATATGTGGTAAGACCTTGGGTAAAAAGGGGTAGGTTGGATAGTTAGGTGGGTAGATGGTTAAGCTAGCCACAAAATACCCCATGTCTACTGAGTGTTGCCTACATAGCCTAAAATGGCCTCAGGCTAATGTAGTTCTCTTATGGGATAGGGAAAATTGTTAAGGTAGTGGTCAGAAAGGTTTGTTGATTAATTTTGTGTATCTGTGGTTGTAGACAAGGCATGAATTGACCTTGAGAGACCATCTTTTGACACTCCTAACTAGGATCAATAGAGATGTGTCAGTAGACGAGTGGCACTACATGGCTATAGTTAGTCTTGGAAAAGTTCAATATTATTATTGGGTTGCTTGAGATGTCAACTTGATGATCATGTTGTTTGAGAGGTGGGATCATACCACTAACACCTTTCACCTATCAACTGGTGAGATGACAATCACACTAGAGGATGTATATAGGATCCTTAGATTACCACTATAGAGTTAGCAAATTTTTATGTGCATGAGGGAGGAGCATGACATCCATATGGTGTTATTATTTAGCAAGCATGTGAGTGAGGTTACATATCACTCAACATCATTCACTTATGAACCTCTATTTTTAGCAGATGAGGAAGAACATCATCTTAGCATCTTAATGATGATCAACATTATGGTGCACACACTGCCAAATGTAGATGGTCGTATATTTTTGATCACCTTGATAGGGGTCCTAGCTTAGATCATAGAGTAAAGGATAGTGTTTTCATGGGGGCCTATATACTTAGCTTAGTTGTATAGAGAGTTGTGGGGTTTGCATCTACATAGATGCTACATTTTATGTGTTGGGCACCTACTACACTATTTGGTGTATGAGCACATCATAGTTATGTGGCTACTATGACTATCATACATGATTGTAGTGGGATTTAGAGTTAGGTTTAGATGATGTCAAGAATCCATGGCACAAACATAGGTTGATGGCATTATGTGGGATATCATGCACTATAGAGGGCTACTAAATGGCTTCAGTCCAAGAGATATTAGCTGGTGCCCCTACTTGACATATCTAGTTTTCAGATGCTAGGGGGAGGAGCTCATTAGGCTATAAATCACACTATGGGTCAGAGGTAGGAGAGCAAGAGAGCTCGAGATAATACCCATGGCATGGGTCAAGAGACAACTCAGCCTTGTGTAGGATGTTCCACTTGCTTTCCACAAATATAGGTGTGATGACATCAAGGTACCACTCCCTTTGACATTAGAGATAAATGGACCTGATTTTGAGGATTTTCTAGTAGGTACAGATGTGGTTGATGCTAGATACACTAGGGCAAACTAGGCATGGTGGGTAGGACTACACCTAGTTGTATTAGTTAGGAGGTTGGCTCCATAAATGTAAGGTTTGGCACATGAGAGGGATGTTGCTTTATAGGCTAGAGATGTGGCCATATAGGAGGGGGATATGGCCATACAATCTAGGGATGCCATGATTTAGGATAGATATGTGGCATTATAGGCTAAAGATGCAGCTATTCAAGTGAGAGATGTAGTTGTGTAGGCTAGAGATATTATAGTTATAGAGAGAGATACAACATTATATGCTAGGGATATGGCAATTTAGGAGAGAGATGATACATTCCTTTCACAAGATTCCTCATAGGTAGAGATCTTAGGGTTATATGGTTAAGTGGGCCATCTTCAAAGTTAAGTGGATAGTCTATAGGGATAAGTGACCTCATTGATAGTAGAGAGAGATTAGTTAAGGTCAGCTACATGGGCATTGGTAGTTATTCCTCCTCTTCCTCCTCCTCCATAGGTAGTAGGATAGGTAGGTGATAGGGGTCCTCCATAGACTGTATCTATTATGAGATACAACACTGCACTGATGAGATCACATACTATGAGAGGGTAATCCATGAGTTTCCATAGATTTCTAGATTTGTAGAGTTTAGGGAGTAGGAGTGGTTAGAGATATGAACCTCAAGTTCTAATTCATAGAGATGGAGATATGGAGAGGGTTGTGGTGACATTGCTTCATCACATCGACTATGATTTTGAGGAGGCTGTGTTGATCTTGATTTTGAGAGATATTTCTATATTTATGCATTTTTTGTATATATACCAACCTATGAGCTGATGATGTGAGATGTATATGAGAGAGAGATGAGAGATGTTGATATTTGTATATGATGTATATTGATTCAACACACACACACACATACACACATGCACACACACACACACACACACACACACACACACACACACACACACACACACACACACACACACACACACACACACACACACACACACACACACATGATGAGATGTTTTATTTGATGTGATGATGATGTAAATGTTATTTTCATGTATATGTTTATAGTTTTGGATGAATGTTTATGATATTGATATAATGATGATATTGTTTTACTAGAACTTCCATGTATGTGATGGTATATGCATAGTAGATGAGATTTCCATGTTTAGCTTTCCCATATGTGATGGTATATGCATAAAATGAAATGGTTATGTATATGAGATAAAGATTTAGCAGTTTACATATGTGAAATGGTATATGCTTGGTTAATTTATATTTTTATCATGCTTCATATGTGATGGTTTATACTAAAAATAAATTTTTTGGTCATGGTTTATTTCCTATGTATTGGTATTTAGGAAATTGTGGTTCAAGTGCATTCTTAGTATTTACCATATATGTGATTGGTTTCATATTGAAAATGAGCATTTTGGTCTTGATTTGTTTCCTATGTATTGGTTTTTAGGAAACTAATGGTTAATTTGCATTCTTAGTACCTTCCATACATGTGATTGGGTGTATACTAAAAATGAATGTGTTGGTCATGTTTGTTTAGTTGCTGCATTTTCCATATGTGATGGTGTATGCATAAGTGATTGTTTTGGGCATTGTGACATTATTTATATTTATTTTTAGTTAGGAAAATGGTAGTCATGTTGAATTTTTAGCATTGTCCCAGATATGTGATGGTATATACTAGAAATTAATGTGTTGGTCATGTTTGTTTGGTTTTTGAATTTTCCATATGTGATGGTGTATGCATAAGTGATGGTTTTGGGCATTGTGACATTATTCCTATTTATTTTTAGTTAGGAGAATGGTGGTCATCTTGTATTTTTAGCATTGTCCCATATATGTGATGGTATATACTAGAAATTATTGGTTTTAGGCATTGGTTTTGGGGTAGGTGTAGGATTGAGAGTTCTTATGTTTATGAGTTGAGATGGTGAGTTCTTCTATTGGAAAATGCATTTATAGAAGAAAATTCAACATTTGAAGTGAAAGGTAAAAGATAAATACAAGGTTATCATTATTGACACAAACTAAAATAACAATGCAAATAGGCTCTAAAGTTTGAGCCTTTTTTATGCATTGCATTAGTTGAACATTTTTTAGTTAGAAACGTGTGGTTATCACCTTGTGTTAAGTAAGCTCAAAGTTCCTTAAAAACATGTTTTTGAGGGAAAAAGGGTGTAAAATTTAATATGAGTAGTGAGGTAGCTTAACCTTTATATTAATAATGGTATGCCCTATTTGTGGGTTGCCTGAGAGTGACTATAGACAAGTCCATGAAATAAAGTTATTGTCTTGCTTTTTTTCTTTTTTCTTTGTTTTTGATTTTGTTGTGTAAGATGATCAATGTAAGAAGCTCAAAATGGGATGAATTTGATCAATATTGAAGCTTCTACATCATATTTTGCTTTGATAGTGGTTTTTTGACTTAGCCTTCCTTTAAGGGTATGGTCTAGTCTTTTTTATTTTGCTGGTTTTTAATAGTTGTCCTTCAAGGGAGCAGTTTATTTGAATGTAGCTATCCTTCAAGGGAGTAGTCTAATTTTTTAAGAGCTAGGAATGATTTTTAGTAGTTTATGTATCCCATATTATTTTATTTTACTTTTACTTTTTTGAGTCTTTTTACTACTTTAGTCATGGACAAGTCTATAGAGGCTTATAAGTTTTCAACATTTTGGGACAAAACCAAAACACTTCATAGGTTAACTAAGTATGGAGGAATAAGGGTAAGGTGAAAATAATATGAATATAGTGGGTTTGTTTAAGGTATGATATTAAGTTAAGCACAAGGTAAAGTGTCACTTAATTAACAAAAGAATAGTCGTAAATGCAATGCATTTAGAGTTTCAAGTTCTGGTTGTCCTTCGAGAGAAGACAAGTGATAAGCTCTAGAGCCATATTTATGAGTTATAATGTAGTGTCCTAGCCAATTTGGAGTAAAATTTCCCTATTTTATCTTTTCCAAGTTAGTCACATGTTGATTTTCCTTTAACACGAGATCTCCAATATTGAAATCATGTTCTTTAAGGTTTTTGTCATAGGCATTTTTGATATGCTCTTGGTAGATGTGGAGATGGTTAAGGGATGTGAGATGGTGTTAATCGAGCAACTCAAGTTGAGCCAAATATTATTAGAAAAATTCATCACTAGTTAGAATGTCTTGTAGTGAAATCCTAAGAGAAGGAATTTAGACTTTAAGGGGCAAAATAACATCCATCCCATAGACCAGGGAGAAAGGTGTAGCTCATGTAGAAGTGTGAATGCTAGTATGGTAAGCCCATAAAGCATAGGGGATGTGATTTTTCTAATCCTTTCCAGTAGAGTTAACCACTTTCACAAGGATTTTGGTCAATGTTTTTTTAGAGGATTTAACTTGCCCATTAGCTTGTGGGAAATAGGGTGAAGAGAAGCTGAGTTTGTTACCAAAGGGATCATAGAGTTGTTAGAAAATATTGTATTTTGAAAGACTTACCATTGTAAGTTATGATTTTGTAAGTTACACCAATATGGCATATGATATGATGGTTGATAAATTCAATTATTTTATTAGCCTTAGTGGATATGAGAGGAATGGCCTCAACCCACTTAGTGAAGTATTATATTGCTATTATGATTGATCAATGATAAAGAGAGGAATGTGGGTTAATCTCACCAATTAATTCTAAACCCCATTGATATAAGGGCCAAAAGTCCTTAGTGACTTATAAGGAATGACTAGGAATGTGAAATAGGTTGGTGTGTTATTGACATTTGAGATAACATCTAACATCATCATTACAATCATGAGAGAGTGTTGGCCAATAATAGCCAAGGTGAAGGAGACGTTTATAAATTGTGTGACCATTAAAATGACCACCAAAAATCTCATCATGAACCTCCTTAATAACAAAGGGAATCTCCTTACTAGTGAGACATTGAAAGAGGAGACCATCAAAACCCTATTTGTAGAGAAGTCCCCCTAACATAGTGTAACATGCAACATGCTTTATGAATGCATGCTATGGATTATGGGAGAGGTTGGGAGGAGTAATAGAGTAAGAGAGGTAATTTGTGAGTTGATTATACCACAAGTCATGAATATTTTTAGTGATATTCCCCACAAAGAGGATGTTAGAGGAAATGTAAGAAGGTAAAGTTAGGCAATGTATAATGATGTAGATTTTGGAGGAAGAGGATGAAGAGGGTTTGTGGGAGGCTAAAGAAGACATTATGTCTACAAAATTGTTAGTTGAGTAAGGAATAGTCTAAAAAAGGTAATGGTTAAATTATTCTAATAAGGTATCTACAAATTTTTTTTACCATTATAGATTCTCATTCTTGCATATATAAGAACCATTGACTTGGTTGATGACTAATTAGTAGTCACTAAAAATGGTTATGGATTTGATTCCTAAGAAGATAAATATTTAAAGCCCTAGAATTAAGGCTTCAGATTCATCCATGTTATTGGTGTAGTTAAAGTCTAGTTTAAATGATAAAGGCATCAACTCACCATCAAGAGGGATGAGGATAACCCCTACTCCCCCACCATTTTGACATTTTGACCCATCAAAGAACATCATCATTTGATGGGTGATATCATCAATATAAAGTGTAGCAATAGACTCATTACATGTCAAAGAGAGGAGTGGCAACTAGCTAGTCAACCATGGTTTTCCCTTTGATGGACTTTTTTTGGATGAATTCCAAATAAATTTAGCCAGAAGCATAAACCACCAAGTTATGTGTTGGTTATGGTAAGGTTTTGAGTGCATGTATTTGAGAGGGTTAGTGTGGGTGATGATATTAATTTTGTGGTTAAGGAGGTAATGTCATAGTTTAGAAGCTAAAAATACCAAAGCAAAGAATAGCTTCTTGATATGAGTGTAGTGATTTTCATAGTCGATAAGCACTTGGCTTACGTAATAGATTGTTTGATCATGGTGGTGATCATCCCTATGTGTTATGATAGCTCCTAAATAATGGTTAATCGAAGAGATATAAAGATATAAGGGTTGGTTCTCTTTAGGTGGAATAAGGATGTGTAGAGAAAGGAGATACCATTTGAGTGCATCAAAGGCTTCCTCACAAGTTTTATGCCAATGGAAAAGAATTTATTTTTTGAGAATATGGTGAAAAGGTTGACAATGATCCAATAGCTAAGAGATAAAGTGATGAATCAATTGGAGTTTACCTTGGAGGTTATGGATTTGTTTGAATGTGGTTGGTGAAGGAATTTCAAGGATTGTCTGAACCTTAGTAGGGTCAACTTCAATACCTCAAAGAGAGATGATAAAGCCCAAGAGCTTTCTAGAAAGAACACCAAAGATGCACTTCTTTAGATTAAGTCAAATGTTATATTTAAGAAGGTAAGTGAAAATGATTTTAAGGACCCCCAAGTGATCCTAACAAAGTTTAGATTTCTTGAGTAGGTCATCAACATAATCCTCCATAATTATGTGTAAGAGGTCATGGAAGATATAATTCATGACACACTGATAGGTAGCACTAACATTTTTTAGTCCAAAGGGCATAACCTGATAACAAAAAGTTCCCCATGGGGTGATAAAGGCTATTTTGTGTTTATCCTCAGAGGAAATTAGGATTTGATTGTATCTTGAGAATATGTCTATAAGTGATAACATCTCATGGCTATCTGTTAAATAAACAAGTTGATCAATACTTGGCAAAGGAAAGTCATCTTTTGGACAAGTAAGGTTGAGGTCATGGTAGTTAGTACAAATATGGATTCCCCCTATTGCTTTCATAATAAGTACAATGTTATAAATCCATTGTGGGTAGTCAATAGGTTGGATGAAGTTAATGGAGAGGAGGCATTGGAGCTCATCTTTGATAAGGAGAGCAATACGAGGATGTATTTTGTGAAGCTTTTACTTAACTGGCTTAACATCATGATTAGTGACAATGTTATAGGTTATGATTGATTATTCAATACCAGGAATGTCTTTGTAGGACCAAGAAAAAGCCTTACTATGGTCATAGAGAAATGTGGTTTAGTCAGTTTATTTGGAAGAATCTAGAGATTGGCCTATTTTAAGAATATGAGGGTTGTCATGAGAATGCAAGTTAATGTCAATGGTTGATTAGTTTAACATAACTTGTGTCTCAAAAGGGAGTGATCATTTGATGTAGGAATCATCAACACCCATATAGGTAATAATTTTGTCATCAGTTACACAAGAGATGGTGTTAATTATGGGAGAATCATCATCAATCATCTAAAGATGTATGAGAGGAAAGGACTATGTTTCCATACCCTAGCAATGGGTAAGGGGGCCCAAGTGAATGACATTTATTGGAAAAAAATAAGAAGTATAGATACCTCTAATCTTATGGATGACAGTGGAGAAGATGAGTTGGAAGGAGATATAGGTTCTTTAATGATGGGAATAAAAGAAGTATTAATGGATTGAGTTGGGTCAATATAAACAATACTCAATGGTTTGATGGGTAAGGTATTGAATGGACATATGAGCACCTTACTCATAATGTCCTGGGCCAAAACCTTTTCAAGCGCACCTATAGAGATAAGTGTACACAAATCTAGGCTGGCTTAAAAAGGAAAAGTCATAGTTAAACTTTTGGGGTGAAGAGGATGAATTACCCATGACAAGAGATTGATCAATTACCCCATATGTGAAGTTGGTTTGAGATGGGGTGGACCATATGGGATGATCATACAAATTAAAGGATCATAGTTGGCAATTATGTGAGGTTTTCCATACTCTTGAGGGGTATGGAACATGTCGAGAGTTAACAAATGATATTCACCAAGTGATAATCACTTGAAGGTTTCCTCCATGGCATCCTTGTCGAGAACTTGTGTAGTTGGTATAGGTGTGTCTAGGGTAGTAGAACATGTGGAGGATTTAGAAGTGGGTTATGGAGGTGATGATGTGTTGAAAGGAATAAGAATATCATTTGGGCTATAGGTCATGTTACATGTCTTGAATGGAGGTAGGTCAGTGGGAATGACATAAACTTGACCATTGTATTCAAACTTAACACAATGGTGAAATGTGGAAGGTACACATGCCATAGCACGTATCTATGGTCACTCAAGAAGTATGTTGTATTAAAATTCACCCTCTATAAAATAAAATAACTTAGGAAGGGTATGAGGACCCACACAAATGTGTAAAACCATGGTGCTAATATTTTTAGCAGTAGAGTCATTAAAAGAACATAACACTGCATCCATTTGTGGCAAATAATTATCAGAGAGTGATAATTTCTTGCAAGTATGGGTTGAACTGATGTTGATGATGGCTCCCCCATTGATCATAACTCTCTTGACATGAGTTTGATCAATGTAGGAAATGATAAAGAGGGAAAAATCTTGATATTCAAGATGCTGAGAGGGGATCTCTAAATCAATAAAGGAGATCATAAAAATGGTGTTGAGAGAATTGATAAAGGCTACAAGGGGTTGAGGCTCTTTAGGTTGAACTTTAACCACTTTTAAGGCACTAATGAGATCATGTCAATGTTGGGATGTGTTTTGAATTAACTCATATAGATACATCTTCACTAAGGATTGGTGAAGTTGCTTCACCATGGAGTTTTGGATAACTCCCAATGATGACTGTTGTGGGACACCCAAGATGGAAATCTTAGGATTTGAATAGGGGACATCCTTTGTAAATGGGCAAACCCAAGGAGTAGAGACCTTTTTCTTTCCTTTGTATTTTTTATTTTTTGATCATGTTAATCTAAAATACATGTGAAGGAGGTGATAGAGAAGGTATACTAACATCTTTGGGTTTAATGTGAAAGGAGGTTTTGTGAGGCACTATGGATGCCAAGAGTTTAATGTTAGGAGTTTCAACTGATTTAACACCCAAGAGATCATCAACATCTAAATGGTGTTGAATGATTATTGTGAGATATTTTTAACTCTTAGTATTATGTCCTAGAGAATGATGATATAAAAAAACTTGTGAATCATTGAACCATAATGGTTTTGGTCTAAGAGGATCAAATGGTTTGATGGGGGGAAGAGTTATTGTTGATGCTTGCAATAACTAGCATAGATAGAATACTTGAGAACCTTGAAATAGGTTAAAACTCATTTTCATAGGTCGAGTGGACACCTTTTTGAGTTTGGTGGTGATGGGTGTAGTCTTGTATGACACCCTTTTTAGTGGTGGTGAGCCCACATGTTTCACTTCCACCTTTTTAAGTTTGGGTAAGAGGGTGCTAGATGTTGAAGGTTTGTGAGGTGGTAATGAAAATAATAGAGGTAATGTCACTTTATGTTTTACATGGATTGGTGACACTCCCACCAAGGTAGAGGGATGTGGACCCAAAATGGATGGTAAGGTTGAAGGTGGAAAAAGGGTAGAACAAAAAGGTTTTAGGGTTTTACCTTTCTTCTTTGGTTCAAGGAGAGAGACACCCCCTTGTTTTTGAGAGGTTAAATCTAGATTCATATGTGGATGAACAAGATTATAAATTGGTCATTTGCCTAAAGATTTTATCTATTTTTATGTGGAAGATGCATGTGAGGTGGACGACTCTGAAGTATAAGAGGAGGCTTCTAAAATCTTAGGTGAAACAACATGTACCTTATCAAAAACCTTAGGATAAATGGTTGTGAGAGGGTTAGAAATGAAGGGATATACTCTTTGTATTGGGTATGGAATTTTAAGGTGATCCCAAAATGCCACTTGATCTAATTTCTTAGAATCAAGGAATTTGAGATTTTCCACTAAACATGAAAATGGTTTAGATGTCATTGGTGTGGGTTAAACTAGTTTGTATTTAGATGATTGAGAGAGAGGAGATATATTTTCCTCTGACATTTCCATCCAAAGATGGGAAAGAGTCAAAATAGGGTCATCTTCTTTAGTAATAGATGAATAAGTATGTTCCTCTATAGTAGGCGGAGAATGAGGAGATGAGGGCTCCTCAAGGGGATAAAGAAATGGTATGATTGTTCATTAAACATGTAGATGAGGAACATGCAAGGTAATATCCTCTATGGGTAAGAGGAATGATAAGATGGGTTAGTTTTGGGGTGGTTTAATGGTTTATTTGTCAAATATTAAAGTGGATAAATCCAACTCATCTATTTGTGAAACAAGAGTGGATGAGTCACTTTTTTATATGGGTTGAAGAGGAAGTAACAAAGGATTTATCTCATTATTTGTTTGAGGGGTAGGAGAAGCATGATTTCCATTTTTTGAAAGTGTAGGTGAGGTAAGTGAAAAGGTAATTGATGAATCCTCATGGGGTAATCAGAGTGTTAAAGGTTGTTCTTCCTCACGTGGAAGCAGAAGAGGAGAAATAGGGTCTTTTATCGAAAGAGGATGTGGAGTCAAACCAACTTCTACCATTTGTAGGGTAGGAGTAAGTAAATCAAGCACCTCCTATTGTGGAAATGGTTGGGTTAAGGGAAATATCACATTAACTGTATGAATCTTATGATCTAAAGAAGTTATAGGAGTAGTGTGGACTATGTTTTGGTTAGGTGCGTGATTAGGGAAGGGTTGTTTGAATATGTCCATATTATAGTTTGCGGGAGAATTTAGGTTATATAAAATAAGATCACCCCTATCTAGCATATTTTGGACAATATTTTTAAGAGTTTTGCAATCATTGATGTTGTGACCTTTGGCATGATGATAGTTTCAAAACTCATCCTCTTTGAACCATGTTAGAATGGGTCAAGAAGGATCAAATTGGATTAGAGGTTTGATGTTAGGAAGGTTGATAACTCCTTGGTTGAGTAGCTTTTCTAAAATAGAGGTGTATGACTCCCCAATAGGAATATACTATTGTTGCTCATACCATTGTTGAAAGAGCTTTGTTGGGTTGATTGGGTTTGATTGTGTTGAGGGTTGAGTCATGCTTGTAGAAGAAGTGGACTTCATAACCACAACATTTATAGACCCTTTAGATTTTTGATTTGGATGGGAATTTTTAGATGAAGAAGGATCATTTTCTTTAGAATTAGAATTTTTACTACGTAATTTGTGTTGGGAGATAAACCAGAAGCACACAATTTGATTACTAAACCAAGCAACTTAATATGCGGAAATTAACTAGATTCACCAAGTAACTAGAATTCAGAATAACACAAGATATGAGAGACAATACACAAATTGTATTAACACTTTATACAGAAAAGAATACAATAAAGAAGATGCCACTTCTTCTCCACCACCTTACAGAGGTTTCCCACACCTCAAGTGAACAGTAATTCTTCTCCCCAAAGCTCTCCCTCTCAGGTCCCAACACCCAACTCAAAATACAGAGTTGGTGTTCACCTCCTGTGCTCCACGCACACCACAAGTGCTCCACACACTCAAACAAGTACTCCACGTACTTCAAGTAGATCTCCCATGAACCTGCAACAACCTGAAATTCAACAGACCATACTTATGGAAGGAACTCCCTTGCCTTCCTCTTAGCTCTATCCGAGTACACACCTGTACTCCAAGTAGATCCTGCCTGATACTGTTCCCTGTTGTGTTGCTGTCTATATGATCCTGCATACCTGCAAATCAAACCCAGTTCTGCTCACCTGTGAACCTTGACCTTGCACACACATACACCTGCAAATCAATGATCTTACTTACCATGTAGATCACTCTACACCCTGAATAACCCTTGTCCTTGCCTCACCAAGTCCTTATGATTCTCCAACTAGTACCAAGCTTGGCACTGATAGGGAACTAGGAGGAACACCCTTACTCACTTCACACACAGAAGGAGCAAACTTTGCTCAACTCAAACTAGAACAACTTTTCCAATACAACCATGAGTCTATTATATAGATCTCATCCAAACAGTGATTAGACATCTAATTACCATAATTAGATCCACAGCTCTCAGTCTAAAAATAGATCTCTTCATGCAAACACTTGGTTCGTTAGCTAACTGCCCGTAATTAGCTCGCAGTCGAACCACACAGGCAACTGACATCGGTCCCTATCCGCCTAGGGGTCACCGATGCCGGCCGATCCATGACCGACGTCGGTTGCATCCTGTCTCCCACCTGCCAACGTCGGTTGGCCAGACCAACACCAAAGACTTCTGACACTCAGCAACTCATCCTGCAACCTCCTCCATGTCTGCATCAGTGAAGATTTTAGCTCCACAACCTAACAATCTCCCACTTGGAGATAAACAACTGCACTGTACCTGTACCTGTACCCCATCTAATCTATTTCCTGGTTTGTATCCCTCTTGAAGCTCAACCCTGAAGACAACCCACCACACACCCTGTGATGTACCTCCTGTCATTCAAGTACCCTGCCACATCCGAACCTACAAACACATGTAGTGAAGTCCTGACCCTGCATGTATACCTGCTGCTGGTCCCTCTCAAATACCTGAGAATCCACTTCCTCGAATTGGCTCCTAACTCTCTGACAGCTCCCACTGCATGGGAATACTCAGGTCTATACCAGACCTCATGTGATTTTAGACACTGTACCTGTCTAGCCCTTAGTGTGTTCTGGCTCTGCATCCTGAACCTCGCCAACACCTGATTCACATCAGCTCCCACTCGAGACAAAATCAACTGGTGATCTCCATGTCTCCCATGTCAAAGAATTCTGTTGCTCCAAACTCCTCCGTACATGCCACTGAACTAATCTTACCCTTAGCTCAGCAAAACCCTGTATGTACAATCCTGCTAGCAAAACATACCATCCACATATAGTAAAAGAATCATGTCATGACTCATCATCCACCTGGTAAGGCAAACCACAGTAGTTACCTGACACTGACTGAAGCCATGCTTCATCCTCCACCTGTCAAACCCTGTACCACTATCTTGCAGCTCCTCAAGACCATATACCTGATCTTCTGTCTCACGTATCCGCTCTCTCTATTCTTCTACAAAGGAATCCATTCGTCTCTGTGCTTTCATACCTACTGGCAACCCTACCAAAACACACCTGTTTGGTTCTCCTCCAAGGAATCACATCCTCATCCATGCCAAGCTCACACCTATTTCCTGGATCCTTCCTGCTCTATAATCAACAACATGTATAAAGAAGAGGAACAACGAATTTGAGGGCCTACTTACATCTTCAATCCTCTGTATGGGTGTTTGAGACTCCTTGACAGTGTGCTATCCACCCAAAATCCGTTACAGTGACCGACCTCAGTCACCCCACAGTCTGCATCTGACCGACGTCGGTTCCCATGCGTCTGTCCCTGACTACCAACCCTGCGGTGTGCCTGCTACTGATGTCGGTCCTCCTGACTGACATCGGTCTTACCTACTGCCGACGTCGGTCCTCATGACCGACATTGGTCTTACCCTGCCCGACATCACCAGCTTTGGTCTGCACATGGCCGACATCGACACCTGTCTGTTCGACGCCGGTTCCTCCTGACTGACATCGGTACCTGTGTTTGCCTGTGAGTGATGACTTTTTACCCGTGAGTTTCTTTGAATCAAAACCCATGTCCAAACTGCCCTGCTCAGAAGTATCCAACACCATCCACTGGGTTCTATCTACCATCTCCTCTAAGTACACCAAAGCTTTCCAGTTCTTGAGCCTATCAAATATATCTGTCTTCCACTTAAGAACATGCATCTCCTTCCTGCTCATGTGACCAAGCCTACGAAGCCACGTCTCTGCAACAAAAGAAGAATCAGTAATATAAACAAGTAGATAAAGAGTACCTGTTTTCTTACCGCCAGCTAATTCAAGTGCATCCACTGTGAGAGTTCTTGTGCATCTCTCATCACCCAATCTTTCTGAAGAAATTAGCCATATCTCCAAACCTAGGACCTACATGACCTTCATCAACCCCTGTGTGTTGGTCGCCTGCAATTTCAGCTTAACTTCCCCTTTGCCAATTCTTTGGCAATGCTCACCAGCTCCTCTACCTAGGGCTATATGGAAAGAGGCAACCAAATCTTTTATCCAAGATTTAACTTTATCCAAGAAATCTCCAAGAACATCCTATGCAATAACACCTGCTACATCTACTTTTTTAGTTTCTTCATGCTGATCTGCTACCAACCAACAATATTCTTTTACCTGCTCTTTCTTTCCATAGGACCGTGAGTGACCATCTGTGCTTTTCAACTCCTCCATTCTTAGCTTACTTTGATCTGCTGTTGCTCTACTACCACTCAATCAGAAACCCCTGAGAGTGACCTGTAACCAAACACAAACCCTACTTCCTGCAACCTTAGCTCTGATACCACGTGTTGGGAGATAAACCGGAAGCACACAATTTGATTACCAAACCAAGCAACTTAATATGCGGAAATTAACCAGATTCACCAAGTAACTAGAATTCAGAATAACACAAGATATGAGAGACAATACACAAATTGTATTAACACTTTATACAGAAAAGAATACAATAAAGAAGATGCCACTTCTTCTCCACCACCTTACAGAGGTTTCCCACACCTCAAGTGAGCAGTAATTCTTCTCCCCAAAGCTCTCCCTCTCAGGTCCCAACACCCAACTCAAAATACAGAGTTGGTGTTCACCTCCTGTGCTCCACGCACACCACAAGTGCTCCACACACTCAAACAAGTACTCCACGTACTTCAAGTAGATCTCCCATGAACCTGCAACAACCTGCAATTCAACAGACCATACTTATGGAAGGAACTCCCTTGCCTTCCTCTTAGCTCTATCTGAGTACACACCTATACTCCAAGTAGATCCTGCCTGATACTACTCCCTGTTGTGTTGCTGTCTATATGATCTTGCACACCTGCAAATCAAACCTGGTTCTGGTCACCTGTGAACCTTGACCTTGCACACACATACACCTACAGATCAACGATCTTACTTACCATGTAGATCACTCTACACCCTGAAGAACCGTTGTCCTTGCCTCACCAAGTCCTTATGATTCTCCAACCAGTACCAAGCTTGGCATTGATAGGGAACTAGGAGGAACACCCTTACTCACTTCACACACAGAAGGAGCAAACTTTGCTCAACTCAAACTAGAACAACTTTTCCAATACAACCATGAGTCTATTATATAGATCTCATCCAAACAGTGATTAGACATCTAATTACCATAATTAGATCCGCAGCTCTTAGTCTAAAAATAGCTCTCTTCATGCAAACACTTGGTTCGTTAGCTAACTACCCGTAATTAGCTAGCAGTCGAACCACACAGGCGACCGACGTCGATCCCTGTCCACCTAGGGGTCGCCGACACCGGCCAATCCATGACCGACGTCGGTTGCATCCTGTCTCCCACCTGCCGACGTCGGTTGGCTAGACCAACGCCAAAGACTTTTGACACTCAGCAACTCATCTTGCAACCTCCTCCATGTCTCCATCAGTGAAGCTTTTAGCTCCACAACCTAACAATTTGATCCTATCCTCATCTATGGCCTAGATTTCAAGCTTTCATGCCATTATGAAAGCTTCATCAAATGTGTGAAAGGTTTGCACCTAGAGTGTGGATGAAATATGTTTTGCACATGCTCTAGAGAAGAGCTTAATGAGCTCAAGTTGAGGTAGAGATAAGGAGAGTTGGTTTAGGAGACCTCTCTAATGAGTAACAAAATCACCAATAGCTTCATCATCATATTGCCAAATAGAATAAAGGTCTATTATTGAAACCTTTTTTAAGATATTAATGGAAAAGTGATCAAGGAAAAATTGTGAAAATTGAGTGAAGGAGAATAGTGAATGGTGCATGACAGAACTGTACCAATCCAAAGTAGCTCCTGAAAGAGACATGGGGAATGTGTGAAGTAATAGTGAATCATCATGTCCTATCAAATATAAAACATGTCTAAATTTTCACAAGTGTTGCTATGGGTCCTCTTTGCTCTAGAAAAGGGAAAATTTTGGGATTTCCCATTGGTTTAGGTATGGACGAATTGGTACAAAGGGGTGAATGGGTTTATTACAGATATGATCATAAGATAGAATATTCTTTGATCCAGATATAGATATTTCAAGGTTTATCATTTTATCTATGAGCATTTTGATGAGGTCAGGAGGAGGATTTGTTTTAGAAACACCTCCTACATTATAAGGAAGAGAATAATAAGTTGAAGGCATATATGACACTACCTATTGTGGTTGTGTTGACACAACATAATGTTAGTGAGTCATAGGTTGAGGCATAGAAAGAAATGGGGCTTACCCAATTGAAGTAAGGGTAATGGTTTAATTTTTGGTTATGGGTTGAGTGGAAGGCATATTTATGCTTAGTGAGGGATGAGTTATGATTTGGGTGTTAATAGGTCCAAGAGTTTATGGGATGGGTACCACCATGTTCAAAAATGGGATTGAAATATATTTTAACCCTTGTGCTTGTGAAGGTAAGAAATTTATGATAAGGTGTAGGTTAGATTGAATGGTAGGTGATGCCACACTTGAACATCATGCATAATTAGGTTATTGGTTGATATGATGTTTTGGGTAACCATGGAAGGTCTAGCCAAAACTAGATTTGATACAATTAATGATGTTGGCATTCCAAGGAGTGGGTCACCCAAAGAGGTTCAAGTTTGTCTTGCAATAAGGTAATGTTGGAGGGCAGTTAAATTATAATCAAGAAATTAAGTGAAATCTTGATCACCTATAACTAAAACATGAATTTGATTGGGATAGGTATTCTTTCCATATCTTATTTCACTATGGATTCATAAATAGAAGGGGAAGGTGGAAGTGGTTGATGGCTTGCATAATCAACAAGTGTCTTTGCTTAGCTTCATGTTAAAACCATGCAAAAGAATACAATAAAAGTCTGAATACACTATGTTAAGGTTAGGTTGAAGGTAAATAAGGTTTAGAGAAAGTTTAAAAGGTTGTGTGAAGTTGATATTTAAAATAGACTCAAAATTTACACAGTCACTGATGTTGGTCACTTATGACCAATGTCGGTTGGGGTAACTATCAAAATTAGTTATATATAGCTGATGTCGGTCATTGTGGAAGTATGGAAAGTACAAAAAATGAGTTATTAGGATTTAGAGAGTGAAATCTAGGTGTTTAAAAAGTCTTAGAAAATTTGTATGAGAGTGATAAACTCTTAGGAAGTCTGATTTTCAAATATTATTTGACTTTTATATTTGTCACATTTGGTTTGATCTTGTGAATCAAAAAAGAAGCATCCTCACAGAATCAAAAATATAAAAAATGGAAAATAGCATGCAGACACTAATATTAACTACATGATATTAATTATAGTCATGTTGGCTTATGCCTTAAGAAAAGAATGAGAAGAAGATTTGGTTGTTGTAGGTACTATAAAATAGTCTAAGGATGGTTTCAAGTAAATTTTGGTTTTCAAAAAGTATCTATGTTAGATCAAGTATGTAGCCTATGCTAAGGGCTTGCTCTCCCCACTTCACAAGCCTAAAGCTGAGCCAGGGCGCTTATCCAAAATATACTATTTACCTAGAGTTTATACTCTACCAAAGAATAGAGTGGGATCTTCCCTTGGTAATGACATCCAAGTAGAATAATCAAGTAGGGTAAGCTGATCCACCAGGTGATGAAATCTTGATGGGTCTTATCTCTAGTACATTGAAGTGCTTATTTTGTGTTATTGGTTTGGATGTTTAAAATTTTTGACCTATGATTCATTCATAATGCTTTAATTAACTAGATGTATTAATTATGCAATAGATAGAGAATGAAATGTGGTATGTTTTAAAACCAAATTGAAATTATGTTAATTTAGATGAAAACAAAGAAGAATAAGAAAAGAGGATGATTTTCACTATCCTATCTATGCATGTAAAAGAAAATAATTATTTTTAACTTGAAAAATATATTGAGTTTATTTTGTGAAGCAAAAAGAATGACAGAGAAAACAATTCAATTTACTGCTTCTAAAACAAGAAAATTAAGAAAATTGCATTTTTCTTTATTTTTTCCTTCTTTCTAAGCAATGAGAGGAGAGATAAAGTTCAATAATTGGCAAGTTCACTAATGTGAAATTAAATGAATTCTTAAAAAAAATACAATGAACCCAAATAAAACTCTAGGGGTCCCATCGGGTGTGGCAAAAATGTTTCAATTATTTTTGATTAAATTTAAGAAGTGAGAAATAAAGAATGAAAGGTTAGGGATTAGTGATTATACGTACCTAGATTGGTACACACCATATATAGATGAAGTCAAGAACTCCTCTTTGGCTAGGGAGGACCACCTGCAAGTAAGAACACACTACCACAAAATATTTGTTAGTAGGTTGGTGAGTGGGCTGCCAAGCAACTTGCTTGTTCTAGGAAGTGACAAACTTCCTAGGGGATGATAGTCCACTATTTAATACAAAGAGTTAAAAATGAAATGACAAAGCAAATTAAAGAGAGAGAGAGAGAGAGAGAGAGAGAGAGAGGAGAGAGAGAGGAGAGAGAGAGAGAGAGAGAGAGAGAGAGAGAGAGAGAGAGAGAGAGAGAGAGAGAGAGAGAGAGAGAGAGAGAGAGAGAGAGAGAGAGAGAGAGAGAGAGAGAGAGAGAGAGAGAGAGAGAGAGTTTCATGTAAATTTTATATAACCTATGTGTAGCAGTCAGTATCACAGAGTAAGCAAAATAAAATTTTGGTTATTTAGAGGTTGTTCAGGCTGGTTTGGGGTGATTTGGGTAAAATGGTAGTCATCAACATCATTAAGGTAACCAATGTCGATAGTGGAAATATGACCGATGTCAGTAGGATAATTGATATCAATAGGGGAAATAGAGTTAGAAATTCACAAAAGTCTTTCCTGAGTGTAGGGAAGGATATTTGACAAGTTAATGGGGTTGGAAAAGAGTCATATGAGGGGTTAGAGAGATGATAAGAAGTCCATGTGAGGAGTTTAGTTTGTTTAGGGTAGAGGTATGGAGATGAAGGAGTTTTACAAATGTTCCTTGGGGATGGATGGGACTTGCGTAAATGCTAATCATAAATAATTAGAATTCATAGAATATAGGGATGCTTAAATGATATAAGTGCCTAAATAAATACTCTTGCTAAATCTTTGTTAAGGTGACTAATCTAATGGAGATGAATGTGTGCCACCTTTTTACCATAGTTTTAGCTCTTTTCACAATGGATCAATTATGGTTCAGTATTTGATTGGTATAGAGAAGTTGTGAGCCTAGTTACAATGGATAATCACCAAAAGCTTGTTAAGAGTGCTTTGAATCTCTTGAGTGAGTTTATGCTTGAGAGAGAGAAGATTTATGGGGGGTCCAAAATGAGTTTAGAACATTTCTTAAGTAATTGACATCAGCAATCCCATCGACATCAGTCAAGGGTTGACCAATGTTGATGGCGTAAAAATAGGTCAAAAGGGCTATTTTTGACTCTTTTCTTCCATTTCTCTGTGCCAAGTGTGACACCTATTAATAAATTCTCAATACTTTAGGTTGGGTGTAAGGTAATTGGTTAGAAATTGGTTTATATGGTAAGAATTAGTTATTTTTGAGAGACCAAGTCTAGTGGTGACTCATAGGGGAAGAATTGGTCTTGTAGCAAGGTAGCTAGGCAAGGTGGCATAGGTAATATTCAATTAATCTTAATTAATTAATTAAATATGTGGGTTAAATGCATGGGTTAGGAAGACTTGTTACAAAGGGGGTCTAAGGGGTGTTTCAACACAACACGTTATACACTTATGTAATATAATTTTGGTGTCTACAATTTTATAATGTAACCAAGGCTTAATCGAGGTTGAGAAAAAGGCTAAGTAGGGGGGAATGATGAGGCGACCAATTGTTTACTTTTATAGCCTCATCCATGCTTAATATATTTATTTTTCCATTCAAATCCCATAATTATTTGTCACTAATGCAAATGAATGAATGAATTTATGATTTTGTATGTTCATTGGTGTGTGTGTGTGTGTGTGTGTGTGTGTGTGTGTGTGTGTGTGTGTGTGTGTGTGTGTGTGTTATGTTATGAATTACTAATGATGTTCCTTAATTGAATTATATTGGTGTGACTTTATCTAACAAGCATTTGAAGGGTTATGCAAATCTATAGAATCTTGTTAAGCCATAGCTACTACATTATGCCCATGAAAACTATAGGATTTACCTATAGGTTATTTGTAGCCACTATAGAGTGATCGTAAGAATAGTGGGCTACACCTACAGGTTACCTATAGCCATTGCAGAATACCCATAACAACTATAGGTTTCACCTAAAGGTTATCTATAACCACTATAGAATAATTGTAGTAACTATAAGCTTCAACTATAGGTTGCCTAAAACCACTATAGAGTGCCCACAACAACTGAAGGATTCACCTATAGGTTGCCTATAGCTACTATAAAGTGTCCAAAACACTATTTAAAATAGAGTCATTATTGAGGAGATCTTGTAGACACATCCAACTATTTTGGGGAGCTAAATGGAAAATTGGGAAGAATCATAGTTGTTTTACATATTCCATACATGCAAGGAGACATGAAGAATCATAGTTGTTGTACATATTCCATACATGCAAGGAGACATTAGACGTGCTATCAAAGATGGGAAAGACAAGGATAATGAGAAAAGAAAAAAGGAAATAAAATATCAAAATTGTATGCCTTGTCTCTAACCAAGTCAAACCTAAAATAAGTAACTTATATTACTAACCACTTGAAGGTTGATCGGGATAGTTTCCAGTTATTTATAGTTTTTTCTAGTTTGGAGTTTTTGGTTATGAGTCAATAAATTGGCTTCTATATTTAAAGGTAGAACCTAGATCAGACTAGGAGTTAGATAATTTTTGAGAAGGTAATAGCAAATTTTTTTGAACTATAGCATTTATATTCAAAATTGATTGATAAGAAAGATGAATTTGTAAGAATTTTTTGAATTCTTTTGAAGAGGGATTCAAGCTCAATTTTGAATGAGGAAGGGCCCCCTCAGAATGAGTTGCTATGAAGATCCTAACCCTCTTTAATTATTAGTGTGTTGTGTAAGTTGATTTTACTATTAATTTTAATTATATAAGTGTGATGCATGTATAGTACATAAGTGTGGAATAGTTCTATAATTCTATCATAGTAGTTTCATAATATATCTATCTGGTAAATTTAGCATAGATTCATTTTACTACAACTAGAAAATTAAATTGATTTATGAATCAGTAATGCATATATAGTGCTGACACTCTTAAAAAACTTATACACCTTGGGTTGATAATTAATGTCTAATTAGACTGGTGAATCTGGTAATCACTAGGTAATTAGTCTACATAATAGTTCCTCAAATAAGTTAGTGTCTTCTTCTTCATGTTCAATATTCTCATTGTGTCTACTATGATCCATTACATATTAAATGATATCAACTTCATCATGTAAATAATTATTTTTGAGTAAAATCCTATTCATCAAGAGATCTAATGTCCCTTAATTAAAACACAACCTCTTCTTCATCATGAGTATGATAAAAAGATTTATTTTATTCCCTTTGTCCTAAGTCTAATCTAATGATATAATGAGGGTTGTCAAAGATGAATCCTCATCACATTCACTTGAAATAGTATCTTCTTCCTATTGACTACTTTTTGCTTTGATTTATAGAAAGGAGTCAACCCATGCATGATAACCCAAGAACATCACTTTTTATCACCCTTATTATGTTTTTGTGAGGTGTTAAGATAGTCCAAAGGAATATCACTAGTTTTCTTATCTAGGTAGTAATTTTAAGTGTTTTGTCATGTCAAGAAAACATCATGGTTTTTGTCTTTACTCCCCAATTCAACTTGTGTCATGTGTCCTCCTTATGATTAAAAATGTGTAAAGATCTATAATAGGCCTTGAAGTTGTCTCAATAGTCCAAATTTGCCCATGATGGAGATGACTAAATGTTTTTAGTTGATGACACTATCATGAATCCATCTATTATGATGAGGTGTGGCTTGATCATAAGTTTTATGAATGTTATATAGGTATATGGGATGTTAATTTAGGTATTTATAATTTTATAGGATATTTTAATAGGTAATAAAGTGATATCCATTTGAAACCTTCTCTTGAATCCATATACATTGTCTAAAAATGGAGTATTTGACCTTAATGTGATACTAATTGACCTAAAAAATCCACTAAGACCACCATTCATGTCCTTAAAGACATTAATGAATTCCATTAATCCATGAATAAACCATTTCATATGTTAATGTTGTCCTCTTCAAAATTCAAAGACCTTCATTTACCACTAAATGGGCCCCACACATATGAAAACATGACCCTTCATCTTCCCAAATTATACCATGTGTTTTGAAATATTATCTTACCACTATTTTTACTCCTCTTATCTACCAATGATGATTCATGGTTTAAAACATGAGAAATTATAATAAATTTATAGATTTTAAGAGTTCTCAGATAAGTATAAATCCATACAACATGGATTTGGTCAGATGGAGTTAGGAGATGCAAAGTGAGTTCAACATAGGAATCAAATGAATAAATCTAGGTGTTTCAGAGCTAAAAGAGTAAAAAACTATTTCACTTTCTCCATTGAGCTCTTTAGTAGCTATTGGCCAGCTTTGGCCCACATACCAAACTTTTTCTTGGACTGAATAGATGAGCAAAGTTCCTATTTGAGTGAATGATCAAATGACTTATACAAGCTTTAAAGGACCAAACCATCATAAGACATCATGTAGAAATGAATGGGTCATCTTGATTGTGAATTTAATAAGTTCACTTAAGAGGATTTTTAGAGCCAAAATATTGCATGAACTTAAATTTATTCATGCCTAGATCATCCTCTACAAATTTCATATCTTGATGAGCTTGCTATCTAAAGATATAAATCTTAAAATTTAGACTTGTAGAGTGAAACATGAATGTAGACATCAAATTTAAGAATCATAAAATAACCATTTAGATTCAAAAAGAAGATCCAATGTTTGTAAGCCCAAATAGATCTATGATGCACATTTGATCATACCAAAGAAGATCGATGGTAAGCATTAAAGCAAAAGTTTAGCATGAACATGCATTCAATAAGTGTCAAGATCTTGAGTACCTAATCAAAGATCTAATGGCAAGTGGTGACTGATCAGTTAATGGGTCTAAATAGATTGATAGTATGTGTACAATCATATAAATAAAATATAATGGTGAGTGATGGGTCAAAAGGTCAGTGAATATCAAAGATAAATGCATGGGTGATAAGTGTCTTAACCATGTTAATCTGGCAAAAGATCAATGATACATGTTTATGTCATGCAAAGGAAGATCAATGGTACATGTAATGATAAAAAATTCAATAAGATCCTATGGAATAAATGAAGAGCTGATAGTTATCATAATATTGAAGACCCAAATCAAGATTGGTGGTCAAAAATAAAGCTTGAAAGCAAGGACTTCAATGGAAAGAAAAATTGACCTAAATTCAAAACCAAAAGTGATGTTTCAAAATTATTATGTCACCATTAGATCTTAGTTGAGAATCTTTGATCATAAGATGTAGTGATAGTTAGGATGGTAATTATGATGTTCCATTGTCATTGAAACATATTTTTGACCTCTGGTTTGAAGATTTAGAACTTATAGAGTCTATCTTTTGGGGTTACATAATTGTTTCATGACTATGATGATTAGTCTTTTAAGAAGATTTGTGTAGGCAATGAGTTATTAGTTGCCATAAATGCTCAAAGGAAAAAATAGGTCTTTTAGGGCCTAATATAAGGATCAAATATAGACTATTATTTGTTGATATATTACTATACAACCTATAAGTTTTTTAATCAATATATCGATTATAGGAAAACTAATAAGTTAGTTTGGTTTTCATTCTATAATATAAAGTTATGCTCAAATATTGAAATAGGGACAGATATATGGTTATGGAGAAGTATCTCATCTTTATAAAAATCTATAGCTTTGATAAACAATCACTAAAAGTAGACATGGTGATGGCTCTATCTAGATTCAAGGTATGTGGACATTGTCCTTATAATACAATCAAGTGGGAGATGGCATAGAAATTCAAGAAGAAGATATAGGAATTGGAGACTATCAACTGGAGAATTAAATGTTGTTCAAGACTTAATGATATTCATTAATAATTAGGATCGTGACTCACCACCTTAGATATATTATTATCTTCTAGTGTGTTTCTCGAACAATGAAATGAATCAAAGGCTATTGGGATAGTTGAATGTTGTATTGTTGATGAAGGACTAGTCCTAATTGGATCAAAGATGGTTTAGAAATCAAGAAATGTGGTTGAAATTCATTGATTATTTTATTTACTCATTCTCCCATTATTAATTCTCTCCCCTCCCTATTATATCTACCATTATTTCCCATTTTTATAATCTCTCTCAATTTTTAGGAGAAAACTCTCTCTCACTTTTGATAGGAATTCTCTCTCAATTTTGTAAGAGCAGAGACTCTTATTTGATAAGGCTAGACCCTATCAAAAAATTTATGAAATGACTCTTAAATCAATAATACTTTCTTTATATATATATCCTCTCTCAATTGTGTGTATCAAAGCTTGTATAGGATGGAATTATGAATGAAAATATTCCATGTCCATTGTCCTTCTTTCTTGCTCATTTCTAGGTGTCTACAAGTTAGTTGCAGGTCTAAATTAGTGTTATTTATATCATTGATCCAATATTTTAGTGAGTCTTAGAAATCCTCTTTGCCTTCATTCATTTCTAATTAAATCTATTCTATGAAACATTTATGTAACTAGCTAAGTTTTATGAGATTCTATAAGCTAGAATTGTCTTATGCTCCCTCAGTGTTTACTTCATGCTTATTTGAGTTCTAAGTTTTTTTTGGTGCATCACCTAGTTAAATTTCTTAGGATCCCTTAACCATTTTCTAACCCTTTTCCTAGTGGAAAAATTAGTACATGTGATTCATCATAAGGAATCTATCCTTCTTCAGAGGTCCAACCCCACCATAAGTGACCTACAACATGGGGTTATTCCAATTGTGTAGCTCAATTGGAGAGATCCTAAAGAACCCTATTTAAGGGTGTAAATTGATGTTACAATAGTCTTTGGCACACCCAGTGGGACCAAGATTCAAAAGAGTGGAAATATTATTGGTGTGTCTCTCCTCTAATCCTCTTTTGGAAGTAAGCAAGTTAGCACCAATGGTGAATCTGAATCAAAGTTCCTAGTTATAAGTAGCCTAGGTATGTCTCATTAAATATTTTAATTAGTTTTGCATCTCATTTGATATATGAGGTTGATATGAATAGCTATGGTGAATATCCCAATCATTCACCTCCTTATTAATAGTTTCAAGCTGATCCATATACATATTTATATGGTCCTCACTAGTAGTATGAGGACCTATATTAGTCATACATGAAGGATTATTACCCTAATATTCCCTATGAAAAACCAATACATTATAATATTTCCCCTTCCTAGTCTTGCAATGATCCCCCTTGTTACTAAGATCATAAATCCTTTTATGAGTCTCATTGATTCCGTCTGTAACTTGGTTACCCTCTTGGTTAGTCATGAAAGCTGCCTTGACATTAAATAGCCTACTCATACCCCAAGCCATTATATATCTATATATCCTTAAAAAATCTTATTAGACCAAGAGAGGAATATGATAAATTTGATATGTTTAAATCGTATGGATAGGAAATTCCAAAACATACCATTAGGAGGGTTAGAACTTTAGTATAATAGGCAAAAGGAAGTTAAATGTCCTTCATTATATAAGGCTATCTTAGAAATAATGGTGACATGCTTGATATATATGGACTCATCTCAAATATTGAGGAGAAGTTAGGAGCCCATGAAGAACATCAAATAACCCATCACCCACCCTACCTTCCCTCATTCACTCCATGTTAACCTCATGTTGATCTTCCCATAACCACTCATAAGCCCTCACCAAATGAGTTTCAATTTCATCATAGTTCCTCCCAACTCCTCTCAACCTTTCCCTCATGGAATTATGTCCAAGAAAGAGTCTATGAGGAAAGTTAAGTTTGTGTTGAAAGGGCCACCCATCATGAGTAATCAAAGTATAATTTTAAAGCCTCATTTATTATGAAAATTAAATTTGTAGATAAATATTTATACCAGACATTGGCATCTAAAAATTCAACATCACCTCAACTATACATACCTCCTTTCATTCATCAAGCCACAATGAACACTATGTAGGTAAACCAAGGGCCCAAGTTTCCATCATGGAGTCAAGTCATGTAATCAAGAAAATCCAAAGTCACTCAATCCCCACCACTCCCTCCTCAAAATTTTAAGTCCTTTCCCTCATGGCGATACATGAAAAGTGATATGAAAAATGAGGAAATAGTGATTGTTGAAGACAAACAACTGAAGACAAGGAATGAGGAGGAGAACCAAAATATAAAGGTTAAAGAACCTTTAGCTTTTACATCGTGGAGGTTCATCCAAAAATGTTCTTAAAATAAGGGGAAAATTTAATTGTGAAGGTTGAAGTGAAATTTGAAACTACTAAAGAGACTAAAGAAGGTTGTGAGTAAAATGAAGTTATGGTGGAAGAAGGTGTTCCTTCCATTACCCAAATCAACTTTCTTTCCCTACAAAATTTTCTTCAAGAGTCAATCATTCCCAAGGTTTTAAGTTGTAAGAAGGTTCCCTCTATTCCTAGACCCATCCATTAACCATCCATAATATCTCATACTCCATCTTGAACTCATCATCCCCCCATCACATCTCATCCTTCACCTCAGACCCATGAGCATATCCATCAACTGTCCACCTTACCCTTTATTGAAAAAGAACCCATCTTGAGGGAAACATATAAAGTAGAAATATCTCAAGCCATAGTTAATCAAGAATATGTCATTAGTGATTATGAGGAAGAATTCATCATAGGTAATCCCATTAGGAGAATAAGTAGAATTCAACCTTCTTTAATGAAGAGATACATATTGAAAATTCTTTTGCAGTTGTGTATGAGGTAGAGTGTACTGTCAAGGATTAAGGAGAGCAATTTCAAGTCATTACTCAAAGGGTTATAGTCCTATAGGAATATCTTAAAACCAAGGTGGAAGTTATTTTTCTTATATATGACTCAATACATTAGCCTAATTTTTAACCACTCCTAGATTATTGGCATAAACAAATGGAGCTCTTCCAATAATATTTTTTGCCAAGTTGAAGGTTAAGTGCTTGAGAAGGTGGATAACCAAGATTGGGTGGACTATGTAAAGCTCCTTGAAGATCTTTATGAATTTTAAACTAATATTAGGAAGAATAAGGTTAGTTAGGGTGTTAAAAGGATTTAAGGATAATGATTAGATAATATGTCACTTGCAGAGATTATAGTTGTTAAGTAGTATGAGAAGTATCCTAAAGAACAAGACCAATTTATCTTTGTTGGCAATTAGTTTTCTATTGATGACTCACTCCAAGAGATGATAAGGAATTTGGAAGGTAATAAGAGTTCCTCATCAAGGGTCATATTCAATAAACATCTTACTTTTTAACTGTACCATCTCTTGGACTAAGTGAGTTTATGAATTTTACTTTTGATCTAGGTGGATCATGCTTTATCTTACATATTTGGGTTTTTTGTACATAATTAGTTATTTGTTTTCCTCCAAGTGCTATCCTAAAACATTAGTTTATTTAATCTTTCTTTTTTTAGGTTATTTTCCCTTATGTTTCTATATTTTCCTATAATATGTGGTTTGGGCACCTTGTTTTGTTTTGTTCATTTTGGTCCTTGTTTGTTTCAAGAGGAGTTATCCAAGGGTTGGAAACTATTTATAGATTCATATCAATATGTTTAACTAGAGAGGAGAATCCATGAGTAATGGACTACCCAAGACAAATGGTCTAAGTTCTCAATCATATGAAACATGCTTCCTAGTTGAGTCACCAAAAGTGTTGGCTAGCTTTGGCCCACATACCAAACTTTTTCTTGGATTGAATAGATGAGCAAAGTTCCTATTTGAGTGAATGATCAAGTGACTTATACAAGATTTAAAGGACCAAACCATCATAGGACATCATGCAAAAATAAATGGGTTAGATTGATTGTGCATTTAATAATTTCACTTAGGAGTCCTCTTAGAGCTAAAATATTGTATGAACATGAAGTTCTTCATGCCTAGATCATCCTCTACAAATTTCATATCTTTATGATCTTGATATCTCAAGATATAAGGCTTAAAATTTAGACTTTTAGAGTGAAACATGCATGTAGACATCAAATTTTAGCCTCATAACATAGCCATTTAGATTTGAAAGGAAGATCCAATTATCTAAATTTAATCATATAAAACATCTAATGGAACACAATTATTGGCAATGTTAGTCAGCCCAAATAGATCTATGGTAAGAATTTAATCATACCAAAAAATATCGATGGTAAGAATCAAGTCAAAAGGTCAATATGAATGTGTGGCTAACAAGTGTCAAGATATCGAGTACCTAATAAAATATCTAATATAAATTGGTGATTGACAAGTCAATGGGTCTAAGAAGATCAACGGTATGCATGAAATTGTACAAAGTAGATATAACAATGAGTAATGGATCAAAAGGTTATCAAATCTCAAAGATAAATGCATAGGTGACAACTATCTCAACCATGTTAATTTAGTAAAGGATCAATGGTACATATTCGAGCTATGAAAAATAATATCAATAGTGTGCATAAAGGTTAACAAGTCAATAGGATCTTATAGAACAAATGAGTAGATGTTAGTTTTCATAATCTTGAAGACCCAAATCAAGATCAGTCATCAAAATTAAAGGTTGAAAGATAGGGACTTCAATAGAAAGTAAAAGTGACATAAGATCAAAACCAAAATTGATGTTTGAAAAGGATTGTGTTTCCATTAGATCTTAATCAATAATCCTTAAGCATAATGTGAAGTGACATAGTTATGATGGTAATTATGAATCTACATCACCATTGAATCATAGTATCAACCTCCAGGTTAAAGATTTAGAACATACAGAGTATGTCTTTTGGGGTTGAAGAATTGTTTCATGACTACGATCATTGTTATTTTAAGAAGATATATGTAGGTAATTGATTCTCAATTTCCATAAATTTTCAAAGGTAAAAATAGGTATTTTAGGGCCTATAATGGGAATCAAATATGGACTAGTAGTTGTTGAGACAAGACAATATAGTGTATAGGCTTTTTCTCAATATATTGACTATAGAAAAACTAATAAGTTAGATTAGTTTCAATCTATAATATATAAATATGCTCAGATATTGAAATAGCAAAAAATACATGGTTATGGAGAAGTGTCTCATCTTTAGACAAAGATATAGCTCTGAAAAATAGTTGTTAAAAATAGACATAGTGATGGCTCTATCGAGATTCAAGGTATGAGGAATTTGTCCTTATAATAAAAGAAAATGGGAGATGGCGTATAAATTCAAGGAGAAATTTAGGAATTAGAGAATAGTAGATAGATCACTCAATGTTGTTCAGTTCTTAAGGATTTTCCTTCATAAGTAGGATCATAACTCACCACCTTAGATACACTCTTGTATTTTAGTATGTTGCTCGATTAATGAAATGATTTAAAGTCTATTAGGATAGATAAAGGTTAGCTTGTTGATGAATGATTATTATTGATTAGATCAAAGACAATTCAAAATTAAATAAATATGCTGATAGTTCATTAATTATTTTATGTACTCATGTTCCCCTTCTTCTCTCCCTCCCCTTCCTCCTATATCTCCCATTCTTTCCCATTTTTGTAAGCTCTGTCAATTTTTAGAAGAAAACTATCTCTCATTTTTATACGAATTCTCTCTCAATTATGTAAGAGTAGAGACTCTCATTTGATAAGGATATACCCTATAAAAATTTGTATGAAAGACCCATTAAATCAATAAGACTTTATTTACCTATCTCTCCCATCTAAATTATGTGTATCAAAGCTTGTGCATGATGCCATTGTGAAGTAAATTCTTCCATGTCCATTTTACTTATTTCCTATTCATTTCTAGGTGTCTCTAAGTTAATGTAGGTCTAAATTAGTATTCTTTCTATCATTTATTCAAGATTTTAATGAACCTTAGAACTCCTCTTTGCCTTCATTCATTTATTCCTGAACCTAGTTTATGAAACATTAATGCAACTAGCTAAGTTTCATTATGCGAGCTAGAATTATCTTATGCTCCCTCAATGTTTACTTCATTGTTATGTGAGTTATTAGTTTTATTTAATGCATCACATATTTAAATTTATTAGGAGACCTTACCCCTTCTCTAACCCTTTCATAATGTAAAAATTAGTATATGTGATTCATCATAAGGAAGATGGACTTATCCAAAGGTTTAACCCCACCATTGGTGACACACAACTTGGGGTTGTTCAGATAGTGTAGGTCAATTGGAGAGAGCCTAGAAAACCCTCTCCAAGGGTGAAAATTTATGCTATAATAATATCCCTATCGAGCACTTCATATTTGTGCTCAATCCATACAAGAGAGAGAAGGTGAGGGTCTAAGGTATTTTCCAAAGGAAGGATACTAATGGCCTTCCAATCATGGGAATTAGTTTCAATATTATTCATCTATGATGTATTAATAAACACTAAAAATTTAATCAATCTAGTTACCTTCCTCATCTGCATAGGGCCAAAAAAGGGGGATATTTTTAATGCATTATTATCTTATTTGATGAAACTAGTGATTTTTAATGTCTTCTCCAGTCATGAAATGTCATTCTATGGAATCCTCCACCCTTGGTTCACATGTGTGATCCTATGGGAGAAATAAATATCTAATCTACCACTATTTGTAAACTATAGTTAGGCTTCTACAGGTGAAAAAGAATAGTCATTGCATATGTCTGAGATGAACAATGTTTTGAGGTTGATGATGGTGTCTTGAAGTTTTTTAGATATCCTCAATTCAAGTTGAATGGTTAGATGGAACTAAAGTACCACAAGATATGACTTCCAAATGAGATTTCCTACATGTTTTGGCCTCATTATAAGTAAAAATAGTGTGTTTGATGAAGATGGTTGTTGAATGTCATTAAGATACCATAAAGGCATTAGAATATTGTTGTGTTCATATGAAAAATTCCTTATTCTAATATATTAAAACCTCATTATATCCTAATAGTCCAAGAAACTTCCAATTATCCCTCCAACACCTTCATAATCTTGTTTAATAGAAATTAAGGATGTTTAGCAAAGGTTGAGGTTTTTGGAGAGTCTTAGATTTCCATTTCTCATTGCATATGTTTGATTGATGACCTCCAAGTGATTTATTTTATTAATTATGTTAGTAGATATTTCTAGTGTCCTTGTAGATAATCTTGGGTAAGAGTCCATAGTACAATCCAAACACTTAAAGAGCCTCTGCTATTTGATAACCTTATCACTATCAACCTACCTCATTATAGGCTCTGAGTTCCAAGTTTCAAGCTTCATGTTACCTTAGTAACATCACCCATAGGTTTGAACCTTCTACCTAAGTTGAAGGCATATAATCAAGTTCTAAACACCCTATAGTGATATCAAGATCCATTGGTACCATAAGAGAAGGACTTATGCAATAATAATCCCTATTGAGAGATCATAATTAAAATTTATAAGAAATAACTTAGATCCACCCTTAAAATACCTTTAAAAACATTATATGTAGATTAGTTTTGAGTGTAATGGGACATGACTAAGTAGATGGATTGGAACATAAGTAAGTCCATTGGGGTCTAAAGTATAACTATGAGAGTACTCTCTTAGCTAAGAAACCTATTTTATAGACCTCTTGTTAGTAAATATACATGATTCAATACTCACAATACTATTGATAGTCTTTACCCTCAAAATTGAGATTGAGATGGTATATAGACATAATGGGATAACTCAGAATATAATGGTGATCAGAACATGGAGATGATAATGCCAAAGACAAGAGGCTTAAGGGATGATCAAGATAATGGATTAAGCACATATAATGAGATATGCTCACTTAGTCAATTTGGAATACATGACTAAAGTTAATGTGAATGAAAATAGCATGGAAAAGAGAATATTAGGTTGATGAGGCCATATGCATCCCTTAGATTCTCATATAATGGTGTAGTAAAATAAAGAAGTTTATTATTTTGAGTTATACACCCAAGACATATAAACCTTATTATGTGACTATGCATAAATATGTTTTTGGAAAATTTACTAAGGACAAGCCTCAAAGGATATATAAAAAAATTGGAAAAATTTCACCTAATCCCTTAATCCATAACTCTAAAATGGGTAAAATAGACTACGTGGATTTTCATCACTAATTATGCAATCATATGTAAATGATAGTGAGTGTCAAATCAAGATTAAGAGAGAGAAAGGCTGACATGATGGTTTTGTAAAATAATAAAAAATGTATAAGATAAAAAATAGACTAAGGATGTTATTAGGATAACATGGAGGTTATATATGCATATATAGGTGGGTTGAGGTTACATAGCCCAGTCTGAGCACTATAAGGCCTAAAGCTACCATGAACCATCAAGACCCCATATTTACTTCAGGTGTAGGTCCAAACCTCTAATCAAACTAAAGGTAACGAGAGGATGTGTAATGATTAATTAATCCTTGAGGGATCTATTTGAGTAAAGGAATGCAAATAAATGGTAAAAATCAATCTTAGCACCCTCTCGAGCTCTATTGCCTTGGATAGTCATGTTGTGTTGTAATTTTAACATTCATATCTCTCATCACATAGGGATTTATATATAGGTATTTTATGGGAATTTTGGCACCTATATGGACTCAAAATTAATGAGGGAGAGTGTTGGGTTTAGAGGCCTAACTCTATGCGCAAATGTTAACATTGTAACCTACATATTTTGTCTAGTAAGGAGATTAAAACACACCATTTTTTATTCATATCTACATGTAAAATTTTCATGGGAAATATTTATACTCGAGATATTTTAAAGGTTATTTGTGATAAATTTCCATGGCAAGAAGTTCTATTTTGGAGATTTGTACTCTATGAACCATCATTAAGATGGTGGACCTCCAAAACCCTCCTTAAACCTTGGTTCAGACCTGATGAATAAAGTACACTAATAAATGAATCTAAATGAGTAAATTAAGCTATGAAAAGGTCTTAATAGTCTTCCTAGGTCCCTTGAGCACTTTTATGGCCTACTATTTTGCATTTTAATATGTGAAATGTATGGATTAGACCTAAAAGAGCCATTATAAGCCTATATGCATGAAGTTAAGAAAAATCAACATATTCCATATGTTCTTGAGGAGGGAGATGGACCCTAATGTATTAGATAATGACACATTGGCCACTTATATTGGCCTCCATGATTTATAACCACTTACAAGTATACCTAGGTGCTTATATGAGAGACTGCATACACACAAGAGCAGGTAAATGGCTTGTTTAAGCTAATAAAATTATCTGAAAGCCCTAAGGGGTGATTTTAATGTTATAAATAGGTGGATAAGTGATTAATAATAATTATACTATGTTATTAATTATGTATGGAGTTATAATTGATGTCATAAAAGTTTCATTGATGTCATTATGAGTTGTCTTTGTTGTTTTTAAGGTTGAGATCATGA